>CM061919.1:137526141-137661458 GCA_031002005.1 Vandiemenella viatica
GAGGTTGCTAAATTTCAGGTAGAATCTTTATTAGCCATAACTCCGAAATGAAACATTTGCGGACCTATGATTATATGATTGTGTTTCTTTAGTTTTACTTGTAGTATAATATTTTAAAATATTTGCAAATCTTTGTAAATCACCCGGTATTATAAATTAATTTGGGCACTTTTGTGGTTGAACATTTTTACCCTAGACGTTTTCTCTTCATACCCTCTGTAATAACGATTTTCGAGATCTCAGTAAACATTTCAGGTAATAATTTACAACAAATTATACCTCTTTCACAAATCTTTATTCCAATATTATTGTTATAAGGAAGCATCTGTTTCCACTACAAGCGTTAAATCCCAATTATACTGTTCACAGAGATTTACAAACTGAAATCCTTGTTCACCACATTAATAAGCGCTGTTATGATTAAATTGGCCCTTTTTTTTAATAGTGGTAAGAAGGAATCAAATTTAGCTTAAAAGAAATAAAAACAAAAGAAGAGTCCATTTAGTAGAAACTTTTCAATAGCTTCCTCTGTTCACAGTCAAATCATCATATATAGATTTACTTCCTTCTTAAAAATTCATCTATAACTACCCCTATATCATCTAATGGCAGGAACGCTATTAATTATAAATTAAGAAATAATAGTTCATATATCTGACGTTACTATTAGCTACCAAAATTTAACAATTTTCGTGCAATCTTAATGACGAGGAAACGGAGATTCAAATTTAGTAACATTTCACTCGTTCGTGACTAGCAAAGAAGAACTACTGCGCCACGCGGTTCTGATTCAGTGTTAAACGGTAGGTCCCCTTTGACCGACAAGATTTCGGGGTAGTATAAATAGTATCAGAGTTGAAATATGTACCAACCTGAATCTTTGTTTCCAAAAGTCTAGGAGCACATATATATCATTTTATTCAGTTAATTATTCTGATACCTCGGAGGAGACTTTTGGGTTAATGTTTTAATGCGACAAGCTATCTGCTCTGCAATTTTTACTGATGATTCAGGCACAGAAGTGATTTAGACAAAGGCAACAACCAGGAATCATGACCACTACCCGATATTATAGAAAAAATGCGGTTACGAGCCATAAAGAACATGATAGTTATCCCCACAAGCATAACTACTCATATTTGCAATGTTTCCTATTAGCCAGAAAACTCAAATAAATATATAATTTTTATGAAACCTTAATAATTGTTGACAGTATTTCAAACTGGATCTCACTTTAACTGTCGTTGAAATTAACACCGTAACGCTACGGCGAAGTGGATCTACGGTGTAAAGTGGTAAAGTGAGTCCCCTATAAATGGTATAATTTTTGCTTAATTAAAGTCATAGTGGTATGAAATTCTAAGTGATTTGAAACTATGGCACTAGATAATTAGGTAATACTGTACTGGCATTTTAGCTGAATTCAAAATTTGTCTGATATGGATCAACATTAACTAATGAAAAACAGAAATATAGAGAAATAAATTAAATATGAGATGAACTCAGGCTAATTAAATGTCCATTCACCAAGTTTTCCCTATCTGAAGAGTAAATTAGTATTTAGGCACATTTTTGTAAAAACAAGTTTGTAATACTACAAACAGTGGCGAAAACGAAAGCTTGCAAGAAATATAATTATTCCACTGGGTGGAAGTCGAACCTGCCACTTTATGACAGGAAGATTACATGACACATCAACGTGCATAGCTATCCACACACAATGGGTTAATAGGTTTTCTACTGAAGTAGAATGAGCACTTTTTATTTATAATTTTTAAGCTTCAATTTATCATAAATAAAGACTTCATAGCAGCAATGGTATTAGCGATAGATAACCGATATGTTAAACTATTCCCATGACCATATTGAAAAATTCTCCTTGTAAATTCACAGAAATAATGAAATATGGTACTAAGAAGGTTGAAGTTAAGAATATATTTTCTTTTACTGCTACAGCGCCACATAGTTACAAGACATACCACCGATTTTAAGATAGACCATGAGATTTCAAACTGATTGTAAGATTTCCAAATAGGTGCAGTAGATTTCGCGTGATGCAGGAAGGAAGAAAGACACAGCGCACTGCATCAGTACTAATAAAAGGATAAGCTTGATCATTTTGTAATCATGCCCGTAACTTTGACGCCCTCCGTTGTTGAACTAAAAAAGTCATGAGATGTTTCTTCTAAATGTAGGTTTGCGCATTACATAATAAACAATTATTGCCAGAACATTGAAAGAAAAGTAGGTATTTCGTTCAAGTTGACATATTAATTACTAGTTCATTTTCATTTATTTATATTCGTTGGGTGAACATTTTTTCGTTATATTATCTGATCGCTGTCAAAGTAAGCTATGGAATATGGGCTTACGTTTATATCACGAGGTAATTAATGTGTTAATTGGCGTGAGATAGAAAACGTTTACTGTAGAGCAGTACTATTAGCAATCGTTCTCACAGGATAAGGAAGGAGTTTTTTTAAAAAATAATTTAATTCAACCAAGTTTTCGTCAAAGAAGAAGCTCACCTATCTTAATTTATATGCAATTATTAAGCGTTTACTTTTGATGACCATCTTCTAAATTAATTATTATTAAATTGCTTTTATCTTAGTAAAACTTCTTGATCGTTGACAGCCAGACCGAGAACATCTTATGTCTCCTTTTAGACTTAGTTGACCTATGAAGTTAGTTTTTGAATTACAATTCCCAAGAACATCTGGTTTCATCCTGGTATAGTATCGGAAAAAATATGTTTGCACTACCTTCTCTTGTTTTCAATTCTTTCAGTTTCAGATACTCGTTGATTACGATGTCATCAATAACTTTGCAATTAAAAGCAAACACAATTTTTATTTCACTACATTGAATACTTCACACAAACTAATTTATAACTTCCACATCTGCATGAATTATTTGTCCGCCGCCGTAATAAGATTTATATAATTTTATTGATTTTTTTATTTACGTTCTAATTAACTGTTTTATAATTCCTGCACCTACATCCAGGCTGTTGCCTTATTCTTCCACCATCCTAGGCTTTCTCTTATCTTCTCTATTCTTGACTTAATAATTATTTCTTATTCTCGACTTTAAATCCAACAGTTACTCCTTCATTTGAGAGATAGTCATAAAACAAGATTAGTATTTGGATTTATTATTTGTAAAAAAATAAAAAATACATTATTTCGTATTTATAATTATCAATATATGGGCGTAAAGAGTGACCGCTACAATTTTGGTACTTGAAGGACAAATTTTAAATCTCAATTTACAAATGATCATAATCTAAACAAACGTAATTCGTCTATTACATTGCTATGATGTTATATTTTTACTTTTGATTACTTATTAAATTGCTTGTAACGTAGTTGTAGTAATCAAGTCTATACACAAATTTCGAGATATGTCTGCAATAGTAACTACATATTCCATTTGTTCTATTATTATGTGAAGATGATAGACGGATACGCTCCAGATATTGCATAATAGGCAATATTAATAAATTTGAAGATCAGAAACTGTTACGTGAGGTGATATTATACTTTATTCCACTGCCATATAAGTTCAGTCGAATCTCTACATTGAAAAATTTCATATCGATTATAGTCTTCAAACTATGTTAGTGCCCGTTAGGGGTACTTTTGCTGACAAATTACATGCAAATAATTGTCACTTTACATAATTTCTGACTATTAGATAAACATTTTTGACAAATTCACACCACTAGAGAAATAAATTCATATGTATTGAAAGACGTAACGACAGAGTTTCAGATTGCCGCGCTTTCCGCCTTTGTTTTGGAAATTTCTTTGCATTCTTTGATTATAGTCAAATATTTTATGTAAATTAGACTCCTAATTTTCATATGATTTTCTCTGATGTACCTGGTATTTGAGACATAATTTCTCATTACTTGCCTTAAATCATCCGCTATCGCTACGGCCGGCGTTTCGTTAGAGAGCTTAGTCATTCCGTCAATTATTCCGAAAGGTAGCTAGTGAATTTGCTCTTAGTGCTGTAACCGATATCGAAGGTTACATTCCGACAACCTACACAAATCTTTATAATTATAGTCTATTAAAACGGATGAATTTGTAGAGCTTGAAAGCTCAGATTGCGACTTGAAATCTAAGAAATATGTCATCACGCTACCTTACCTGGGGACAGATCATGATATTGAAATACGAATGGAGCAGCAACATAAAACACACGTATAACTATTACAAATATACTTAATTTTTTAATAGATAAATATTAAATTTATTGACATTAATGGCAGGAACAACCAAGCTATAAGCGATTATTTATTACTTAAACTTATTTCCACTACATCACAAATAAACCTGACCCACTAGTATAATGTCACAAGAAAATTTAGTACAGCAATGACAACTGAGAATATACTGGTAGGAAAACCGTAGAAGTCTTGACAAAGAGGTTTGTGCACTGGTTTAGGTGACCCGGCTATGTATCAAGCATCTAATCGCTCTCGAATTCACTTTCGTTAACTTCCGGTGAAATGACGAGGCTGCTCAATTTCATTCAGGAGTGGGGAAACGTGGGGGAGGGGAGCAGGTCCTAATGGAGCCATTAGCCAGATGCTGCCTGCTTTTATAAAGTATTTAGCTGAACAGTTCGGGCGCCACTACTCAATAACACATTCTCGTTCGATCAAAGGTCGCTTCCAGCAACGAGTGATACAGATCTGTGACCATGCGGTGATAAATTTTTTGTAAGGACTGGATGAATATATGCCATTATTCAGAGGCTGGGTAAGAAAGTTCTGATGTTTTATCCCGATCGATCGGATTGTCATAAAAATTCTCCATCACCATCCACTTTGCTCTATTTTCCTATCGTTTTCGAGATCAATGCAAAAAAACAGAAAATTACACATGTAAATTTGTCTTAAGAGAGGTGAAAGAGAAAAGCGGGTGCAGTTTTTTAAACCAAATGTAAACATTATTTTGGCACTTATTTTAAAGCACAAATGTGCAAAGATCCTTCGATATCAGATTAGAACTATAGATTTATTCGGTGCCACACTACCGTTAAAAGTACTTTTAAATTTCAAATTAGAATTTCTCAGTTAGTAATGGTCTGATCGGAATCGATCCAAAGAAAATGTTATGCCCTTTGGCTGATTTCACTTCTGTTTTCGAGATATTTGCAGAAACTGAATAATTTCACGTGTAAATTTAGATTTAAGGGGTAAAAGTGAAGATGGGTTGGATACTTGTAAACCAAATGTAGATAGTGATTTTCTCTTTGTTCTATTTTTAAATTACAAATTCGTATTTTTCGGAAACTACATGTCAGATCGGAACCGGCCCGACATCAATCAATGGTAAATTTTATAACCTGTAGAATATTATCGTCTACTTTTCCTGAATTCTCTACCGATTTTTAGATACTTACAAAAATGGTACCATTGTACTTTCCTTAAGGGTTGGTGAGGAGAGGGACGGTTTTTGTAAACCAAATATAGATAGAATTTTTTCCCCTTGTTTTAAAACATACATGTCTAAAGTTTCATAGGGATCTGATAAAAACTTTATTTGTATAAATAACATAAAAATATACACACAGTAATTTTTATAAATGAACGGATTTTTAATCACAAAAGACACTCATACCCTACTTATAAACATTCGCTTCAGTTTTATTTTTTGGTCACAAAGTAGAAAAAACAACATTTCAGTGAATCTGTAGGTCATACTATATCACAAGTTTTGAAGGCTATATATTTGAATTACGTTTTATTTTGGTTGAATCTTGCAGTAACGAGAAAGGTTGTCCCTTTTTGTGTTCCTTCTGCTTATATTTCTGTTAATACTGTAGATTTTTTTCATATCGACAAAAATTATTTTCACAACACCAATGTGTGATACACCTTATATTGTTACGTCATACGTTTCAGCACAATGAAAAAATATATATGAATTTCATAGCTCGTACGTAAGCTGCTTCACATGTGTCATTTGAAAAAAGCCTATAAAGATAAAACTCGATTAAAAAAATATACGAAATTGCGGCTTTGTGTCCCAATGACAGGGGTATAATTGGAGCAGGTTGGCTTGGCTCCATCAGGAAATTGATAATGACTTTTCGAAGAACCCATTCTGCTATTCTATTACACTGATTTGGGGAAAGCTCCCAAAACTGAAATCTGGATGATCGCAGAAGCAACCGAATTCTGGATCTTTGAAATTACAACTATGCACATTAACGCTTAATCATACGGTTCATTTCAAATAGTTCTTACACTGCAAGAACGAAATCAGTACCGACAACATATTTGATATTAGTTCATTTAAATTATTATAATACTTCCTCCAATAAATTTGGTAGGGTTTCAGTATTAGGTAGAAATCCATTTGTACGGGAAAGAAAACTATTGATTTTAATTTCCAGTCTTGTCAATAACTTTCTTATATAAAACAATTTTTTGTAAACTTTAATTCATTAATGAGTAACAATGTTACATGTTATAACGTTTTTCTTCTTCTTCTTTTTACTTGGAAGAAGTAGCATTCATTTTAATACATGGTACCAGCTTGATACACTCTTCTAATCAGACGATTTTTACTTGTTGGAACTTACAAAACTCCGATTCGACTGTAGAATTATAGCAGATTAGGGAAGTTAACTTAATCCTACATTTGTTTCAGAAAAAAAGTCTACTAAATCCAACAATGAGATAAATTCCCTGTTAATACTATCCACTTGTTTCCACTTTCTCCCATGTTTGTAGTTTACATGAAACGTCTCGCAGCGCTTCCAAAAAATTAATAACTTACTTCCAATACTAAAAGATAAATATACATATAATATACATTTTGTGACCAAAGCAACACAACGCTGAAATTTTATACATGGGAAGTAAGAAATTTGTTAGCTTCTTCATTTTGATCATTCACCTAAAATAACACTCTAGAAAAATAAGTTCATGAATTATGAAAGAAAAGAAGAAATCTTAATTGTTCCATCAATTACTGGATACATTATTAAAACTTCTGCTTTCTTCTCTTAGAAGAAGTATTCGCTGCTATACTCGTAATACTTAAAAACAATCTCTTCATTATTATACGTAGGCCTATTTGAAAATCTGCCAAAAATGAATTTAAAAAATGTATTTTACTTTACTTTTAAACATCTTTACCTTCTGATAGACTAAAACTTTGGGTATTGCTGCATGTGTTTAAACTAAATTTCTACCGGTATTCAAAAAAGCTTTTTTTTTTAATATTACGTTTCTGTATGCACACTATCCAAGTGTCTTTAAATAAAAAAAGGAGTCCTGTTTAGCTGAAACTGACTTCTGGATTTAAAAATACTGCATTCTTTGACAATATTAAAATTTGTGTTATTAAAATTGAGGTTATTTTAAAATATAAATAAGCAACACAATATGGTATTTTCTTATTACAGAGAGAACTTAGAAATTTCCCTTTCTCAGCAAATGTTTCGTTACCAAAATTATTGCACTAGTGAGCTTGGTTGACTCTTCACGCAGACACGCCTCAGATCTCGCCGCTGTAGTGCACAGTCCTCCGGGTGCCCTGGACGCCCACGCCCACCCTCCAAAGGTCAAAGGTCACAGTCGAGCCCGACCGTGATTACCGCAACGTCCAGCGGTGTCCCCTACCACCTAGCGCGCCGCAACCACTCTGACGTTACCGTATGGCGGAACGAACGATCCTACAGGAGTCCGGCTGTAACATTGTGAATATAATTTTCCTTTTTTTTCACAATTTTTAGAATAACCGTTGCGATAAACTATCGAATGCGTAATTTAGTAATATGTTTCTGAAATACATTCAACGTAGATACTTTTTTATTATTATATTAATGTATTGTGTAACTCTACGTTCAGAACACCAATAAATAGATTTTTCTCTTACTGTTGAGGAGGGCATAAATCGAGCGTTTTTCTGACGCGCTAAACATGATTTTGTTAAACCCTAAATCTGAAAATAACCTGGCAGGAGGTTATATTCATTCTTGATTTGAAACTATTGGTTGAATAAAGAAATTTGGAACAACCGTTTATTACTATTCGTGTGATTTTCGATGGAAAACAAGATGAGATACATCGATGCAGTAAGCAAATTAGTGAGTAACAGCAACGATGCAAGGAAGATTTTGATCTGACATTGTGGCTCGAAATTTATTCTTGGGAAATAGACAATTATATAACGCTTTAGCTTCTAACCGTGCGTAAACAAATATCTGAAAGTTAAACAGTGACATTTTTATGGTATGTGTGAGTTGCAATATCAGCAGGTACGTCATGAGTTTATCTACAATTATTTTGGTTGTTGCTATTTGCAGACTCCATTTATGTGATCACTTTAAGAAAAGCAGTATGTCATCCGACCCTCGCTTAGAACGGTGAGCTCAAACCAGTTTCTAAACTTCAAGGATTCGTATGGATTTATGAGATACATACTTGTTGGCATCACGGAAGTCATACGATATCGTTATAACATTGGAATATCACAATCGAATGTTGCTCAGTCGGCTTGATCATTTGATTTAGTTTATCAGGGACATGATACATAGAAAAGATGATATGATATGTGGCATCACTAGAAGAAACTGAAAGGATATTCATAATTGTCTCCAACGCTGTACAGCTCTAAATATTAAAATTAAGCAATAGGGTAGGTTAGTCTCTGTACTAGTGTAGATAAATTAATCATCAGCACTATTTATTTAAAATTCCATTAATAACACTTGCATAATAGATTCTTTTTCCTTAAAGACAGTATATATCAACAAAATCTTAACTTTTACATGATGAATTACTTTTGCCGTGGCCCTTTCTTCTTAGGACGAAATTCTTTCACAGCTACATTTTAGCCTTATTTTCAGGAGTCTGCTAATTTCTCTTTCAATAATTTAGTTTGCTCAGTTCAAATCTTACTGACCTGCGTTGCATCCTTATTCCTCATTCTGTCCTTGATTACCATCGTGGGTGGTCTATGCATACCCGACCATGGATATGCCTTACAGTCCACATTTTAATTTCTGAATCCCTGTTTAATGATAATCTTGTGGTTATCTATATCAATCGATGTATAATCATCTATGATTCTTCAACACCGGGTTGGCTATTATTAGTTCCTTCTTATTTTTTATATTCTTGCTATCGCAATCCAATTACACATGATTATTAGATTTTACTCCCCCTTCACATGTTGAATCAACCATTCAATTTAGGCACATATTTCTTTTTATAATTTCTTGTGAAGTTAATTTACAAATTTATACTTACGTGATTAGAACAGTTCCAGTTTTCATTCTTATTGTACAATTACCTAGCTAAAGTGTTAATAACAAATGACTCTTTTTACTATTTTCATTGTAATCCCACATCATTAATATCGTTAATATCCCGTGTGTTCTCTGATCATAAATCCTGCAAGCCCGTCCATTTACTAATCCCGGCAACATCAAGATTAATTAGTTCCATTTCAATTTTTTTAATTCTATAACCTACTTTGACGTATTCAAAATTTTAATGTTTTACACTTTTATTCGTTGAATATTCCTGTTGTTTCTGCTGAATTCTTTCGGAATAGTTTTCAACCAGAGAACTGTTTATGGAACTAATTTATCTCTACAATATTTTATTCTAAAAGAAGCCATCATTCAGAGTATATTTTGTTTATGATTTCTTGACATCAGATTACCATTTCTGGTCTAAATGCCTCTCTGACTTCTGTGTTCTCATGCAAATTATCTTCACCGACCTTAAAGGGACGTTTTTAATCTCAGTGTTAAGATTGTGTTCTTCGGCCTTCTATTCAGGGGCCCGTTAACAAGCAATGTGTAAATTGGTATCGCCAGAACTTCGTCTGGACAAAAGTGGTGCACCATGTGAAGGAGAGGCTGAACCTTAACATAGTCCCCCAAAGTTCTTACAAATTTCTTCTTTTTACCTGTCTTAATTCACATTGTTCGTTTTTTAGTAATAAGTTTCGGAATCTGTGTATTAATATTAGATGATGTTTTTCAAATATTATTCTCACTATCCCAATAGCCTGTAATAGAAGCACAAAAAATAATTTTAGTTTTGTTACTACAACCACAGGATTTCACTCCGTAGGATTATCAATTGGTATGTCATTACATTGTGTACTCATTTTTTCGTAATAACTTTTTAAACGTTTTATGACGTTCAAAATTGTTAGTACTCCAGTTAATATTAATGTTAGCATTCTGACAGGCATTGTTTTAAAGGAAAAGCAATAATTATCTTCAGATTTCTTCTGTTACTTTAAGAAGATTTCACCGAGCGTTGTGGTGTAACGGTTTGCGTTCTGGCCTCGCATTCGGGCGGACGGTGGTTCGAATCCCCGTCCGGGTATCCAGATTTGGGTTTTCCATGGTTTCACCAAGTCACTCCAGCAAATGCCGGGATGCTTCCTTCAAAAGGCCATGGCCGAATTCCTTCCCATTCATTGCACCCCATCCTTTCCCGTCTCTGAAGACTTCGCTGTTATAGGAGACATTAAGCAGTAAAAAAAAAAAAGAAGAAGAAAAAGATTTCAAACTACGAACTAAGTGTTTATCCGCTATTTTTAGTCTTGTTATATGTCCAATTTTTCTATTACTGTCCTACATTTTTATGTCAGTAACAATAATTAATTACAACTTCTTTACGTTTGAA
Organism: Vandiemenella viatica; assembly: GCA_031002005.1. Lineage (NCBI taxonomy): Eukaryota > Metazoa > Arthropoda > Insecta > Orthoptera > Morabidae > Vandiemenella > Vandiemenella viatica. Next base: position 137,536,823 of record CM061919.1, read on the forward strand.
ATAGGCCGATAATCCCGCAATTCTCTTCACAAGTAAATTAATTAAGTTCTTTCAAGTGCAAACTAATAAGCCCCTTCTATGTTTTTGTTAAATAAAACTGATTCTTATTGTTACCAGTTTGTATACCAAATCATAGTAAGGCCTTGCACGGATTAATTACAGTTTAAACCATTCTTTATCGCAACCATGGTATGAAGCCTAGGTTTGCAATCCACAGTCTAGTTACACAAACTGATAACATTAGCGGTAAATTTACATTGGTATTAAAATCTCTAATCTATAGAACTATTATGACTTGTAACTGAAAAAATCCGTAGAGGTCGGAAGTATGTCTGTCACTAAATTGTACCATATTCATTTTATAAAAAGTATTTAGGGAATTTTTATTATTAATAAACGTTTTCCTCTTCTGTACATTTATTTTACTTTATATCTAATAATAAAAGAATAATGAATCAAAGACGGTTATTGTTTAACAACGGACAAATTTGAAGTATTTAGGAATTCACAATAGCCAGTAGTTTGTGACTTTAAAATTACGTGAAATTAAGAATGATTTATCTCGCTGTCCGAATTCCGTCACTAATTCACACCACAAAAAAGGATATCTTTGTACAGGTGAATTTTTATCATTTTTTTCCGGAGACAGAAAACTATAAAAATGCTAGACAGTTTTCCACCAGGCTTTAAAGTATTTAATCGAATAGACAAGAAACCATAATCATTAAAATATTATTTTTTGGTTGTCTAAAGATCTGTTTATCATTACAGTGTACCGTAGTAAACGACACTATAATTCAACCTTCATACAGTTTTTGGACTTCGTAAGAAATAATTGTTTATCTCGATCAGCTTCCTCTAAATACACTAAAATCTCACTGGAGTTATCCCAGTTTTCTTTTACTGTACATAGTTTTACAATTTGATTCATTAACCTTCACTTTAATAACATTTCAGTTTCCTTATACATTACATTCAATGATTACTTCTGCTATTTTTCACGACCTGCTTTATCCAACTCTCTCAGATGTATTCCTCCATTGTTCTAAAGATATTACTCCTCTCTTCCTTTTCCACGTGTCTTTCCAATTTAAATACTTACATATCAAAAATTACAGTATCATATGCCATGGGATGCAAGCCCGTTGCCTCACATATCCCTCTCGGCCAAATTGTCCTCTAAAATTGCATATGAAATTTTACGAGATATAAGTCTAAATATATGGACAAACAAATACTTTTCATTGGAAATATAAACAACTCTCCACTACCTACCACACTCTCTGTAACAACTTCAATTCATTTACATGTTCGTTACAAATTTTGGAACTACACACATTTCATACACACATATATATATATATATATAAAAAGCATGCATTCTGATGTGGTTATAATTGAAATTTTTCGATTTGAATACTCCAAACTGCCACCCCATTTATAACTATCTCAATGTTTCCTCTCACCTGTTGGTCCTTTTACATCTGATTTCTTTCACTTCTCCTACTTTAAATATGATTATGTTCCTGCCTTAATACTGGATATTTAATCCTTTCTTCATCTTCTTTGCTTTTCCCTTAAAAATTTCTTCTTCATCCTCTTTATTATCTCTTCTTCTTATCAAGAAACCTCTCACTTTTTGATGATCTTCATCTCCTTTTTGACGACCACAGTCTCTCTTCTCTTGAAACTCTTCATCATTTTCTTCATAACTTTCACCACACTGCATCAAACGTTCCCGCAATCAGGTTTTTGTCTTTGTTCATCTCTCTTCACCCGCTTTATAGCAATTTTTTGCTGTCGCTAATCCCTCAATTTCGTCTTCGAAAGTCTCATTTTCTTAAAAATTTTATCTTCGTCTTCTTTGTTATCATCGTTCTTTTCTTATGTACCACATTCTACTTTTCACCCTCTTCTTTTGGTCATATTGCTCTCGAATGTATAAATTTCTGACTTCATTTTAATGTTTAACTTCTTTGACTTCGGAATTCTCCTCTTTGATCTTTTTTCAAGTAAAAATATCTCTTGACTCTGATTTATTCTAAATCGAAATTTACTTAATTCTTGCTTTACATCAACAAGCCCTTGTTCCAACCTGAGTTATCTTTGTTTTATTTCTTGTTGCCCTTATTTTTGTCATTATATTTATTAGCATTTAGATTATAGAATCGTCTTATTTCATACATGGTGTTATCTATTGTCCATCAGCTCTCTCAGATTATCTTTCCCTTTATTCACATACAAGTCATCACCGTTATTTACAACACCACATTAATGAAGACTAATTCTAAATCATTTTAATAAACAATTTAAGAAGGACGAAAATTACTATTAATACGGTACTATCCTTACATTACTTATCAGAATTTTTTTTAAATTAATGAACACAAAATATTAATTTCTGAAACAAATTAAAACGTTCGCAGACAAGTTTATCCTCAAGTTCTATTAGTTATATAGCCTTTGCTAATTTCTGTTCATTATAGTGTCATATGTCATTCACTAACGACTCAGAATAATTTTAAATATGATTTCTTTTTATTTCTAATTGAATCTTACCTTATCCGAAGATTTCACATTGTAGTTCTCTTCAAGGTCGGCAATTTGTATGAAATATTTGTTTATCTCTATCAGCTTCCACAAAATATACGAATATCTATTTGGAGTTATTTCAGTTTTCTTTTACAGTAGATGGTTTCACAATTTGTTTTATTACCTTTATACTCCACTTTAATAACATTTCAGTTTCCTTATACATTAAATTCTATTATTACTTCTGCTATTTTTCACGACCTGCCATAATCCAACTCTTTCAGTTCAAATCCTCCATTATTCCAAAGATGTTCCTCCTCTATTTCTTTTTCTTGTGTTTTGCCACCCTAAACACTTAATAAGATGTCGTATTAAAATTACAGTAACATATGTCATCACTTCTATGTCATGTGATTGGTAAAGCTAACCTTTTGTTATAGTCAACAACTGTTTAAAATACAGCTCTCTCGGTTAGTGATAATTTCGTCTGTACTCTGCTCTAATATACAGGGTGTTACAAAATGGTACGGCCAAACTTTCAGGAAACATTCCTGACACACAAACAAAGAAAATATGTTATGTGGGCATGTGTCCGGAAACGCTTACTTTCCGTTTAGAGCTCATATTGTGGACGGCTGTGATACAATACGCCATTCTCCAGGGCTACATCAGCGCATGAGGGATTCCATGCGACGGAGGGTGGATGCATGAATCCTCGCTAACGGAGGACATTTTGAACATTTCCTGTAACAAAGTGTTTGAAGTCACGCTGGTACGTTCTGTTGCTGTGTGTTTCCATTCCATATTTAATGAGATTTGAAGAGAAGTAATAAAATGAGCTCTAACATGGAAAGTAAGCGTTTCTGAACACATGTCCACATAACATATTTTCTTTGTTCGTGTGTGAGGAATGTTTCCTGAAAGTTTGACCGTACCTTTTTGTAACACCCTGTCTATTTGATTCTTAAACACTCTCGAAGTGTACTTAGCGGAATAATATTATATTCGATTACATGGAATACTGGAATACATAGGTACTGTTTAGCTACACAACTGAGGTAAACTCAAATAAACCAAATCATTTGATTTAGGCAACCAGTTATAAAAACAATGGGACAATAGTTAGTCATCTTCACGATGGAATAGTTAGTGAAGGTCCTTTTTGTCCTGCAAAACATGACAGGTCATCTTCCCCATTTCTGATACGTGTATGTCCATGTATTTCACACTGCAGCCACCACTATCTTCCGCAGAGCATTGATGTTTGTGTTTGGTAATAGCATGGAGTTTCCCATCACGCACAAAGTTGGTCGAATGCTGGTAGCTTTGGGGGTGTGGGAGATATGGTTGTTGAAAGTGGTCGCTCTGTGACATTTTCATATTTTGGCCAAAAACATGTGAGACCTTATATTTCTCTTTGGTGTCACATCTACATAGCACAGACAACTGGTGTTTATGTTTGGTGGTAGCAACAACAATCCCATAGTGCACTATGGTAGTTGAATGTCGGTAGCTATGGGGGTGTTTTAGGTAAGGTGGTTGAAAGTGGTCGACCAGGGGCACTTTAATATTTCGACCAAAGACGTGTGTGTGCCTATATTTCACTTTTCAGTGTGACCCTATATTTCACTTTGCTGCCATAAACACCATGAACAGATCACTGGCGTTTGTGTGTGGTATTAGCCTCCACACTCCCGTAGTTCATTATTGTGGTTATATGACGGTAGCTATCAACCTAAATTCTTTACAAACACCAACGATGTCGTGGGCAACAGCTAGTTTTTAATTGATTCCAGAACAACATAGGCTGTTGACTGTCAAATATCTTTGTTATACGTGCCTGTGGTAACAGTATTGTTAATACTACTTCTTTCACTTACCCACCAGCGCTAAGCACTGAATGCAGTTTGGATTCCATTTATATTATATATGTATATTTTAGCAGTTGTTTTTGAAACAGATACTGGTAGGCTCATCTTACAGTATATTTGTAAAGACGCAAAGAATTTCACTGACTAATAGCACAATAACAGATATTTTCACGAGACAGCAGTAAAGTGATTATCAAATCGTCAATTCTTTCTAAAACACCATATTACATCCCATAGAATATGTACTCATAATATGCAGGATCCTGGTATTAGAAATAATGTTTTGCGTTTGTTGATAACAACGTGCAGCTGAATGTCTCAACCAGTTAACAGTATTCCGCGAACTATAAGATGAATGACAGAAGCAACTGCTAACTTTAAACAATTATAAACATTAATGAATTCTACGATTCTTACAATGATGATATCGTAGCAGATCTCATTGGAATCCTTAAAGCGAGTCAAATTTTTGTATTCTTGAGGACCAGAAGACGGAGTTTCAAGTCGCTACCTAGTCCGCCATATTTTTATCCGTTATCTACAATGATCGACAGATAAATGTATTAGAAAAATTAAAGAATCCCAAACAGGTCTCCTTCCTATTACCTTCCAACTTTTATATATTATTGAGGAGGGAGTCGTTTGGTAATGTTCCTTATATTTGGTATCGTAAGCAGCACTGGGTACATACCTAGATCCTACATGTTAGCCGTACTGATTACTTTATAATGTTCTTCCGTATTCATTTAGACAAATACTGCGACGAGCCACAATTTCCTACGCAGTTAAAAATTCACATACATGGATCGTATATTTTAAAGATGACCACACACTCATGATGCCCCTAAGTGTATCTCTCTCCTGTTACCAGTCCGTGACTGCTTTGGTGCAAAAATCAGTATCCTCTTATTTCTCATCTTTTCATCTCAAAATATCCAATGTTACCTCGAGTCTCCAATATCTGTCTCGTATTTTATTTTTCCGACCATTTCTTACTTCTCCCCTCACCCCCCACCCCTTTCCCTTCACTGACAAATAAAGTAATCTGTCATTCTACATCTTCTTCGTGAAGGACATAATCTTCTCGTACTTAATTTTTTATATCCATCTACAGCATCATACATTAGATGCCTCAATTTTCAATGTTTCTGGTATTCTTGATGTACTGATTTCCTTTCCATAAACACATTAAGCTTCATGAACACAGTTTTACGAAGTTATTTCTTAGTCTTAGGACAATGTTTGAGACTAAATACGAAACAGTTAACTTCCGTAGATCGCTTAGTAAGAAACTAACTGTGTGTGACGTGCGAAGCTGTCAATTTTCAGCAAAATGTTTATGTAACAAAACAGATATACGTCGTAAGATGCACTGTCATAGAATGATATGGACATTAATTGTAAAAACTGCATTCATAGTAGATCAAGGCAATTATTTTGTAGGTATCTTTGAAAGAAAGTGTTATTCAGAGAAGCAGCAGTTGTCAATTATAAGTGTTTTAATTTTTTTTACTGAATTTAATATGATCCCTGAAAGACTTTTAAGATGTTCTGGAAGCTTATTGAAGTTTTCACTTTTTTGAGAGGAGTGAAAATCAGATTTCCTTTTTCTAAGGATGCTCCCTTTGCCAGATTTATAGCTTCTGTAACTTCTGATTTGTTTGGATGTTTACTCTTTTATTTCTGTTATCATTATTTAGATTTGATTTACTCGTATACAAGAAAATCTGAAGCTTAAGTGATTGACCTATGATCGGAGTAAATAAACAGCCCTATCAAAGATCTCTACAAGTGTAGGAGATTTTGCTTCGAAAGGGAATCAGATAGGCAGAGGAAGGAAAAAAATGAGAAACGGTTTTTGATAAAAATATGGCCACGTTGTGGAAGTTGTTTCGTATTCCAGAGATTTTTATTTCATACTAGCTGATACCCGCCACTTCGTTCGTGTGGATTAAGAATTTTTTAGCCAGAATTGAATATAGAAAGTTGTTGGTAATGAAAAATTGGTCACAAACAACACCGAGGTGGCATAATATGACAGGAAAGCCATCACTTTATCATTCTACTGTCGAACCTGTCTCTTGAAAAGAATAAATTTCCAATATATTTAAAAACAGAAAAACAAACGAAGCTGAGGGGATGTGGGGGAGGGGGGTGTAAACTAAGGGCAGGTTTATTTCAGATTGGTCTTTTCTTCTTTCTTCAGCATGAGTATCCGATTCTTGGGTTCTTATAACCTTAGCTGCTCGTGCTCTACTAGAGCTACAACTTAGGCCAGTTTACGCCCGCAATGCCTATCAAATTAGAAGGCAAGACTAACTGGTGCCAGAAACATTAAACTAGAGACAGAGTAATGGGACAGAGAAAATCGACATCTATACTAAACAATACGTTTCTTCTCTAGACGAAATTTATGAACAAATCATACATTAACATAATGCGCGAGAAGCTCACCTTGAGCAACCAACGTAACATTACAGACTAACACACTCATCCGTCTCTCTGTCACCATTCGATAAGTTCTAAAAATTTCATGACTACAACAGTTAATCATGCCAAAAAACAAAATGTCTTGTGCCCTCCCTACAGATTTTCTTGTCAAATTCCGTCAATATCGGTAGAGGCATTTAGTCGTCAAAACGTAACAAAAAGACAGAGACTTACTTATTACTGCAGATCACACACACACTGACTGCAAATAACTACTGAAGGATCAATATACCGTAAAAAAGTGTACACCTACAACATTGCACGACTACCTACGATTTGCCTCGCATTGCACCCCTAAATTTGTTATATGTACAATTTATCATTCAATCCGAATATCCGACGGTCCAGGCGTGAATCTTACGATCAAAAACAATTATTAAAAATCTTTGCCTCCGTGGAGATTTGAATCGGAGTCCACGATCCAAACATCAGTAAGCTAGTGCTTTAACCACTGAGTTACCCGACCGCTGCATCGAAAGGCAATACAGAGACCTAGACAGTCAACGCGTCTGTCTATCGCCGTCCAGTAATTTTTCGAAATTATAAGACCATATGTATTATTTATACAGATAATTTTTCAACCCAATGTAGACTATTTTTCTCCTTGTTTCAAAGGATAAGTGTGCAAAGTTTCATCGAGATCGGATGAAAATTGTGGATTTGTATGAAGAACAAACAAACAAACATACATACATTCATCTTTATATATATAGATATTTACTTAAATATACCTCACCGTACTAAGGAGCTCTGGTATTCAGATTTTTCTTGAGTGATTGTTAATTTAAAGAATCTATGTTTCCGACATGTAACGTAACGATTACATTTCATTTTCAGTAAGCTATCCTTTTAATCATTAAATTTCACGCAAAAAGAGTTTATGAATTTATGATTTCTACCAGAGATTATTCAGTTAAAATATAAAAGTAAATTATTTTATTGGAATATTAATTTTTTGATTGTAAGTGAATTTTTATAACTGCTTTGAATTAAGAATATTCCATTTAATAGTAATTACTTGGGAGGAAGACAGCACCATATTTTCAATCGTTAAAATAATATATTCTATTTAAGGGATGCTTTTTGTTTAATTTTAAAACACGTTTATTAATGTTTAATCTATGTTCAGTACTCAATCCGGAGATTAGATGGATCCTGCCGCAGTATGGGTACAAGGCCGGTATTTGTATTGGTTACAACGCGGATTGTTTTCCTCCATGTGACTAAGAGCTGTCAGTGCGTAAACGATAGTGATAGCTGTTGTTAAATATAGTGTGTTGTTTTCTTCACAGAAAGATGAAAGGACGTGGAGGGTGAAACCTATTGCCGGTCCCCGCAAGCTTACAGAGACATCAGAGATAAACCAAGTTTCACGACCCCATCCACACAAAGTAGGATAATCCCAGGACTTTTGAATATAGCTTGGTGATAAGTAAACTCCTATTCTGCTGTCAAAGTCGCAAATGATGAAAACTTCTTCCATCACCGGGTTTCCAAACAGCTAACCCGACGATGTCACCGGAGACCACCATGATGTCTCATCAAGGTTGGCGAAACTAAATTAGTCGAATAAAGGAATAATGTCTTAATTGATGCAACATGATTAAATTTATCGTTACTCCTCGAAGAACATGTTTGTGGATATTATAAATCAATGAAAAAGAAATCAGTTGAAAGTTCTGATTTGGTATTTTTTATTAAAAAAAAATAATTTTTTATACTAAAATTGTTCAAATTATTAACTTCTTCCTATTGATTAATTTTTTATTTTTAACCCTGCATTTTAAACCTTGTTGTAAGTAAAACCAAATGGATTTATTTTAAGGGTCTAACTTCAGTAAGAACAGAACAAAACGTAATTAAGTTTTAGTTGTTTGCTCCCACGATATTCCTAACAGTCACATTATTATTTATAAAAGAAACGGTGAAGTGGTTGTCAAAGAAATCTGAGAAAATGAGAAGATAGTAATAATTTTGGGTATTCTACAGGCGTCTGAGTTCTTTATTTTTGAGGACTTTACAATTTAATCTTCTTTGCGCCTCTTAATTAGCAACTTATCAAGAGATTTTCAAAGGCCAAAGCAACTAATCTAGATCTGTGATCAATCAGAACCCATTCCCAATGCCAACAAATAAGTTCGTTGATATCAATATGCTATTTTATTTCATTTATTGCCCTTTCCTATTCCTCTCATTTGTGAGCTGTGGTATCTTGGTAATCTTATTTTACTGTTCTTGTATTCTAATTTTTAAACCTATTTTTGACGTTTTCATAACACAGTTTTCATCGTTTAAATAAGGGGTGGCCAACCGTGGCACCGGCTTGAACATTTTTCCTGCCCGCGAGATTAATCACTTTTACAAAATATATTTATTTTATAATGGCCAAAGTAATGAAAACTTACACCTGCTTTTGAAAGCCGATTCAGTAATTTAGAGTTAGACAAATGCAACAAATTTTTTGGGATATATTCATCTCCCTTTCATGTTGAAATCGAGTCGGCCTCTGAATATCTACAAATGAGTCTGGTTGATTTACAGTGCAATATTGAATTAAAACACATTTTTGAAACATCAGAATCAAAATAAATTTTTATAATACTTGCGTCACAAAAGAGAACTTATCCAGTTTGAGAAATCTGGCACAAAAAGTTGGTTCAACTTACACTTGCAAATCGTTTTTTTTTTTCCCAAAAAATTTAATCGACCAAACACAAAACACGGTCAAACATAACGAACTCTAATCTTCAACACCAATTACGATGTGAAAATGTTAAAATTGAGATCGATTTGCAAAAGCTAAGTGAAAGAGTGGAGAAATAAATATCGCACTAGTAAAATAAATATTTTTAATATTACATTTTTATATTTCATTTGTATTTGTATATTTTTGATATTTCATTTTTAGTGTTATACGAGGCGTTTAGTATCATTATTATTATTATATTATCTATGTTTACATGTAAGAATAATAGTAAACACAATAATAATAGCTCATATGCTTCAATTTTTAAATCTCAACAATGTTTATAGTAGGTCTAAATCTAATATGAGTATGTATAATTTTAAATGCGGCCCGCGGCGTTATGATACATTTCCAAAGGGGCCCGCAAGATCATTTGGCTTGGCGACCCACGATTTAAATGGTTTACCTCTTTTTCTATTCAGTAGAATATTTCCCAAATTTAAATTTTTCAAATGTATAGGCTTTCTAAACATAATATATTTACGTGTACGCTCTAGAATTTGGGTATTTATTTCAATTGATCGCGTATTTTACAAAACGATATAACATCTTTTTACATTGTTTCCAAAATCTGATAAATTAGATGCTTTTTAAATGGTAACTACACTGGAACCTATTCCTACCTACGTTAAAGCTTATACGTTTAAGTTAGTTCGTAGAAGGCTAGCTGAGTATAACTTAGGTTACGGGTGGACGGGCTGCCGGTTGCCGCTGCCGGTGGATGTGCAGACTAGCGGATTGGCGGTCACCGGAGGTCGCGACCTGTGGCTGCTGCAGTCCCCGCACCAAATGTCACGTAGGCCCGCTTCCTCCACAAAGGTCACAAGTTCGACAAAATGGCGTCCGTGTTGGCCTGAGTGGGCACGACAATTAAGCTGCGGGGTTTTTATTGACAAGGATGTTAATTAGAGTGAAAGATGACTTCCTCAAGGGGCTGTTCTTAGTCTTGTTTAAATAATGAACATTCATGTTTAAAAATGGCTTTTACAATTCAACATTCAAACGTTTTGATGTTTCATCTTGATAGCCTTCCCACTCCTCCTAGATCTCTATCACAGGCGTGTTACTGAATACGAGCCCATTCTTCTTATGCCTTCAGTAGATGTTGGTGGTCATATTATTCCACAATACTTTGACGTTGGCTGTTCCAGATGGTAAGGCTAATGTCATGAGGGACCAATGTCGTATTGTCTTCGACGTCCATTTCAGTTTACTCGTCTGACTTGTATTTTCTACCTTCAGTGATGACTAGATATTTTAATTTCCACCTAACAGGACCAAAGTATCTAATTTTCTCTGCTTTACTTTTTATGGTCTTCTTCTATGTATTTATTCCTCAATGTACTGTTTCGTTCGTGACATGGTAGTATCCATGATGATAAAGATATACGTCGTTAATACAATACCTTTATTCACCTATTCTTCTCTATCATAAGAGCACATGCTTCTGTCCTTTAATAAGGAAAAAGGAATCATAGTATTATAGTTCTGAAAAGTAGGTTTATATTAAGTTATACTTTTTCACACAGAGGCACACCTTGATTTTTGAAAACAGCTACTAATATCCTGTAGGTTTAAATTAAGTTAGGCTTTTTTTACAGAGGCATACCTGGATTTTTGAAAACAGGAACTAATATCTTTCGGAGGGTCTCAATTTTCATTTGGTGCGAAAATCTCAGCATGATATAGTATTTTTTTTTTTTTTGGTTGGGCTTGGATATTTGATGTAATACTTCCAGGGTGTTTTGAAGAAACCATCCTGGAATTCGCCAATAATGATTCCAGGAAACCGAGAAAAAACAGATATCTGGATGGTCGGAGAGGATTTCGCCAGTGTGCTCCAAAATGCCAAGGATAGAGCCGGGTAACTAAGATGAACATTTTTAAATGCAAATGATGTAAACCAAACCCACAATTTAAATATAAAGTGATTTAAGCCACAAAGAAAAACTACAGCCCGATATAGCATGAAAATACTGTCTCCATAATCATACAGAAAATCATTTTTTCCTAAAATTGTGCAGAAGGAAACAGATCTTAAAAAGCCTCATGCTCCAATGTGGGCTATAATCTGGAACGAGCCTATAAGTATTTATTAACAATCCGTCCAACTACAATCGTCCTAACGCGCTTTCTAGGCAGCAACATATATGTGTAATAAGTTAAGAAGCAGACTGAGGTATCAAACACTGAACGCCTTGTTATTTCTACGATCTATTTTCACAATTCCCAGAAATACTAAATTATTAAGTTGTCGACTATAAAAAATGGGAATTCATTTTTCATATTTTAAGATGTGAAACATTTTTTGTAACTACGTGCTTTGTTACTATGTAGAAGTCAAGCATGATAAAATTTATAGAGAAGTTAATTTTTTTTTGAAAAACTATCGCGATTGTGTGAATTCAAGTCTGATTGCTAATAAATGACTATTGTGTGAGGACATATGTAAATTAAATCACAGTTAAAAAACTGATTCCTACTTTTTTGTATATTTTTAATTACTTTTCCATTCTTTACCCATACCTCACTGCCAATATGCGCCTTATACACTCCCAGCACTCTCTTCATCCGCTTGCTACGAGTATTTTCCAATGACACGCTACCAAGACCCTTTATTATGTTAATTATTCAGTCTGTTCTGCGGTAATTTCTACTGTAACTAATTTTCCTTGATATCCATAATGTGTGTCCCGTACCACTCTGCCACACTCAAGGAATTTTTTGACCAATCTTCTGTGACCAAACCCCTCACTTTCCTGGTACATATCCTCATCACCCTCTGAAATAAATGCAGGATTTTGAAACCTCTCCCTTATGCCAAGTTATTCATCCTTTATGTTTTCAAGAAGCGATTCTTAAAAACATACAAAATCTTCATTTTTCTATCTGTGCACCTGATAATTTAACAAATGCTGCGTCCAAGATACCGCACCTACTTCTTTGTCGTAACGACACCAAAAACGTAGCAATAGATCTTTTTGATAAACAAATTATGCATACTATAAAATCTACAATCAAAGCTTCAATTATTTGACATTATACAACCTCATTGGCAAGTTTACATTTTCTCTTTAGGTATTTCAGACTTCTCGCAGTCGTGATAAGCTCTCATTTCTTCATAAATCAAAAGATAATATTCTAAATTTTAATACATGAATTATATTAGGTTTTGTCAATACGGGATCTCTGGGTGGGAATAAATTATCATAATCATTTATGTAATTAATGATTAACAAAGGGAGTTTTATTTTGATTTTATGAGTGAATGCGAATATAGATTTTGTTTGAATCTCAATGATATTTGGAATTCAGGAAAACTGTCACAATATGACATATATTTAGTATCACTGGCAATTACAAATCTGAGCGAATTTAGCGTTACTGTTAATACGAAAGGCAAAACCACATAGCAACGCCCAGAGGTACAATTAGGAGTCATGAGCAAGCAAACAATTGTAATTTACTTTGGAATCAATCTCAAAATTAATATCAGAAAGGATGACACTTAGAAACAATGTACAATTCAAGTTATGGTGGCCTCAGACATAGCTATCATAATACTGTAGCTTTAGATTTTAATATAAATTAGAGCACCGCGAATGAACAGTATGCCATTCGAAAATAAATAGTTCTGGCAAACTATGCCAATAGCTCATTGGGGTTTTCATTTACAAAATTAGAACATGAATCTTTCGTTTCAAGGAGGCTTAAGGGTCAGTTTCAAGGAATGCACAATCAGATGGCTCGGTCGTAACGCTTTACCATTGTAGTTCTGCGTCTGATGTCTGCAGTGATCGAAGATGGCCCACAGTACGGGAACCCTGCATTCCAATACGGCTACAGTCACGCCCGTTCTGGTAATGCCCATGCTTGCATTACTGACAGTGTCGCCGTGCGAATGCCGCTCCAACATTCGGCTGATTATGCAAGGTGGCAGCGTCAGACTTCCACATGGACCTCCGCAACAGAATCGAATAGAATGAAGCTCGTCGCTCTTCCATCTCCGAGGTAACCTTTTTCCCTGCATTTCCTGACTCGAAGATCATGTTTAACAGAAAATTCCCAGAATTTAAGATATGTGCTCACTGGGATTAGTAATTCGTTGGCCACTTGATGTCAGGTGATATCGTGGATTTTTCATTCGTTCTCGACACTACCGCCGTCGACAAAGTTCATAGGACGACGCCATATTTCGGTTGGAGAATCCCCCGTTATGAGATGTGTCCACTGTCTCAAGGTTACGGAATGCGTCCTCCGGCAAAACCCTTCACCCTAATGCTTTTGTTATCTGGCACCTAGCAGTTTCCTCCAAGTCAGTGTCGCTCAAGAAAGCCGCGATTCTCTTCAAGACTGCACAGTTCAATAAATGTTTAATATTGTTGCTCCGAGATAAACTGAATATTCACCATTGGTATCACAGTCCTTCTCACATGGAATCTTAAGCACTTCTAAGGAAATTATCAAAAAATATACATGTGATCGCCCACGATTTGTGAAAATCAATCTAACATTATTATTTATATAATAAAATGCGCATTAGAATGTGGCGGAAATCGTCACATTATAATATATAGCTTTTATGCTGTGTTTCGGTTTAGAAACGAATTATAATAATTTATATATAATCCAAGTACAGTCAACTAAACTGAATCAATTTGTCTTGTTTCCAGTTCAGTATAAATCTGAATTTTTTCCCCAAGTATTCGGATATAATTTTTTTGTTTTAAATAATATTACAGTTAAAGCCATTATGTGGGTTAAACATAGAATCTTGTTGCGATGCCAAGACCTTGAAGAGTGAATAATTACCACCAGTAATTTTTTTTCTAGATCTTTCTATAAACAATATTGTAGTCGAGTACCATCAATATTGCATACCTCTTGGAACACACTCAGCAAATCAAGACAATACACTGCCTCTACGATTTAAATGAAGGAAGGAAAGGATACAACAAGAGACAGATTGAGGAAGGAAACCATATGCAAACATGTTATCATCCTAGCAATTCTTATTTTAAATACAGTATACAGCCAGTATTGATTACCGTCTTGACTCATATCCTCAATTTTTTGCTATAAATCTCTGCGTCACTCGTCTGATGCGTCCATCAAATGTGTGTAAGAGGTTGCAGTAGATGTATTAGGCAAACGTACTGGCAACTTTTCCATTAACAATTATATACCCTTCAATCCAGTAGTAAAATTTTGGTATTTAGTTCTCAAATCTGCACCAGAAGGCGGTTGCAGGTGTGGACTACAGATGTCAACAAGGTAAGTGACCAAGAAGTTGACTGATCAATAAACTGTCAGAAACTGACCAAGCTCCACAATCATCAGCCAGTGAGCCAGCAGTCTTCCAAACCATAAGGTCTGAGTGATGGCAGATGGTGATTCTGAAAGCTGGGAATTCCAATGTAAGATGCGTTATGGAACCACTTAATGGAACTATGAATTACTAGAAAAATAATTCCATCACAGTCGTGATAAGCTCTCATTCCTTCATAAATTAAAAGATAATTTTCTGAATTTAAATACATGCATAATATTGCATTTTTGTGATTGGGTGATCTCTGGGTGGGAATAAATTATCGTAATTATTTATATAATTAATAATTTTGCAAGTTTAAAAATAAATAAAAAATGATTGAATATAAAATTCGCAATTTTTAAGAGTAAACCAAACATTCTGTTTCCAACCTTCTATTTGGTTAGTAGGAATACCACGTCGATATTATTACACATTATAAATATTTTCATCCTTTAGATTTTGCAAATGTAATTAAAATTTTCTGTTACTGTATTTCAGTTCGTATTATATTCGTTCGAGAGTAACATCAAAAAGAAAAACAAATTTTCTGCAGTACTAATTACTAATTATTCTCACTTTATACTATTTATAATTTACAGCTTCAGCTCCAAACCGTTTGACGTGACTGTAGCTCAGTAAATGCGCATAAATAACTCCATTGGCATTCATTGTTAACAATTAAATTATTTAGAAACCTTTGTTTAACTGCTTTTCAGTTTGTTTAGCTTCCGAATCGCAGTAACGATCGTTGTTAAATGCAATAACTGTTGCGTTGTCGACATTATAAAAAACAATGTCCCTACCAACAAATGATCAGTCAGTGAGTAAACTTACGCATGGTTAATTAACCTTCTGGGCCACTAAAGTCAAGTATTTTTTTTCATATTTCATATGTAATATTACTTTACAGAAGTCCACTGATGGTTTGGGATAGTTCCGCGAGAATTTACTCAGAAAAACTGCCTGATTGCCTCAAGACGCAACAGAGATGTGATTTTATCCTGGGAGACTACTGTGTTTAGAAATGTTTCAAGTCAAAAGGCTAAAAAGCGAATCACTCAGTCTAAATCAAGTGGTGTGAATCAGTCAAGTGTCAGGATTAATGTATGTGCGGAATGACTAATATAGCGACCGAGCGTGGTGGGTGATCAGTTAACGCTCTGGCCTCGCATTCGGGAGGACCCTGGTTCGAATCCCCGTCCGGAAATCCAGATTTGGGTTTTTCATTGTTTCCTACTAATCACTCCAGACAAATGCTGAGATACTTCCTTCAAAAGATCATGGCCGAATTCCATCCCATTCCTAGACCACCTCTAATGAATGGTCTCGACGTCGACGAGGGGTAAAGCTAAAATTTAAAAAAAAAAACTAATATCGTGCGTGAGGCATTTAAAAGAGAGATCTGGAGTCAGTCTGATGGCAGTTGCAGTCGAATTCAATCAGTCTTTACAAACACTGACGGGGTGGTTTATCAAGTTATAGAGTAATCGAAAGTTTAGTAGGATCTGTGTGGCCAAGCAAGTGGTCAGATGTTGGCAAGAAATCACGATAGAATCACAGAGTGTCTTCGCTCGGCGCAGCAAACAATTTGTTGGTCGAGGGAAAAGTTCTTCTAGTCGTAACTATAAGGTGAATCTGTACCAAAGAGCTCGGTTTTGTACGGTGACAAATTTCAATTCAGGTAATAACAAGGTGACCCGTGTGAAAATTACGTGAATGATATACTATGAATAGCGAGGTTGGTGGTTTGTAGCAGGATGAAAAAAGAACCAGCACATTTAAAACAATTGTTTATTTGTAGCAAAACACTTGCAACGTCTTACGAAACTATAAGAAATTATAAAATATATCACCAACAGAAACAAAAATATACGAAAAGCTCCTTACTCTAGATAACACAGTTGATCAATATCTATGTTTGGTGTTGCTATCTATCAGTACTGCGACCTTTCCTTATGGACGCCACCGCAGCCTAGCAGCTTGACTCTGAACTATAGCCTGCCCGTGACCTTCGTTGTTAATTTCTGGATTGCGCCAGCAACCAGCGTAAAATTTCTACTTCAATGTACAAGAAACTCAACAACTGTAAACTAGGCAGAGAGCATTGGTTGTGATAAAAAGTACACAAACGACTGTAAAAACAAGAATGTAGCATTTAGTGTGCTGTTGTTGCATTAAATAATGAATGGATAAAAGCATTTCTAACTGGTCCGTTGCAGTAAATCGTCGTTGAAGGAGAAGCTTCTTCTATTCTAGATGTTACACCGGGCGTACCTTAAGGCAGCGTAATAGAACCACTCTTTTTCATAATTTTTATAAACGATCTCTGAGACAACGCGAATAGCTGTTTGAGATTGTTCGCTGATGATTCAATCATCTATAGGGAAGTAAGTAATTTGGCAGATTGATTAGAAATTCAGCTGGATGTAATTTCGGCATGGTGTGATGAATGGCAAGTTACACTAAATCATACAATTCAGAAATTCAAAGTAAACAGTTTCAATTATCGATATGGTCAATTCCTTGAAGTAATTATGCGTAATTGTACAAAGGAATATAAAATGGGACTTGCACATTAATTCGGTCGTAGGTAGAGCTAATTGTAGGCTGCCATTCACAGGTCGAATCTTGAAACATTGTATCCGATAATGTAAAAACAGAGACGATAACGTGCAAAACTTTCGTGCGTCCACATTTGTACTAGTGTTGTACCGTTTGTGATCCGTTTCGTAGGGGATCGATTGACAGCATGGAGAAAGAACACAGAAGAGTCGCTCGATTCGTGATTGCTTGCTACATTCCTTACGAAAGCGAAAGAATTGATTCGTAGATTGGGCTGAGACTTTCTGGTAGACAGATACCGCAAGTTTCCCTTGAACTTATTGGTAAACATGCGTACACCCACTTTCACTTACGAGTGCGGTGAAATACATCATCCACCATCCTATTTGGGTTGCAGTGACAAGAAAGATAAGATAAGAGAAATAAGGTCCCGCACTGATGCTTATATGAATTCTTCCTTCCCTCGCGCCATTCGGGATTGGAATGCACAGAGCAGAGATTAGGTCTGGTGCAAATCACCCTCTGTCACCCACAATATTGTGAATTGCAGAGTATATCTGTAGATGTAGAAAGAGCTTAATATGTATTCTGTCTTCGTGCCACTATTATCCACAGAGGCGAGGTGAAACTTTCCCCACAGCCTCAAATAGTCTACTGTTAAGATTGGGAGCCTACTCGCAGACCTTGGCCGAATTCTCCGAAGCGTGGGTGGTTTGCAGCTAGTGGGCGTGGCATCAAGCGAGCACGAACGACCGCGTACGCCGGCGCTGTGGGACCCTTCCGGGAAATCGCCCATCGCTGAAAGCGACGCTACTAACCTCTTCCTGCTAATGACACCCGGCGTTTCGTGAAACAGGAAAACCTTGTTTTCCGCCGTTACACTGAATGAATTATGGTGGACGGTTTTCAGGTTGCGTGACCTCCACCCTAACGTGACGTAGCTTAAAGGTCACCAGACAACAGGTGAGCTGTGATGAACATCAGCTTCTCGTTATTGCGCAGCAACGCGAAGACACCGACTATTAACCAACGACGGGTACGTATACAGGGTGTTACAAAAAGGTACGGCCAAACTTTCAGGAAACATTCCTCACACACAAACAAAGAAAATATGTTATGTGGACATGTGTCCGGAAACGCTTACTTCCATGTTAGAGCTCATTTTAGTTTCCATGGCCCCCACGCTCTCCTGACCTCAACCCTCTTGACTTCCATTTATGGGGGCATTTGAAAGCCCTTGTCTACGCAACCCCGGTACCAAATGTAGAGACTCTTCGTGCTCGTATTGTGGACGGCTGTGATACAATATGCCATTCTCCAGGGCTGCATCAGCGCATCAGGGATTCCATGCGACGGAGGGTGGATGCATGTATCCTCGCTAACGGAGGACATTTTGAACATTTCCTGTAACAAAGTGTTTGAAGTCACGCTGGTACGTACTGTTGCTGTGTGTTTCCATTCCATGTTTAATGTGATTCGAAGAGAAGTAATAAAATGAGCTCTAACATGGAAAGTAAGCGTTTCCGGACACATGTCCACATAACATATTTTCTTTGTTTGTGTGTGAGGAATGTTTCCTGAAAGTTTGGCCGTACCTTTTTGTAACACCCTGTATAAATTTGATACATGTGAAATAGTTTTCCGCGAATTCGAAGGCACGTGATCGGTGAGTGGGGCTCCCCTCCCCACAACCTTCTTCACTTTTAACCCTCAACCTGCCAGTAATGTGCCCTACTGCGGCCTGGGTTTGGTTTTCTCTGGAGAAATTTGTTTGTATCAAATTGATACTTCCGCCAGTTAGTGTGATTTTTCGCTAGTTCTTTTCGACACAGCCTTTTACTATTTTATTGGTAAGTGACATATTCTCGAGTGTATCAAATTTTCTTCATGTATCAATTTTTAAACACTATTGGAATCAAACTGATACTTGCGCCGTTCCGTGTAAGTAACCAATGGTTTTTCCCTTTTTTTCAGTTTTCGATGCCTGGGGAGAAGAAGATGCACTGATTGCGTTGAAGCAATAGAAGCTGAAAGTCGGCAGGATGACGTATAAGGCTAATAGCTGAAGATTTTATTATTTTTGTTTTATTATTTATTAATTTTTGTATTTATTGTAGCGTATGAATTGCATAGTTCTTTGTAGTATTACATTAAAATGTTGTATAGTTAAGTAAGAGTTCATTTTTCCTTAAAAAAATCGTTGTACCTGTGTAATCTTTGATGATTACTGACCTAATGTTATTTTAGTAATAGTAGTAGTTATTTTGATACTGTGAACCTTTACAATTGTTATTTTTCATTTAAATAATTTATTAGTTTCTATTTCTTTGGGTTAACTAATTGCTCTAACCATTTTTTCAAATATATTTTCAGGTATAGATTATTTTGTAAGGAGTTTCTCAGAAAATGATTTTTTATATATTCTTCTTCTTTTAGTTAAATAAATAAATCTCTGTTTGTTGAAATGATAGATTGTCATTAATGCCCCTTATACATACAATTGATATTAATTATTAAAGTACAAAAAATGTTAGTTTCTAGCGGCTGTATCATTTTGACACTTGCGCCCTGAAGTGTGACTTTTGGAAGTGCGCCTGTCGCAAGGTTAAAACTGACTACTATTATGTGACGGATGACAGTTCAAATTAGAGATGGGTCGTTCGCGAGTAAACCAATTCTTTCGAATCCCCGTCCGGGCATCCAGATTTGGGTTTTCCATGGTTTCCCCAAATCACTCCGGGCAAATACCGGGATGCTTCCTTCAAAAATGCCATGGCGGAATTCCTTCCCGTTCCTTGTCCCAAGCCCCATCCCACCTCTAATGACCTTAGCCGTCGACGAGGCATAAAGCAACAAGTAAAAAAAATAGACATTACAGACACAACATTCAGACACCCATGCCCGCAACCGGCTACCATCGGCACATGGAGCTAGCCCATACGCTACAGAGGCCGGCTTCACCACCTGTTAGAACTGAAAACCTATATTCTAACATCACATACTTGAGACTTCACTATTGGTACTGAGAAGTTGTAACTCCGAAAACTTTAAAAGGTTTGCAGAACCCTTTAACTAATCAATGTATTACTTGAAGAGCAAGCTTTGGAAAAAAAAATGATGCTGCTGTCAAATACAATTTTAATGAAATGGATAAATCAACGTTTTGTGTCAAGTATTAGAAATTGTATCACAGAAAATGCTGAGATTGTATTCACTTGTTTTGAAGCTCTTATTTGTGAGATAGAAGGTTTTCAGCTCTTGTAGCAATAAAAACAAACATTCGAAGCATACTCGATATTGCCAACGATTTATGCTGTGCACTTTCTAATATTTAAGCAAGAGTAGGGAATGTTGTAAAAACAAATGCATGCTGATCCTCCCCAATGATTTCTTTTTCTCTGTTACTTCTTTTGAGTTATTTGAAGTTTATAACTATTAATTACATTACTTTATTCAGAATATTTATAATTTGTAACTTTGTAAGTGATATAAAAATAAATATAAAGCTTTCGTTCTTGCTTTTTTTAATTATAAAATTGTGGGGAGGGTGGAGGTGGGGAAACGTGGCATGGGAAATTTTCTTTCGACGGGTAGGGGGCGTGGTAGCAAAAACTTTGAAACTTTGGAACATCTACTTGAGACAGATAAAGCAGAAGTTCAAGGGGTTTGATCGGTGTATAATTGGTTCGTTGGCTCCGGCAGAGAGATCAGTTTATGGATTTAGAGGCGGGAAAAGACTGAAGACAAGGAAAGGAACTCGACCAAGGTCTTTTGAAGGAAGCATTCCGGCATTTGCCTGGAGTGATTTGGGGAAACCATGGAAAGCCCAAATCTGGATGCAAAGACGGGGTCCTCTCGAATGCGAGGCCAGAGTGTGTTATCGCTTACCCACCTATCTCGGTAGGTGTTTACGGAAGTAGAAGGAGAACAACAGTAATGTTGTTATCTTAACAGGCTCCCCATGTTCGCACAAGGGTTAGCTGCAATCTGTATTGGAAGAAGTTAAAAGCCTCGAGCAGTACGGCGCATTAGTGATTCAGACTGCAGTGCAAAGGTGCATTGAGCTTTCTCCTCTATATGGAAAGCTGCATTATTCTGACATAAGTGATTGTAGGACATTTCTGTAAATAAAAATGAAATTAATTTAATGAATTATGCCTTTATTTAAAGTAAAACATACGACACTTGTAAAGTTTGGTGTACTATTATCTACATGAGTGTCGAATCATTTTATTGGTTTACCTATTTAATGGGTTCTGGTGCCCGTAATTTAGCCGGTAATCGAATGGCTGTTGACGTTGGAAAGATCCACAAAACCTTATGCTTACATTTATCAACCTGTAGGCAACACATTACACATGAATTAAATTATGTGAACTTTTCATTAATAAGTGTATACAATTATTCTTAATATGAAATTATTAATTATTTCTTAACATGCAGTAGCACTATTTATTTTCGTGACTTATTACATTCGCCGTGTCACAATAATAATACAGACGTTTATTTCATATTTAATATATTTAACAGAGGAGTAAGAGGAATGACACAGATAATACTCACTACATTTGCAGTTCAGCATTCATCCTTTCAATATCTATATATGTTGTGCACTTCTGTAAATTTACACAATTAATTATGATGAAAAATTGCGATAGTAGACGAAAATGAGAATTCGGTATCTTACAAAGAATCCATCACAATCAAAACCTACACTACAATCACGGAAGCTAGTTGACAAACTCTAACCGATATTAGTCCATAATGAACTAAGTTTATAGTTCTTTAAGGGCGCTGAATTATAACTATTACTGTACTTTAGATTTCTCGTCTAAGCCTGGATGTGCAGTCTATCAATTTGCCTGTTATACCCCACACTTGAAACACTTAAGAGATTACCGGAATTCCTACATGATTTAGTAATTACCACAATTAACGTCTTGTGGACAAATCATTTCGTTAAGGATGATCTATGCTAAGGAACAAAGCTTACTTTCAACATCTGTCATTGAGTCATGTAAGTTTTGTGCCAACGTTATTAGGTTCTACTATTTATCAAATACGTATTTTGCGTTGGAAATCAGAAACACTCAACGACTAAAAATAACAGAAATGGTGGCCGGTATTCGGAAGGTATTAAATCACGCCTACATAATTCCGTGTCAGATACCGTAGATAAAACAATTGTGCAGATTGTCCTGGTTACCTGTAATCAGATTGCGAAGATGAATTTATAATCTTTGGAAGTATATTATTTAAACTGTTGGGATTACGTGTTAATTTAATTTGTCTATGTTTTTATATATTCCGAGTACAAAGTATCAACACTGATATGTACTTAATAGTCATTGTGTGAGTACGAACAGTTTACAGCAAATTATTCATAGGCATTCATTATTTATTAACATATTCAATTGTCAGCTAAAAGTAACCGCATGCTGACAGACACAAATTATATGGTAAGAGGATTACACAACTTTAAATCGAAATAAGGTTTAACTAAAACTTATATCGTCGTAAAAGACTAAAAAAAGAATAAGAATAGTTTGCAACTGAAATCATCGAGAAGATTGTTTGCGTTTGAATACGAGTTTAAATCTCTGATGGGAAGAATATTACTCACGAATTTTGTCTTACCTGTGATATACAATTCTTGATTATTTCGACGACAGAATACAGTGCACTCTTTTTTTGTGAGACTACTTAACGTCAGAGTAAATTTTATACTTCTTTATCGCGTGTCAGATATGACAAGCCTGAGATTAAATTTATCTACCTATCATAACAAGTAAATGTCAGAGCCAATAACATTATAGATTCTAGCAACATCAGAGGAATTATGTACACCCTATAGCGTTCTAGTTACTGGTATTACCAGGTACTTTGAACGTGATGATGTTTACCGGAAACAGATTAAAATGTAAGTGGATCATTATGTAGCTAGTCCCGCCTAGTTTGAAAGGCAGTTCGTGGCGGGAGACGGCATTAGTGTAAAGGACCAAGTTTTTGGGCAAAAGATTTAGTTGCGTGATTTAAAATTAAACGAGTGTTAGGTGAGTCGAGACAGTACGCCAGAGTCACGCGCCATCCGCACGCGAGTAATAAGTCATGTTTTGCTGGCGAAAACGGTTAGCGCATACCAGAGCCGGGGACACTGGCCGGTTAATTACCGAAAGAAGTCTAGAATGTTCGACACGGGCAATACAAGGAACGCAGGAGATGCGTTCGGCCCTCTCAGTGACAGATTGACAGTAGCCACGTCACTATGCCAGTTAGCGGATAGTCAATAGCCTCTCTCTCTCTCCCCAATAGCCTGGTATCGCGTTAGGGCCGACAATGCTGCAACACTTAGCGGAATTCTCCGATAGCCATTCTCCATGAATGTAAGTAATTGTTCCATCATCTACTAGTACTTCAGAAGATGTAAGTCCAATAGAAGCCTTCGGGGATAGCCTCGCAGACGGAGTCAAAACGGATGATCTGTATTCAGTCAAGGACGAGCAATAAACAGTATTGTACAGCAGTTAGGCTGTGTTCTTCCTGGTAGAATGAAAGAGAACCTGCTGTTTGCCATAATAAGCCTAATTTGGTGGAGCCATATTAACAACAACACAGGTCTTTGGCCTTAATCCACCGTGGTGTCAGATCCTGATATTAGTAAATAGCCTTACAGCTGAGCTGCAGAGTGGAGCCGAGGTCGCCGGAGGTCAGCAGTAGCAACTCCATTAGGTTAGTACCTGAGGTTCCAGAGACTCTCTACCGATTCCAAATTACTCCCACAGGAGAGGAGTTAGACCACTCGACTAGTCCGTTACATTAGAAACTGACGTTCTGTGTGTTGTGAAGAAGCTTTTTTTTTTTTTTTTTGTTACTGCTTTAAGTCTCTTTTTAACATCGAGGTCTTTAGAGACGGGAAATGATGGGGGGCAAGGATGGGGGCAAGGAATGGGAAGGAATTCGGCCATAGCATTTTGAAGGAAGCATCCCGGCATTTGCCTGGAGTGATTTGGGGAAACCATGGAAAACCCAAATCTGGATGCCCGGACGGGGATTCGAACCGCCGTCCTCCCGAATGCGAGGCGAGAACGCTAACCGTTACACCGCCCCGCTCGGTGTGAAGAATCTAACATAGTGTCTGTGGTTTTGAGATCAAAGCCGGCCGCTGGTTATTCTAAAGTTTTTCGGAAAGGCCGCAAAACACGTAGAGAGGCCGGGTGAATGTAGAAAGGAAGAAACAACAGGGCAGTTTTAGAGTGTAGAAAATGACAGGTTGTAAAACTGATAATTTTTTGTAGCGTGTGAAAATCCATGGACGGGAAAAATTACGTTACTTGAAGGTGAAGATCTTCTCATAATCTGGAAATATCCAGAAAGGAGCAAATTACCCCTTCAGCCAAACACGGATTTTTTAACATTAACAAGTGCTAATATTTATGTCATTATTTTCATGAGGACGAATCGGATGAGAGCCGCATTTTCCGACGTCCCAAATTGGAAAGCAGGGATTCCTGCATAACTCAACTGGAGGCGCAAGGGTAAGATAACGCGACTGTGTGTTTTCAATACTTCTGGTGGTACTCTGGCTGTCGACGATTCGTAAGCCGTGATAGAGAAGTTTTGCCTTTGGACCCAACTTCACCGCACTGAACATCTGCTGGAGAAGGTCAACTACGCACTGTTCAATACGAACTGGCCGCTACTCACTTCACCACCCCCGTCCATTCCTACCTCTTCGAGCTAAATGCTGTGTCAAATTTCTCCTTCGTATGTTGGCGCAAGGGCTGCGGAGAGGGGATAGAGCAGACTGACCTTGAACCGTCTCTGTTAAGTGAAGGGCCTATAGCAGAGACGGATACACCGGACGCACTGATGGCTTCTCGCTACGAGGAGAATTCTCCAAATACAATCTTCCAGACACCTCGGCGCCAGAGTGAATACTCGCTCGAATGCAGCGAGATACTACATCACTCAGACAGCCAATTGTGCTAATGGCTACGCATAATTCACTAAAGTTCCGCTACAAAGTTCTGTCACCTGTAAAATACACACTTTACAATCAAGAAGGAGATCTCATGCTCTACATTCATTGTTTGGTGTGACCAAGTTTCATTTTAGTTCAGTTATAAATCACTAGTTTTATTCTTTTGTGTTACCTTTGAGTATCAGAGAGACCTTTTTAAGCTATGCCGTATTTATTGAGGGTGTTCGTAATATTTCATGTATCCCGGTAAATTATTTAGACCAGTGTTTCTGGACCTGTGGTTTTGAGACAGGTGATCATCAGGCAGAAAATTAAAAATTTAATTCTAATTGAATTAAACAAAAAAATAAATTAATAAAAATTGTTAACATAAATAGATTCAGTAGTCGTACTGTATGAGGCTATACAGGGTACAAGCAAGCCATGAATTTTTCAACAAAGAGGCAAAACTCTGATATTTCCAGTATATGAAGATATGACTGCATTGTTACTATAATAAGATAGGTTTCCAGTTGTCATCACAAAGAGCGGCGTTCGTTTAAGTATTAATTCCATAATGGTTTTATGAGGGTCGTGTAATAAGTGCATGTCTTATGGCACCGCGGTACGTGCCGATAGCAATTGGTATGGTTAATTAGTAATACACACATAGCAAAAAATTAGGTCCATATAAATTAGTGGTCTACAAGATTATTTTCGACATTTTGCTTGTCCTATGCTTGAAAATGGTTGAGAAACGCCTATTTAGACTAATTCGTTATAGAAGACCTGCCGTGGTTATGGCCATTACTTTAATAAAAATGTCAAATCAATTAAACCTCACTCAAAACAATCATTAAAATTTAACTCACAATTGTGATTGATTACAACCCCGATTTACATTGCTATTATAATGAGAAATTATTTTAATTTCAGAATCTTCAGTCCTCATTCCTCAACTGTAATTAAAAAACTTAATGGTAGTAATATAGCTTTACAGATGACCATAACTAGTATTAGAATCGGAATTTGGTATCAGTGTATTGCTCTCTTATCCCTTATATTCCAGCTTTTTCACTAAGACTGAAGAGATTCACGAGAAAGAAAATACCTTCCCATTTCTAAGTTGCGATGTTTACTTTCTTGTTATGGATATAGAAAGAGAATAGCACACTGTGACGTTAAATTATGCAAACCTTCCAAGGCATTACTCAGCACAGTTATCACTACTGATGTATGAAATTTCTTTCCCGCAATGAGCTAGAAAACTAGACTTTTTGAGAAAAAGCTCGGATTTGGACACTGAAGTTCACTAAATGCCTTGATAAAATAGAAGAGCACAGTGATGTATAGCTTGATGACGCGGGGCACTCTTTGCTACTAAGTGAGCAGATCACGCTCTGACCCCCACTAAGCTTCCCTGACGAGAGTCACGTGACAGCTACGCCCTCTTGACTGGCCATACCGGCCGAACCTTCCAGACGCGATGTTGCGTGTAATATTGCGTGCGGATCTCGTTGTAGTGTAGCTCTACCCATAAGTACGCGTATATCGGTTGTGATTTCACGGAAGGACGTGGCTCCACCCGGTCATTGTAGAAATTAATGTTATCTACAACTTTGATGCCAGTAAGACCTACATAGATTTCGCTTACACGTTCTACCAATGCAATTATTATTCAGTATTTTTTTGCTCATTTCGTTTACATTGTGTCCTACATAAGTAAAGTAAGTAAACTTGGACTGTTCCCTTAAAATCTCGTTTGTTCCATCAATAAACAGAGCTTTCTGTAGGCAGTAGAAGCTACGTTCAGAACCGGAATAATTTTCCTGTGTTACTTGTAGAAGATGGTCATGCTTGTCAATCTTCCAACCGACAATAAAATCTGCGAATAGGTACACTGTTAGATTCGACAATTTCTGCCTCACATGCCGCTAATTTGTTAACTGAAGAAAACATTTAATCCATCCACAGATGCGATACAGCTTTTTTATTTTTAAATATGGATTATGTTACTAAGATCAGGTAGTGTACTGTTTCCGATTCTGCGAGTTTACATGAATGCCTCTCATTTTTTTTCCTTTTTTCATAATGTTTTAACAGAAGAGGACATATACACAATGGTCCCCTAAGCCGGAATCGAGCCGGTGATGCCCTACACTAATAGGTTTTCCTCCACTCTGCTGGGGCCGGCCATTACACAGTTGAGCAGGCCCTCCACCTGAATGCGTTCCAGCGAGCAGATCTAATTTCTTTACCCGGATTGATGGCAGAGACATATCAATGCCCGCTCAGTCCCGGACGCTGCTGGTTTTGCCAAATTACGGCCGAGCTGGTCCGGTATTTGCCCACGCCGGTAATTAATGCATGGCCGGCCGACTCAAAGCGATCCGCCAATTAGGACCGCACCGGCATCTGGCCCCAGCTCGTCACTAACGGCGTCCATAAATATGCAGGTTGTTGAAAAACAGCCACGCAGTGTCAAAGGAGTATGGGTCACAGAGTTAGAATTGCACAGATGTTAAAAATTTCGGATGAATCAGTAATATAGATTTATATTTCATAGATGTTCTATGTCAGCCTTTTCCAACCTTCTTCAACGGCTGCCCCCTTAGAGATTAGACACAGACCTTTTAATAATAGTAGTAATAATTATAATTGGAAATTGTCTATTCTAGAATTTTCATTTGATAGTTCGCTCGCATCTCATACAATATGGTCACAGTTCACGTGTTTTCACGCCTACATTTATGTTTTCGCAATTATTGTTTTTTTTTTGTTCACGGACGGGGTATGCGGATCACATGTTGGGAAACCTAGTTCTGTATGTTTTTTTTTTTTTTTTTTTTTTTTTGCTTTACGCCTCGTCGACGGCTAAGGTCATTAGAGGCGGGATGGGACTGGCTACAAGGAATGGCAAGGAATTCGGCCTTGGCCTTTTTGAAGGAAGCATACTGGCATTCGCCTGGAGTGATTTGGGGAAAATCATGGAAAACCCAAATCTGGATGGCCGGACGGGGATTCGAACCCGCGTCCTCTACACCTAAAGCTGATACTGGCAGCTTCTGCTGCAAACTGTCGTTGCAGTTATACATGCGAAATGCCTCTATCGTGGTTGCTTACATCCGACAACGCATCAAATACGCCAGGAACATTCTCTCAAAGTTAAGGGGCACATGCTTTTTCGAATGTATCTAAGTTTTATGCACGTCCTAGGTACATGTTTATCATTTAGTTATGGTTAAGTTTCGGTTTTTATTCAAATCTGACAAAAATAACGGGTGGAAGCAATCGAGAATTCATTTTTTTTTTCCAAGGCATTTCAAAGTACTACAGGAATTCCTTGACATTTTACACACATTTGGGATATAAACTGAGGTTTGATCGTATGCGACACCTGGGAGT
The DNA here is from genome assembly GCA_031002005.1 of Vandiemenella viatica. Taxonomy (NCBI): domain Eukaryota; kingdom Metazoa; phylum Arthropoda; class Insecta; order Orthoptera; family Morabidae; genus Vandiemenella; species Vandiemenella viatica. Next base: position 137,565,700 of record CM061919.1, read on the forward strand.
CGAAAAACGTGAAAACTTCAAACCGGTTTTTTAATTATATGGAAAAAATACAATTAATTTGATTTAAAATTTTCTGTAGTAATGAAGCATGTTATTCCTCAACTTTTATATCATTCACTTTTACTCTGAATAGCCTCTAACAGTGGCAGACGGCAAAAACTAAACATTTTGGACCGATATCTTCAAAACAGTGTGGATGAACATCTTTGTACATAGTGCGAAAGGCTTCTTATAAATTCTAAGTTGCTGCGAAAAGTACTCATGTCGTACAAAATTCACATTTGTGATTTGTATTTTAAAAAAAAGTTGTTCTGCATGGTTGACGAAGGTGTCAATGATCCTCTCTGCTCAAATGTTTAGCAGTCAATTCAGAAACGCAGTCTCAATTGATTAATGATTATCAGTCAGCAATAAAGGTAGAAGAAGAAAACAGTTCTGTAATAAAAAATAAAATTACAGTATGTTTTTCTAACTTGCAACCATGAACAAATACTTTTAAAAAAAATTTGATTCATATATGGAGACTTGAGTAAAGGATGATTCAATTTATTGAAGAAAATAATAACTCTTTGCGAGATCGAAAGCGAGGTCGGCTCAGCTGATCGATATCAGCAGCAGGAAATTGATGAAAATCATGTGATTCCACAGCAAAGCCGTGATCCCTTTCCCTCTGCAAAAGGCGAATTCCAAACAAATTGCGTAGTGAAGATTTTTTTTAAAAAAATCTGATGGGTCCAAGGGTATAGTTAGTAGAGAATTAGATAAATTATTATTATTAATTTAATTGTTATGGAGCATCAGTAATCTAATTACCCCTTTTTTTAGTTTATTTTTAAACTACCTTAAAAGGAAGTACCGATAGCCAGCATTCCTGCAGAGAACAAAGATGGCTTCTAGAAAAACTTTAGAAGCGTGTGCTGCCTATTCTTTATGCTTCCAATGAATGTCTTGTAATGCTCAGAAATTATCTCTGGACTAGGAAGGGTTTGGTGATCGGAATAATTGGATTAGTGTATTCACCAGAAAATTTAAAATTAATTGTAATAATGGTTGAATTTAACAATTACACCGTACCAGCGATCAACGGTTTAGTTATTCGGATCACAGTATTACATTACGATGCAATTTCCTATTCTAGTTTCATTTGTATGCAGCATACGCAGTTCTCAAGGATTTACTTTGCATAAACTTGTATTTGATATCGGTGAGCAAAAATTCAATTTAGGAGTAACTTAGGTAGCTATTTAAAGATCTAAAACATAGGAAGGATTTATTTTTGTACAAGATTTTAAGTAACCTGGATTTAAGAAAATTAATGTGCAGGTCTATTTTGAGCACAAGAGAATGTTTTTCCTTTCGATATAAAAACGAGATACTTACCTCAAATTCCTGCTGCGTACCAAACGCCTTTTTTAAAAAAAATTCTAATAATTCATGCGCCATATTAACAAATATTTTTTGAATTAACTTAAATTCAAATTTCATTTTTCCAATAATATTTTAACAATAAAAAAATTTGGACTGAGAATCTAAAAAAACACCTGCTTATCGTCAGATTATACACTTCGGTTGCAGATTTACTTTTTTAAAAACACAAAACGATTTTTTCATTTAGTTATATTCAACATTTGCTCAAAGAAATTATTATTGTTCCGCGCAGGTTTTGAGTCCACAACGTTTATGTGGCGATTTTAGTCATCATATTATGTCTTTTCATTTTGCAAAATTTAAGACACTATGTTGCCTAATACGCAAAGGACAGCTTTTGTTCGGTTGGGGGTGTCTTAGAATACCACTTTTATTTGTGTTGGATTGCTGCAATGACTACCTCTATCCGTCCGCTTTATTTCATAAGAACGCGCACTTATTTGTTAGTCTAGTGAATGGTCCCAAGGACCGTTCTGCGAATCAGCTTACTATATTGCCTCAGCAATGGAACAGGCAATGTAATATTTCGGGCAGTGACAAATCGATATACGCAAATCTTTTCAATTTCATTTAGTATAGTTCGAAACTGACTATTACCAGGTAGTCTAATGTAATTTCTTGATCCTGTTGTTCTATATGGTTCCTGAACAACGATAGTTGAGTTAGTGCAACAAGCATCACCAGATATAAGAACGAAGATCACCAGATAGCTTACATTGTTCATATATCCATATCGTACATAGCTATTATTACTTTAGATTTTAATAAGAAATCAAAATCGAGCTTTCTGGTGTTAAGGAGGAAGCAGGTTCGATAAGCAATTTGACCACTCAGATTTCCATAGTTTCCAGAAAACATCCCAGGCATCTAGCAAGAAATTTTTTTAAAAAATTAAAAAATAATATTTTGAGACATATTTAGTATGCGATTTGTGAAATTTTCTATCAAAATAACTATTTTTCTTTTACATTGTTCAATTTAGTGTTTTGTTAATCAAACTCCAGTAAGATTGTTATAATTTTCCTATAAACCTTAGGACGCTACAGTTTACTGCGAAATTTGAAAGAATTTCAGAATGAGTAGTTTCAGAAATAAAGGGGCGGGAATTGTATCTTTTTCTTCGTCAAAGTCTTGAAACAAAAAATAAAGTATAAAAAAAATTAGGAGTTAGTAGGTTGCCGGAGTTTGGTACTTATGATGATTAGCTGTAGAAAATTTTTCGTTAAGCCTCTCATTTAACAATATATAATTATTTTCAGCTCCCCTCTCAACGGCATGATTTTTTCGAAAGTTTACATTATATTAATTTTAAGGTTAGGAATAACTAAAGCATTTCTCAACTACAAATTTCAAATTTAAAGTAGTTAATTGGTTATGAGGATGATATAGACTTACGAATATATTGACCGACAAAATAATACATAAGGGTTTCGTCCCGTGGAAATTAAAATAAAGAACCTTTATTTTCATTTTAGCAAGATATTTTTTTTTACGATCTTCAAAAAAATTGAGTTAATCCTATGTGAAATAATAACATTTGTCGATAAAAATTCAGTTGGAACTTTTAATTGTTTACAATAGCGAACCAATGGAGTTTTTAAGAAGTAATGTCCAAAGGGTAACAAAATATTTATGTTAAATGCAATTAAAACTTGAAATTATATCGAAAGAGCACCCAATTAACATTTGTTTTCTCGTTATCATGTTTCATTCTCAATTTTAACACTACAATCGTTCTTTAATTAAACAACCTGTCGGTAATATTGTAATTAAAACTAAAGCAATAAGTTTAATTACACAAAAGGATGTAAGCACAAATACGGCTTTTCTTGGTTGGAATATTAACAGCCACATATAAACATAAAGCAGTGTCCTAGTCTTCAAAACTATAAATTGAAAACACATTTCAACAATAGTTCTGTCTTTAGCAAATACCCCAAACATTAAGGATATCTCGCAAAAAACTACTATTGATTAAAAATTTCCGCGTCTACTCTCCTACTCTAGTCTGATATGAGATTAATAAGTTTTAAATATCTACAGTTTCAATTCAACAGCAGAAGACATTTTCTACATGAGAAATATTTTTATCTTAAAAAGTCTCTACATCAAATGACTGAAATTGCAGTGTCATCTATATTATACCGTTTTAATTATCTTTCATTGTATTTGTATATGTAAAAAATAAACAACTTTTCTCAACTCTTAAACCTTACCCAACTTACTTCAGATATGTGCAACAATCAATGAAAGAAGTGTCACGGAGAAACGTGTTACAAAAGACGTCTTGTAACTTTGCTTAAAAATCCGTAGCATATTATCACTTGATAGACACTAACTTACAAATTAAAGCAACTCTCAACACAATGGAAGAAATTTCTTTATATGCTTAACTTATGCGATAAATATTCCTTAAACAGATTACAACTTTTATTTGCTGTAAGATGTTTAAAAAAACTCATCGAAATTTTGTAACTAAACTCCCGTAGATAACTGCTTCAAAACAAAACAAAAAATTTGGAATAGGCCCTCCTATTTCCTATACCTTGAGTCATTGCTGATTACGTTTAATCTTCAAAAATGTATTTTTGGCTAAAAGTCTATCTTGTAAAATTTATGTCACGGTATTAGCGCCAAATTATAGGAAATATTTGGAGTATTCGAACATCGCCATAGTTCAAATCAGCACGGAACTAAAAAAAATTCTTGAACTGAACACTTGTTATGAAGTAATAGCAACGTTAAATTCACACAGATATTTTTGAGACATATTCAGTTATTTTCTTTACAACATAAAATAATTATCTTAATCTGCGCTAAATATTCTTACCTGAACAACACTACCTTTTGCCGATTGCAACTCATAAGTAGTTATGTAAAGAGTAGGTGGCTGATGCTGCCATATGATCGTATAATTTCTTATAATTATTTATCACATTTGCATATATAAATAAATTAACTTAAAAAAGTTTTGAAAACTAAGTGAATAGTAACAGTCGGATGGATAGCGTGTGCTCAGGCTTTCTTTTTCTCGCAGTCACTTTGTGCTATCTCGACTCCGTGCTTTTTTGGACACTTTTTGCGTTAACTTCCAGATTTCTAAACCCTATTCTAGTAACAAAAATTTAAGTCGCGCGTACGAAGTCGCGGGTAACAAGTAGTGTATTATGAGTTCAAATGCTTGAAACTGATTTAAATTTTTTTTAATTGTCACGTTTACAAACAGTAATAAAAAAATTAGGGACAGTTTACCGTCTTTAGTTGTCGTTACACAAGACAAATTAGACCAAAATCATGGTCTATTCCTACCTGGTCGACCATGAGAACGTAATTTTCGTTAATCATACCCCCACTATCTTGTATTGCAGACCACTGACGAAGGTTCATTGCAGAGGTAGCGAGCGAACCTTCGCGCAAGCGTCGTGATAATGGTGAGCTAAAAGTGAAATTTTCTAAATTACATTGAAGCATGCGAGCTGGCCATGTCACGGGAAGAACTCGTACGAGGCAAAAATAACGACCATTATATGTTCGTGCAGATTAACGTAAGCAGGCAGGCTTAGCGAGTGTAAAAATGTCCGAGTTCTGGGAACTGCTGTACACGCTTATATATCGCACAAAAGAACCATATGTGTGGGACTAAAATGTATGTTGTCGAATTCTACAGATTACTATGAACATTCTTATAAAAAAAAGCATAAACACGTAATCTGATTAACAGAAAGCAAATGAATTTCAAAACTTTTTTCAACGTACTCTCCACTATGTTCTACAAAAATTTTCATCGAAAAACTTAGATGCGTACGTAGTCTATTGCGTACAAAGCCTTAATCATCATTGGAGAACTACCTTGTACTCAATTTTGTAAGGATCCAAAACAATAATGGTCGCATGGTCACAAATCTAAGTTGTAGGGAAAGATGATCCATTGCTCACCAGTGCAGTTGTTACAATTCCGCATGCTTAGCGGCACAGAGATAGGATGTTGCTGATCGGAATATTGTGTCTTTTGACCTGAAAGATATCTCTAATCAGGCCCGAGAGTTACCACTAACGTCTTGTGTTAACAAATCGTCATTCAGGTGAAACAAATCGACGTGTATAACACTTTTTGGATCCAAAACGATCGTAAGAACTTTGCTACCAGGCAACACACACCATTCTATTGTTAGATGGTTCGTGGTTTGATTAATATGATAAATAACCACCATACAGATCAATTTAATCTTGTTTTTATTTTCATTGGTTACATGCATACATACAATCCAGCGATTGCAGACAACACTTCTTCCACAGACAATAGAGTCCTTGTCCGTCGTAAATTGAGCCTGTAAAAACTGTTTCTCTGTCTCGGATGTTCGCTTTTTATAAGCTCCATAGAAATTTCTAGAACACTACAAAAGTGTATCCGACAGACATTTCTCGAACTTAAACAATTAAAAAATATCAAAAACAATTAGAATTAATACATAATCTTTTACAATCATTACAAAATGGTCAGAAATGGAAATTAAATATACTCAAACACAAAATTATCCACATAAACCATTTTAAACTGTCCTTTAGATATCATAACTAGTATTAATACTTAGAATTGCAAACATTTAAGCAATTCTCTTGCACAATTCGGTTCTTAAATATATTAAATTGCCCCTAAATAATTTCATTTCATAAAACAGTCTATATACATTGATTTACAGTAAATTGCAAAACAAACATACAAAGATCATATTCACCCAAACTCTAGCATACTACAAATGCTTTATAAAATACAATTCCATTTAAGTTTAGGTTTGAAGGCTCTTACATTATTCTCCACTCCTTTTTTATGTTAGTATCTAACATTAGAATGTGTTTAAAAATGAGTTTTCTTCCTGTACACACTACTAAAAAATCTTCTGACTTTATCACCTCCTATCTTTTAATGATTCCCAATCCACCTCGGAAAAGTAAGCAATTCACGTGTTTTATGAATAACGCCTTGTATTTGCGGGATACTGTATAAATTTAAGATGTCTGTTGAGTGGAAGATACGGTACTGGGTGGATAAGAAAGCTGTTGGGAGTGTCTGGTCGTAGCGAAAACATCTGATAGTAGTAATGGTCTCAGTTATAATGAATCCATGTTGTATGTTGTACGTATTAAGAACTAAGCGGAAGTTATTTTCTTCTTTTACCGACTTCGATCACTGGTGAATTCGTAACTGTAAAAATATTGAGTGCAACGTATCTTTCACTATTCATTCACTCCCTCTAGCAGCGAGACGTGGGCGAGATAAGAAGAGTTTCAAGGAATCTGATCCTTGATAAGAAGATAAGGTTGTTATAGGTCGTGCAAGTAGACAGTATCGTCCTTACTTTGCGCATGAGGCTATATGTTGCAACAGAATGACGAAAGCGCACAATTTTTACTATTAATAATATTAAATGCAATCAGTGGTACGCAGAATTTTGCTGGCTGCTACGGCCGAGCGAGGAGACAAATTCCAGGTAATAGAACGTTTGGAACTCAGAGACGGACAATAGAACGACCCATTGTTTATGAGTAACGGCGGGGAAATTTCCGAAGAAAGATGTTTCACCGGCCGTTGACTTTTGCTATCCCGGGATTCTCGGAAGCGTCACGTACCGGCTGCTGTCGAAACTAACCGAGTTCTGAAGAAACGCCGGTAATGATTCTAGCCAATAGAATAGCTTTTCGAGGAGGAGGTATTATAGCAGAACTAATCACCGACGTAAAAATCTCCACGTGATACTAAGCTCTGCGTATTTTTGTCCTCGTGTTGGAAACGTCGTCGAGGGGCGTGGTGAGTCGCAAGAAGTCGCGAGAGCCACAGTGGATAATACTTTGAAGAGACTCCATACCTTGCCTTAGTGGGCAAGGTTGACACTTCCGGACCAGGCCTCGACTGAGAAAGGTGATATGCGTTGGACTCACTTTGTATCAGACCTGACGGTGTGTAGTGCCGAGAGTGACTTTGTGCACTGCATAGTTTGATTTCTGAAAAGGAAGTGTACTTGATTCCGCAGTAGGCAGAATTGCTCAGGTCAAGTGTGACTTGAGAGTTTGTAGCTAGCTTAGGCTGCAACTTTTTGCCGTCGACGCCTCGTTGACGGTTTTGTCATTAGAGGCGGGATGGAACTGGGGACAAGGGACGGGAAGGAGTTCGGCCATGGAACTTTTGAAAGAAGCATCCCGCTATTCGCCTGGAGTGATTTGGGGAAACCATGGAAAACCCAAATCTGGATGCCCGGACGGGAATTCGAACACGCGTCCTCCCGAATGCGAGGCCAGAACGTTAACCGTTCACCCACCACGTTCGGTATCCGAATCATTGAGACTAGCTCTGTGACGGCCTTCTCAAAAGATATTTTGAACGATTAAGAGTTCTCGCCTCCGATAAAACAGAACTAGTGTTGTTTTGTTTAAAGCAGCGAGATATTTTTAACAGTTGTATATTTGAAGGACAGACAAACTTTGTGAACTTTAAATCTCCTTATTTTGTGTGTGTGTGGGGGGAGGGAGGGGGTATGTAATTCGTTTTAGTATTGCATCCGGACATTCAAATCGCGAAGATCGTTTCCTAACAAAATCAAATGTGGAATGGCTTTCGTTCATTGTAAAATTTTATAATGTTCAATTTGTTTTATTAACATTTATTAATTTCTTAGTGCTTTATTATTATTATTTTATTGGCAAATTTAAGACGAAGTTCCACTAAAGTCGCATTCCCACGTGGTGTGGCAGTACGCGCCTTTCATCTTTTACCGTCTGGCGATGGGTCGAGGCGCGCCGTCCCTGATAGCACATAGGGCAAAGATGAAAGGCGTCCCGTACCAAGCGCCGTGGGAACACGGCTTAGCAAGTAACCAATCCTGCATATCTCAAAATATGACCTACCATCCGTTCCCTTCTTTCTGTAAGACTCTTTCACAAACTTCTTTCCTCATCCATCATTTCCAAAAATCGTTCGATTCGTACTTTATCTGTCCACTTAATTTTCAAGTTCCTTCTATACCACCACATTTCAAATACTTCAGTTTTCCTTCTTTCTGGTATTCCTAAAGTCCATGCTTCGCTGCCATAAAGTGCTGCGTTCGACATACAGCGTCTTAAAAAGTGCTTTCTGAGTCCTAGATTAATATTTGAAACTAAAAGATTTCTCTTTCTCATGAAAGCTCTTTTTCTTAGTGCTTTTAACATCATATCTGCTTCCGAAGGTAGGAATTGCAGGGGAAGACAACGATTAGAATATATGTGGCAGAGTTTTATTTTTTTTGTGTGTGTCTCTGCCTCAACGGCGTGTTTGTGCGTGTCCCACTACCTAAGTAGCTCTACTGCTAAGTGTCACTTGTATTGGATAGGGTTGTTTTGGGGACTCTTTTTATTTGCGCATTGAGGGGAAAACATGGCTATGGTCTTCTAGGACGACCTTATGTGAAATATCCCTACAGTTTTTTCTAATCATATCAGTGCTATTCCGGCTGATATATAATACTTAATGGTACTCGGTGATAGTGCCAGTGCCTTGGCATCGTGGTGCCAAGGGTATGGAGCCTCTCATTGGTTTCTCTGAATTTTTTTATTCTTTCGTGAAACTTTTCAGTTTGGCGAAAGATTTCTGTTCGGATGGTTTCTGTGTTGGTCTCATTGTGGATGAATGCAGTTGATGTGAGCTTCGGTGCGCGAAGGATGGTCCTTAGGCACCTGTTCTGGAGTCACTGTAGGTGGAGCAAGTTGTAGTTTGCAGCTGTCCCCCACACCTGGCATCCATACAGGATGAAGGGGCGTATGACGGTTTTGTAGATGTGTAGTTTTGTTGTAGTCATTAGTTCCCTGCTATTGAATATCGGAAAGAGGTTTTGTCTTCTTCTGTCCATGATGTGTTCCTTGAAGAACAGTTTGGAGTCTAGCGTGACGCCCAAATATTTAGTCTGTCTTTGCCACCCAAGTTCTTTTCCCATAATTTTCAGCTTCTTGGTAAGTGATGGCCGTTTTTTGGTGAAATGAACCGCTACACATATTGTGGGGTTTACTTTAATTTTATTTATTCGACACCACTTGTCAAGTAGATGGAGGCTCCGCTGTAACCTGTTGATGACAACATCATGTTTGCTTCCCGTGGCGTATACCGTGGTGTCGTCGGCAAATTGTGCCATTTTGACCCGAGGTGCTACTGGTGCGTCGTTGACATACCCACTAAAAAGGACTGGTGCGAGTGGTGATCCTTATGGATTTCCCACCGGGATTGGATGTAGGCCAGATCGTTGTCCTTGTATGGCTACGAAGAATTTTCGGTTGGTGAGGTAGCCTCCGATTAACTGAACATAACAATGTCGGATGGTCATCTGTGTTCGTAGCTTGGTGATAAGATAGGCGTGCCACACCTTGTCGAACGCCTTTTCAATGTCTAAGAACACAGTGGCCGTCGAGTTTCTCATGTTAAATCCCCTGGATACGTCTTCAGTTAATCGGAGGAGTTGGCTAGTGCTACCAACTAGGCTTTGGAAGCCGAACTGCTCCTTGCGAATAGTTTTTTGCCGCCCCTAAGCTTGCGTTCATTCGCATAAGTACTAGCCGCTCTAGTGCCTTAGAGGCGGAGGGGAGTCGGGCTTATTGGCCTGTAGTTAGCCGGGTGACGCTGATCCTTCCCACGTTTCGGAATGGCAGTCACCTTAGCTGTTTTCCAGCTGTCGGGGAAGTATCGCTTGAGCATACATGCGTTGTAGACTCTGGTGAGGAGGACTAGTCCTTTTGTTGGTAACTTTTTCAAATGCATGATGGTGATGCGGTCTGCACCTGGTGATTTGTTTGTGCTCAGCTTTTTTTTATTATGGATCGTACTTCCCCGGGTGTGGCAAGTTCGGGTTCGTCCTCAGGCGGTGCGGTTAAATTTCTTCTACTGTCTGTTGGATGTTATCGGCCATCTGCTTTTCTGTTTCCGATAGATTGTATTCTACTTCGACATGCTGCGTTGCGAAGTGTTCCGCCAGGACTTCCGCCTTTGCCACTGGTAGAAAGCACGGTCTGGCAGGCCCATTGATTGCTGTGTTTGGTTCCCACGGTTCCTTGAGGGCACGCACCAATTGCCAGGCGTCCCTATTCTGGAGAGTGAGGTGTGCCATCTTTGTTTCCCATTGCGTAGTATTCAGCTCTTTCAGGCGTTGTCTCAGTTCGTTGGTGAGCTGTCTGTACCGTTCTGTGCGTTGTTTCGGGCAGTTGGTTTTAATTTTCTGCAGCTGGCTGACTGTCTGGTTTCTCCTTGTTTCCCGTGTTGTCCTTGTAGCTACAACTCTCCTTTTCGTGTCCTGGTTCAGGATTCTGATTTCCGTTCCTTGAGGCTGAGTGTGCATTTGTTGGTTTAGGCTGTTTCTGGGTCCTGTCGTGGGTGGTTTCATGTTGTTAGAAAATTGACGTGGATTATAAGGGGTATCGTGAGATGAAAAGGTTAGCACAGGATAGGAAGGGATGGAGGACTGCATCAAACCAGTCAAGAAAATGATGAAAGCAAAAAAAAAAAAAAAAAAAAAAGGAGGCAGTGCGTTGCATTTGATTTAAGAATCACTCACGAAAGATTCTGATGTGGTAAAACAACTGAAAATCAATCTTAACGTTCTCTTTGATCCGCTGTTACAGCTGGAAGTCATCAATGACCTGCGATGTTTATCAACCTCCCGAAGTGGTTTTCAGTCGTGTAACGTCAAATTACAAACAATAATTAAAATTTTCATGGTTTCACTTACTGATTTTACCACCACATTAAATGATTTTAAAATGATTTATTCCTGTTCTCTTCTCGACTATGCTAACCATTTAAAGGTAGCGGCATTCATTATATTTTTACACCCCAACTCCGGCACTGCGATTTAAATGAATTTTTTTTCGTTTTGTTTGTCAGACAATTATAATCGCCTATTATACTGAGATTAAGATGCTTGTATCTTTTATTTCCTCTGCATCAGTACACAATCTGTGGTGAGTTATAAGCTTTTCGAAATATCACAATTTTTCTGAGCATTTATGGCAGATGCTAGAAATGAAAGTGTTTAAAATATGTCATTGCGAATACGAGTATAAGAAGCAACACAATTGGTATTGTTTCCTTGGTTCGTAAGTTCTCCTGATTCATATTTTCACCAGAAGCCATTTTCCCTGTTAGATCCAGTGAGATTTAATGTACGCTAGTGTCTAGCCTTACCTACTACACCAAACTCTCACAAATAGGTATTATATTCCAATTATTAGTATCTAAAAAGAACTTACTGACTTTTTTAAATTTGACAATTTACTGAAGTGTAAAATTTGATGATACTCCTCACATACATTTGATTTTTCACTCTGTATTGTTAAAATGTAATTGAAAATGCAATATAAATTTTATTTAATTAAAAATAGTATTGTTATTACTCTGACTTATAGTGCAAAATTACACTTGGTACAGCAGTAATTTGGGGTATGCGTCTGTCTTTTGCCGAACGCAAAAAACCTTTCCTTGTGCTCAAAATCGGTAGGGAGATTCATTTTCTCAATGCGCTATTCAAATTGTTGGACAAAAATTAATCCTTTCTATATTTTATATCTTTAAATAGCTTCATAAATTATTCCTAAATTGAAATCTTGCTCACCGGTATTAACTAGAAGTTTACGAAATATCATTTCTTAAGAGTTTACCATATGTAGGCTGCATACAAATGCAACTTGAATCAGAAAAAGCATACCAGTGCATGAAGGGAATTCAAACATAACTTCGATATGCAAAAATTTGATCTAAACCGTTGGTCGTTGTACTTCCTAAATTTAACCATTAATTCAAATGGTTATAAATTTTCTGGTGATTCGCCTGCTCAATACACTAATCCAAATACACCTTTCAAAAGTCCTTCTTGGTCTAGAGATTGTTTCTGAGCATTACAGGATATTCATTGCTTAGAGAAGAGGATCAAGCCTGTTAGTAACAGACGCTTCTACAGTATTTCCAGAAACCACTGTGTTGTCTGCATAATTGTTGGTATTGTTCTGTCATTACTCTCAATTTCTGCTGATTGTATTGTTGAACAATCTTTTTAAAAAAATCCGCGCTATATTATTTGCTTGGAAATCGCCATCCATAAATGTAAATTTTGTAATATTTATTCGGATCTATTCAAAGCCTGTTGCATCATATATCGAGACGTTCTTTCCTCGCAATTTTAAAGAAATTTCAAAACAAATTGGGTCAAAAAAAATTTTTTTGTCCTTCTGCCCTTGTCAGAGTTTATTTAAGGTCAAAGTGTAATTTACAAAATTTGGGAAACAACGTGCTTAACCACAATGCAAAATCTGAAATAAATCTATTTGGCAGTTTCTTCTACGTCCTCGAAAATCTTGTTATGACCTTTCGTAGTCCGCTATAGCTTTGTGACATGCACTATTCCTTGCAACAGCATGGTATCTATTCAAAGGCTGCACCATATTTCAACACATTTCTCCCAACCGTTTTAGGACCAATTCAAATTTTTTTACTGTTGACCTTCCGCAATGCCAGAGATCATTCAGGATAAAAGTGGAATTTACAAATTTTGAGGAATAACGTACTTAACCGCTATGAAAATTTTAAATCAATCAGTTTAACGGTTTTTTCCATCATCTTAAAAAAACTTGTACTGACCTTTTGATCTTTTCCGACACCGATAAATGATGTAAAGTCGATAATTTAATTTTTTCCTTAATTTATGATCATTCCAAATCTATGTATAAAATATCAAAGGAATCTGAATAGTGCTTTTTGTTTAAAGTCTCGGAAAACATAAAAAAAAGATTTGAATTCATGATAACTTCCTCAAATGGTTGTAGTTTTTGGCAGGTTTTAATAACTATCGTTATTCAAAATTCAGTAAAAAGCTATTAGTTTAATGTTTCTCATAAAAAATACTCTATATCAACGTTATTTAATTGCTATCTTTACACATTTCATACTGACTGAAGAATCATCCAGGCATACGAAACTATAAACTGAGAGTACAAAATTTAATTCTCCTTCTGTAATGAATATTTGCGCACTCGTGTACTCCTATCAACAAGCAATGAATTTGCCTACAATGATGCATGCTACTATTTTCGAACCCTCATCGCTTGCGCTAAATCGTTTGCAGCCGCAATTACGTTTTGATTGGACCGCAGTGTATGTCACGAAGTCAGCCGCTTATATTAGGCTGTTAATGTACCAAACGCATTGGCCTATATCACACCGGAAAACTTGGTTATAAGCAATGAAAATTTATAAATAGAAGGAAAAGATACAATTCTTTGATAAAAACAAACAAACAAAAAAAAAAAACAAAAAAAAAAAAAACAATGTGAATTCCTTATGGACAGAAAAGTAACAATGAATGAAAAGGGGTTAAAATGGATAATGGTGGATAAGAAACGATTTTTATGGATCATAGACTTTTGGTGTGGAAGTAATTTTGATTTATAGTTTACATTCAGGTTTGCAGTAAGTAATCTTCTCGCACTGTTCAATGCATTCAAAATTTAAGATCCGGTTCCAAACAGCAGCGCAGTGGCACTGTATGTAGAACTTACTGCCAGGCGGTACACGCAGTGAGGACGCTGCTGTCAATTCGTCGAAGTAATTGGATGCTGAGTATCCAATACCATCAGACCGCTCCGAGACGCTGGATTACGCAGATCAATACAGACTAATCTGTGCCATATAATGGGAGACACAGGAACAGTCCCCGGTAGTCTCTGAATCTGCTGAGTAAGACGTAATAACTCGGAATCAAAGTATCCTAATCAGAATACGCAAAACCATCACACTGGCGGAAAAACTACCTTGCATTCGATGCTGTCATCGAGACAAGAAGAAGAAGATGGTAATAACCGTAAAATAATACCTGTGCTCTCTATCAGCATTCTAGTAACATCCACTTTTTCATGTTCGTTAGCCACCATTGATTTCAATCTTATCACGCTTAATAAATCTGAATTATTTTTTGTCTAAGGTCAGCGCCAAGTTCAATTTTTTTTTAAATAAATTAATGCCCTTCCTAAATCCTACTAAACACGGAGTCTAAACAATATGGCGACAGTCTACAGTACGCGGCAATACCGTGTGGACCTAATGGCGGGGTTGCCGACTGTTGAGGACAATACCGCGGGAACGATAATCTAAAAGTGTTCGTAACGGTGCAACTAACGTGTACTGTAATTTCAAGTATTATTCGGAGTGTTCAGTGTACGCGGACGAGGACAGTGCTCCAAACTTTCTAATTATTGTGATAGCGGCACCGCATACTATTTCGCCTACTCGGTTCGAATCCTGCAAACTTTGGTGATAGAAGTTCGATTACACGGGTCACTGTAACTGGTGGATACTTCGGCGGTGTATTTTTCGTGTTTCTCCAGATAATAAAGTTGTGTGTTGAATGCCAACTTTTGTGATTTGTGTGGTAGTAATTCCTATTCATTTTAGTAGTATAGCTGCCACCACGTGCTGCTTCAAGTGATTAGTTTTGTGAATAACTTTAATTCTTAGTATTAGTTGTGGAATCCCCACTGGCGACCGTCAACAGTTAACTGTTTTGTGGGAGAAACAACACATTTTATCCCCAGTGGTTCAATATAAATGAGCGTAATTATGCCAATACATGCTTAGAAGATATGGCACACATAAGAATTGCGACTTTATGTGACAGAGATATGTGGGAAATAGCAGGGTGGAATAGATGGTCTATATACTTGGAGTGCTCTAGCGAGAAATAAAACAGCATACGAACAATTCTACCAACGTACGAGAATATTGAAAGGCATGCATAAGTCGTAATGGTTATTAGTTTTACAATGTGTCGATTTTAAAATGTTGACTGAACCCTCGATGGTTGGATATAGTGAGACCTATTTACACTAGAATTTATTGAATGACTTGAGACAAGCTACATTCAGGGCTGACCTCCCTCTAGCTCCATGTGTATGTTATATGCTACAAAGGTATACGATGCTCATAATGGTTGATAATCCGTTTATGTTTGTGATAAAATATGTATTTGAAGCATTTTATATGTGGTGTAACAGCTCGCAGAAAGAAGAGACAGGCTGGTAGGTCATATTTTGAGACATGCTGGACTGGTTAATTTGTTAGTTGAGGGAACAGTCGATGGTAAGAACTGTAGAGGAAGACAGAGATTAGAATATATGAAGCAGATAATTGAGGACGTGGGTTGTAAGGGATATGTAGAGATGAAGAGGTTAGCACAGGATAGGAAGGGATGGAGGATAGTATCAAACCAGTCAAAAGAGACGGATGACAGAAAAAAATTACTTTACACCTCGTCGAGGTCATTAGAGGCGGAAAAGGACTGGGGCATGGAATGGGAAGGAATTCGCCATGGCCTTTTGAAGGAAGCATCCCGGCCTTCACCTAGAGAGATTTTGGAAAACCACGGAAAACCCAAATCTGGATGCCCAGACGGGGATTCCAACCGGCGTCCTCCCGAATGCGAGGCCAGAGCGTTAACCACCCACCCACCACGCCCGGTGGAAAGCAGGGTGTCAGCTGCAAGAGTACTGATTTTTGTTTGACGGGCTAGTCTCTGCGCATTCTTTGTGTATGCCATTAACTAGTTGGGCTACAGAGAAATACTGGTAAGACTTGTTGGGCCAATCGAAAACAGAGTCAATTCCGGTGGGATAATGTCAGCCAATTGATGTAATAAGTTACAATACGAAGGGGAGACGAGAGTTTTTTCATGAACGGTGTAAACGAGGTTGTGTGAGAGGTATGCTGCTGTGTGTGTTTAAATAGTATTTATGTAGTACGGTTGGTACTGAGAGGTAACCTTGTTAGTGAACAGATCTGGAAGCTCTAGCGCTTTGATAATTGAAGAGTGTAGTGTGCGTTATGTTTAGCACACATTAAAAGAGCTCGGAAATTGCACTTATTTCGCCGTTATTAACAGTTGCAAATACTAAATGGAAAAGTTGATCCTTCTTCCCAGTTCGCCTTATCATGGTGAGTCACAGTCAAAATCTAACCTGGTGCTGCCAGCAGAAGACGATTCGCATAGTAGAAGTAGAGGGCTGAAATAACCAAAGACTTTGCAAGGGATTGTGTTCCTTCTGAATTCTTCTAGTTCTTTCAGTCGACACTTGTGCTTTGTATTCTGTTATTTCCTTGTAATTATGTTGGTATTGGAAGTATAACCTCATACCATTTTTCTTTTTGTCCGCCCGTAGGCATAGAAAGTACAGACCATACTAATATCGCAACCAAATAAGATTCCAAAAATCAATTTGCAACTTTAAGTGGATTATACGCCATCAAGCCGCACTATTTACACTAGCACTTAAATGGTTCTCGGCTCTTTTTACTTTCTCTTCCATATCTTCCTTCGCGAAAAATTATTAAATTTTATTGGCTTAAAGTACTCAGACATTTCTTCCTCGTCCTGTAACTATCCGGCCTCTTCTAACAGCGAAACGATCGCAATTTCAGAATGGAAGACCCAAAATTCTCTTGTTTGCCTGTCCAGAAAGATACCAAGTTACGATATGACTATTGATTAGCGGTAAAGCCTTCATTCAGGTCGGTACTATCCAACAGATTCGGCAGACAAGCCAATCTATTTCCTCATCACCCTTTCCCAACGCGTTTACTCATTTATTGCCTCCCATATGCTTAAGTGGTCTATCCAACGGTACAAAGCTGAAGGTCCATACAAAATTCTATCGTTTTTCAGTAAGCGTATTATGTTCTTCTCATAGAGCAACGGCATTTGTTTATTTATTTATTTATTTTCTCAGGTTGGGTCCAATAGTTTACGTAACGACATTCACTACACACTTGTGGGAGATGCTTTAAAGTCAATTCGTTAACGTGTGCAACAGCATTACAGCTGTGATATCAGTTGATTAGTGCGATGGGTCGATAAATCAACTCCGCAAAATTATGGCGATTTTACTGAGAATGCATCAGTCTGTAACACATTTCTATTACAGATGTTCTTAATTATTTCTCTAATCTTGGATTAGAACAAAATGTTTATTCATTTTGAATGCGGGCATGTGGGATTATACATAAATAGCAATTTATTACCAAAAAAAAAAAAAAAAAAAAAAATCTTTTTCAAGTCCTATTACTTCCTTAATGGAAAAAATAACTTTTAAGTAATTTTTACAGGTTTTATTACTTATTTAATGGACTAATTTTGTTTCATCACATCGGAAACCACTCTGTATCTCTCGAGAAATAGCTGCTGAGAGAAAGGAGAAAAAAAGAAATAAACCAAATAATGGTAGCTTTTGCAATGAAAATTTTGAAAACTGATGATACAGATTTCAATATCGAATATTGCAATTTCATACCGCTGGTGGCAGAAAGCCTGTTTTGTTGCGAATTGGTGCACGAAAATCTGCGCCCACACAGGCGAGTACGAGCGGTCGGTTTAATTTAGCCACAACTTCCGTCACGGCAGAGATCGCGCTTTTAATTTATACCGTATTTAATGTCAGACCCGCTGCCTTCCAGGGCGATTAGTGAGCACGCAAAAACCAGAACGGAAAAAGAATGGGGCAAAAAGAGAATAACAAGGAACTTGAGGCAGCACGAATGTTGGCAGCTGTTATCACACTCGAAATTAAGAGTTGTTTCGCTTCAGTGGAATAAAACCAAGCACATCAACAAACTACTCACACATAGCCATGGGCTTACGTTTCATTGGGGTTCCTCGTAACTCCAATTATTATGATTCAGAACCAACACATTTCAGTCCACATAATTACAATCATAGATTTGTTTTAAATTTAGCTAGGAATGATCGAAGACTATTCCTTGTTGAAATAAATAGAAGGTTATGAGCTCATCAAACTACATAGCTGATCACTGGGAACTTCAAATTATTGCTGGAGAAATAGCTGAAATTCGGAACTAACAGGTGACGTCACATGTAAAATTTACAAGTATCGTGAGGGCCAACTAACAGAATTGTTCAGATTTAATTCTAGGTCTTTATCACGGAATTAAGTAATGAGAAAGTAAAACAATAAGATCACACTCAATGTCGTAATAGAAACATATGTAGTAGAAGAAATAAGACAACTCAGTTATTCGGGGTTTAAGGTCAATGGCCGAAGATATGGATATATCAAAAACGAGGGTAGGTTAGGTTGACTAAAAAGTGTCTTTGAGACCCTGTAGCAGCCACCTCCTGGGTCTCACCTTATGGGTATGAAAGGTAATTATTAAAGATATTTAGTATTGTTTGGGGTAAATGCCAGAAATAAATTTAGAGAACCGTTGCATTCTTCATAGCTCATTGGAAGAACCAAAAGAAAGTGAAACTAAATCATTCAACTACAGTTAATATTGAAAACTAAGTGGGTAGGAAAACTATGAAATCTACATTTTCTGCATATAACGAGTGAAAAAGGAACCCTTCTACGTATCTGACCAAGGGGAGAGAAAGGATGGTAAATTATATGTGGTAGCATGAGGTATTGGTTAAGTTGTTTGTGAAATATGAAACAGATGGTAAGAACTGTACAAGAAATGAAGTGTAATTATTATGTAGATATGTAGATCAAACTTCGAAGATGGAGAGGATGGTATTATAATAGTTAAAAGAACGACAACATAAAATAGTTGCAAGGCAGATCTACTACTTGAAGAAGATTGTCTAATACTGTGAAACATTGAATGAAATAATATTTAGTAAAGCACAACATCTTAGGGCATTGACTGACAGAGTGTATACTAATACAATATTTGGAATTAGTTACTTTGTTAAAAGAAATGCCAGTTGTAACAAGATTTTCTGAAGGATCAACGCATAGCTATATCCGGCTGTAATTGGCAGCAATTTTTTGTTATTAACCTTGATGAGATGTTCAAAGCACTAAATTAAAAGATTCTTTCCTATTTTGCATGCCGAATATTTAGTAGAGAAGAGTTGATACAAGTTGGATGGGTACTAGTTTATTTTATTTTTAAGAACGGCTTTGAAGTGTAGCGAAGCCAGACAAACAATCAATCAAAATTGAAAGTACTTGTAATTCAGAAGAAGAAAATTATATATTTTACTGTCCAAAAGTATTTTATACCCATTCATTACGATATCACAAAGATCAACTCTCGCCGATTAAAATCTTTTCATCCTTTGTATTCTCTACCAAAGACCTCACTAAAAACGTTTGTGAAGGCAATACGGTTTTGCTAACTCAGTGGATAGACCATGCTTCAGATATGTGTCATTCCATCTTTGATGTCAATACTCCACTTGGAGATTTAAAACTCTCCCCACAAATCTGGGAATCGATAAATAGAATCCGTTCGAATCATGGCAGGTATGATGCATCACTGTATAGTGTGGAATGTGATAGTCTCATGCTTGGACTTGTACCGAACGCGTATTGTGACCGCTAGTTACATTCGTTATAAATGTGGAATATTTTAGTTCGCATGTGGACAGGGTGTGAGCGACAGGTCTCAGGAATGGCAGCCGGCTCGGTTCCTAGACCTGTCGGGCGAGGTGAGAGGCTTTTGCTGGGGCGATGCGACGCTGGGCGAGAGGCAGTGTGTCGCTGATAGAGCGGAGAGTTGTGCCAGCCAGGTAGATAAACAGAGTGATCTGCTGGAATTTCTGTGTTCATGTGGCACGACGAACGAGAGGAGAGGCTTTCTGTTCTGTGCCGGTCGGCATCCAAGCCAGTCGATTGGAAGTCTGCTGCACTGTCTGTTTGTTAGTGGAAATGCTGCTGCCTGAATCAAGACACCAGTTATTTTTGTTTGAGCAAATGAGCTCAGGCAAAGGGCGTCTTCTGAAGAACTATGCCTCACTGGTCTACAGCATAGCAGCCAACTTCATCCAATGTGCGGCGGCAGACATCTAAATTAGATGATTATACATCGCCAGTGAAGGACTCTGTTCTAGTTCATAGCATTACCCAGCTACGACCCAGAACTCTCACAGCCCGGAGCAAACGTTTATTTCACAACTGAACATTCAAAATGTTGATTTTTTTATTGTTTAATTATATGTATTTTTATAAAATACCCGGCGGCCACAGAAGGACAGATGATTAATTTTAATTAAGATATTGCACTAAAATCTCATGTTAGTAATTGAAATAAACCATTGATGATTTTTGCTCACGGAAGTTCTATCTATTCATGGTAAAGTCAATTATTATTTTTTCAAATTTGGAAAGAAGGTCGGAACGTTACAGACTATGGTGCTGGATATCAAACCATCAAACATATAGTTTTGTAATATCGCTAAAGATCCTTACAAGGAACATCCGAGATTACATACATGGATCACGAAGAGTAATGGATTTTTTTTAAAGAACTGAACATTCAGATTTAACTATGCTCTTCTTCTTATTTGTACCCGTTATTTTGTTGACATGTTTGTTTGTTTTGTTTTTTATTCTATACTACAGCTTTACGCCAAACAAATAAAAGTAATAAAAAATATAATAAAATAAATCGCAAAAGTGAGTTAAAAAAAAAAAACACAGTCAGCTGGCTGCTGGTTTAAGACATCCCGGTAATATCACAACAAAACTTGGCAGAGCGTCCAGACAAAATTTGTGTCGCAGAAGTCGGTGCTGGAGCTTAAGAGTCCATTTGAAATTAGCAAAGACACACTAAACGTTAAAAAAAAGCGTAATGTTTCTACACGTGACCGACATTTGTGAGCTTCGGGATTAGAGGAAATGGATAGCCTTTAAAAGAGATTCTTGAGGTGGGCGACGGTACAGCTTTATCAAATTAAGTAATCACATCTGTTCACTTAGAATACAGCATCCTAGTACATGTATCAGTGAAGATTTCACAGATAACTAGCTCCACCAAGAGCTGATTCATTTTATTTTAGCTGCGAAAAGTAATGAAATTCTTGGATTGAATATATTGGTGTTCTTTAGGTAGTAATCGTAAACTAAATGGGAATCCACATCTTCAGTTGTGAATAACATAGGTTGGTTGCATGTTTCACAGCAACGTATAGCTTGCCAAAACGTCTGAGGTAGAGCAATTTATTTATTTCGCATGGGGCCTACAGTTTAACAGGGAACACTTCATAAAATGGTCCATGCAAGTGATAAAGCTCACGGTAGGCGGTCATAACATTTCCACCGAGGATCGAATCGAAGGCCTTCAATCTACCTTTGTTATCAAAATTCATGTTACCATCGTTGGCTAGCCTAATTACAAGTTATAAATGTAGTTGTTATTGATGTAGCTCATATTATAATGAAAGCAACAGGCTGTTAAACCCACTGCTGAAAGGATATATGATGATGTTTACACCAAATCTCCGCAATTTACGTTAATTTTATAATTATTATCTGAATTGATTGTGACCCCGTCTAGATCGTTGCCTGGGAAGTAGTTACAGATCCTTAGTAGCTTTCTGGAAAAATTTAAGAGGCGTTGTATCCCTAGCGGTCCCAGTGATGGATGTGTATGTAAGTGTTGCTGTTTTGTAAAGACGATTGCGATGTTCAGTGTAAAATATTGTTTGCTTTGTGAATGGATGAATGAGGAGAGAGGGTGATATCGGGACTAGGCCCATCCAGAAATTCTGTGTACAAAGGACCCAACGGACCAATCAACGGTGTCGAATGTACTCACTCCATCCCCACTATGATCAGGTTTTGCATTTAATCCAGGATTTTTGTACACAATCTAGCGATTTTCAATTGTGGACCGCCACCTCTCCTACCCTTTCCGCCAAGTGATTTACGGAGACCATGGAAAAAATCAAATCTGGATGCTCGAACGGGGGTTCGAAACCACGTCCTCCCGAACGCGATCCCAGAGCGTTACTGCTCACCCACCACTGTGACGCAACCACACAGTCCTACAGGGTTACCTTAACTTAGTAATAATAACTATTTTTCACCGATCTTTCAGCTAGTGAGATCTTTCCCAGAAAAATGGAAACTTCCTAAACGCTTTTTAAGGTATGTTGCACTGTTCAGGTAGAGTATATCATTTATTGCCACGTATGGGTTTTTATGTTTGCCGCAGATTAGTTGCATGAATGATGATTGAGGAAGAGACGATGTCACACCACCGACTAGATATATATAGAAGTGATGAGTTGTGAATAAATCGTTAGATGGAAGGCGCACCTACTCCAGCAAACAGGCAAACAGCAAATAGAAACAACATTGTAAACAGTTTGTTAGATTTAAAGTACACAAGACATTGTGGATCGAAGAATGTTGAACTCACGAACTACACAGGCGGAAATTAAAAGTGCAACACGCAGATGGAGTTGTGATAAATGAATGAAATCTGCCCCCAAGTATCTCCCCATAAAAAATCTTAAACTATTAAAAATTAAAAGTTTTACATCTAATAGAATGAGAATTACGGGGTTATTTACTACACAAAATTGTTATGTTTCTTAGCGTATAAGTGGTGAACAGTGTGTTATAACATAACACTCTTTTGTCCACAAGTTCTTGTTGATCAAGTATACCAAGGCGAAGAGTGACGTCCCTCTACACACAAATGTCTAACTGTGAGAGAGGTTGAAGATTTGGCGTGTTTTAAATGGGTGCGTCGTATCGTGAAATCTCCAAAAGGATTGGCCGTAGCGCAATCACAGTCTATAGTAGACTTGTTACACAGTGAATGAAAGAAGGCTCTGCTACTCCTAGAGCAGGCATAGATCCATACAGAATGACAACAGCTTATGACGACCACCAAATTGTGTGAGTGTCTGTTGCTGGCAGTTGGGTGACTGCAAGTCAGATCTAAATAGTGAATACAGAGAGAGTCACCCCCCTGACGATAGTAAAACTATTGCTTGAAGCTGTGTTACACTCTTTGAATTCCATTCCATTAACTTGATCTCATTGCTAGTATCGTCTAACCTGGCGTAATGCAAAACGCAAATGGACACGTGAATGGCGTACATCTGTATTTAGAGACGAGTTTCGATTCTGTCTGTAGCAAAATGATAGTCGAGAACATGTATGCAGACGTAGTAGAGAAATGGCTTACGCTTCGGTGGTTTCAAAACGTTACAGAGGTCCATCCACTGGTTTCATTGTTTTGGGGCAATCAGTTTTCTACAGCAGGACTGAGTTTATTGTTGATGAAGGCACAATGACAGCCCACCACTTCGTGGCCGGAGTGCTGCATCTTATAGTGATACCATTCAAGTCCACTATCCAAATCGCATCTTCCAACAGGATAATGCCCATACTCATACTGTGGCCATCACAACACAAGCCTTGGAAGAGGTTACGATCATAATTTGGACCGCATGGTCCCCAGATTTGTACCCAATAGAGCATGTCCGGGATGCATGTAGTAGACACATTAAATCACAACTGATGCACAAAGTGTGCAGGCGTAGAAAGAAATACCTCAAGAAGATTTCATACCGGCAAGAATCCATGAATGTATAGGTGCTCAAGATGGGCTCACTTCTTACTGACAACTGTGTTATTTGTTATCATTTCTTCTGGATATGACTCTGGATTTATCTACAGCTTACTAAAATTCCCCCATTCCTGTCTGAATTTTGCACTTTTAATTTCCGCCATGTATTTGCCCTGTACATCCAGCTACTATTCACCATTCAGAGCCTGTTTATTCATGTTGTGTGGCCATAATAATGACAGAAAAACTTTCACCCGACTCACGAGAGTACAAGTGAAATCACTGACACTGAATGGCGAGTTTTCTCCGCCTGGATATGTGAATCTTTCTATTATATGACTTTTGGAACTTCAGTGTACAAATATATCTACGAAATGTGTTGATTGAAACTTCGAATCTGTGTTGCCATCGTGCCTTTAAACCAAAATATTCCAAACCGGTGTTGAATCTTAAACAGCCTTTATGTGTATTTAAATTTTCATTAATACCTGTAGGTCATTACTACAACATAGAATAAAGAGCGCTTAGCAATTTCTTCCTATTAATATTAGCCTGTAATAAATCTTAACATCGGCTTCCGGAGGCTGGCTGAAAGGGTGAACTCTGTGGCCAGTGGCCGCAAGATATCGGCAGAGCTAACCATCTGTAGCATCGTAGACAGATTTAATGGATTGTGGACCTCTGGTTCAGAGCCGTAATGAGGGGCTGAACCAGAGACTACGACGTTTCTGTGATGATATTGGCTGCAGATTCCTCGATCTTCGCCATAGGGTCGAGTCATGTAGGGTTCCCCTTAATAGGTCAGGTGTGCACTACACGGGTGGCAGGGGCCGTGTGAAATGCACTGGGTGGTTTTTTAGGCTGACGGAGGAAGCCCCAAAACACGAAATACAGTTACGAGCAACCCAATCAGATGCAACACCGGAATGTAGGAGGAACGTAAAAGAATCTCGACAGTTAAAAGTTCTCGTAATTAACTGTAGAAGCGTTTGTAACAAACAACCGGAACTTGAAAGCTTTATTTGTAGCACAGAAGCGGATATCGCTATCGGTACAGAAAGTTGGCTAAACCGGAAATAAGTTCCGCCGAAACTTTTAAAGATAGCATGAACGTTTTTCGTAAAGACAGATTACATTCTCATTGAGGTGGGGTATTTATAGCTGTGAGTAAAATTCTCCCATGTAATGAAATAGAAGTCGATACGATCTGTGAAATCATATGGATTAAACTCAACGTTGCTGAGTCAAAACTCTATAGCTAGCCGTTTTCAGGATCATGCTATGATTCTAGGAGGCGACTTCAATCTGCCTTATATTGACTAGCGTAATTACGTTCAAATTACAGGTAGCAGGGATAAGGCAGCTTCTGAAGTAATTCTCGAGTTGTTCTCAGATAATCATCTCGAGCAGCTAGTTAATGAACCTACGCGGTGTCATAACGGCAGCGAAAATATTTTAGATCTGCTGGTTATCAACAGGCCAGAATTATTCACCGAAATTTCAACGACCACAGGTATAAGCGATCACAAAGCGGTAATTGCAACTATCAGACAAATGACCAAGCGAAAAAGGAGAAAAGTGCGGATTGTATACAGATTCAGTAAGGCCTCTAAGGGGTGTTTTAGAACCTACCTGAGGAATAATTACCATAACTTCAAGTCAACAAAGGACACCTTTGAAGAGATGTGGCATCGATTTATACGAATAGTCAGGGAAGGTATGGTTATACATATACCGAAGCAGACAATAAATGGGGAGGATGATCAACCGTGGTACACATGCAAAGTCAAAAGATTACTCAAAAAACAAAGGAGGATACACGCACGCTACAGAAGGAAGGGGTGTCGCAGCAATTTAGAAACCTTAGCTGAGATAAGAGGACGTATTAAGAATGTAATGCGCGAGGCCTTCAACGATTTTCATTCCAACTCTCTCTCTAAGAGTCCACAGAAAACCCAAAGAAATTTTGGTCGTATGTACGAAAAGTCAATTGTACCAATAGGATTATTCCAGCAGTAATTCGTGAAGGTTCCGAGGTTAATGAAAGCCGCGATAAAGCTAACGTACTAAATACTGTATTCAAAAATTCATTTACTGATGAAAATAAGGATAGTATTCCCATATTCCCACGCCGTGTCGAGTTGGTGATGGAATCATTACGAATAGATACTGCAGGTATCATAAAGCAATTAGAGCTCCTGAAGTGGGGAAAAGCACCGGGCCCGGATGGAATTCCAGAAAGAGTATTTTCAGAGTATGCGGCGGAAATCGGACCATTTCTGTCTGATATATTCAGTAAATCTTAGAAGAGCGAAAAGTACCTTCAGACTGTAAAATCGAACAAGTAACTCCGATTTTAAAGAGAGGTTATCGAAGTGATCCTGGAAACTATCGTCCCATATCTATAACATCTGTTTGCAGTAGAGTTATGGAGCATATTATATGCTCGAACATTATGAAATTTCTAGATGATAATAATTTGCTTACAACAAATCACCACGGATTTCGGAAGAAAAGATCATGTGAAACGCAGCTGGCCCTATTTACACACGACGTAATGAAAGTTATTGATGCAGGTTGACAAGTAGATGAAATTTTTTTTAGATTTTCAGAAAGCCTTTGACTCTGTGCCACACAACCGCCTTTTAGCGAAGCTTCGAACATACGGTATATCGGATCAGCTTTGTGAATGGATCAAGGATTTTCTAACTAGTCGGTCAAAGTATGTCGTCGTTGAAGGAGAAAGTTCTTCTAATCTAGATGTTACATCGGGGGTACCTCAACGAAGTGTAATAGGACCACTTCTTTTCTTAATTTTTATAAACGATCTCGGAGACAAAGTGAAATGCCTTTTTAAATGTTTGCTGATGATGTGGTTATTTATAGGGAAGTAAGGAATTTGGCCGATTGCTTAGAAATTCAGCGTGATCTAGATATTATTTTGGCATGGTGCGCTGAGTGGCAACTTACGCTAAATTGTAAAAAGTGCAAGACAATGAGCAAACCTAAGAAAAAGAATCTAATTGTTCAGAAATATGAGTTAAACAATTCAGTTATTGATATGGTTGATTCTATGAAATATTTGGGAGTAACAGTACAAAGGAACATGAAATGGGACTTTAATTCGCTAGTAGGTAGAGCTATTTCTAGGCTGCGATTCATAGGTCGAATCTTGAAAAATTGTAATGGACAAACAAAGGAGATGGCGTACAAATCTCTTGTGCGTCCACATTTGGACTATT
The DNA here is from genome assembly GCA_031002005.1 of Vandiemenella viatica. Lineage (NCBI taxonomy): Eukaryota > Metazoa > Arthropoda > Insecta > Orthoptera > Morabidae > Vandiemenella > Vandiemenella viatica. The sequence goes on from CM061919.1 coordinate 137,592,751, forward strand.
GTTGTGCCATTTGTGATCCGTTTCGTAAGGGGTTGATGGAAAGTATAGAGAAAGTACAGAGAAGAGCCGCTCGATTCGTGACCGCTTGCTACAGTCCTTATGAAAGCGTCACAGAACTGATTAGTAGACTAGGCTGGGAGTCTCTGGTAGATAGACGACGCACGTTTCGTTTAAACTTATTGGTAAACATGTGTACTCCCACTTTCACTCACGAGTGTAGTGAAATACTTCGTCCACCAACCTATTTGAGCCGGAATGACAGGAAAGAAAAGATTAGAGAAATAAGGTGCCGCAATGATTTTTGTATGAATTCTTTTTTCCCTCGTACCATTAGGGATTGGAATGCACAACAAAGAGATTAGCTTTGGTGCTGAGCACCCTCTGCCACCCACAATTTTGTGAATTGCAGACTATATATGTAGATAATATTCCACATTCCTAAACGTCCATACAAATAAAAATTCAAGACGTACTTATAGCACTAGGCTACAGATCTTTCTAGATTCTGAATTCACTAGCACAAATCTTTCAGTTTGGCTAACTCCAATACCTGACTGTTATAATTACAAGTGTAACGAAATTAATTCTCCTTTTGAAAATACTGTGGATCATGCTGTGCTTAATATTATGGAGTAAGCCAATTCAGGACAGAGGAATAATGCGCCGCAATTTGAAATACTGTCAATAAAATTACGCGAATTGTATTTATTTTAACGTAGAAAAGACATTGTTCCAAAATCGGCGTTATTTTTCCTTGATAGTAGCCTACTTCAAAAAATACATCAACTACGTTTGAATATTTTTAAGAGGCTTCCTTCTCAGAAAAGGAATGGGGAAAAATGGGTGGATAGAGAAATTGCCGCCGGAGCTAGCGCTCCATCGCAATTAAACAAAATTTAAATTAAAAATTAGACTCAGAATAAACAAGTAGTTTTATTCTACGACAATATGTGTTTACTCATTACCAGCTAAAAGACGTTATTAGTCAATATAAAACTCGCAGACGTTTATGTACACTATACAGACAAATATTTAATGACACGATTTAATTGTATGATAGTATACCAAAGTAGAATGTCTTCTAATCATGTAAGCTTTCGATTTTGTCATATTATCAATTGATGGTAAAAATAAGATTTAAAAAGAAATCTGATTTGAGAGATTTTCCTTCTGAATCATTGTCTCTAACTGATATGTTGGAGGGAATGAAATAAAAAGTGTTTATTTGCGGTGTTGAAGGTTTCGTCGTGAAAATCGTTAGTAAGTAATAAATAGACCCCGTATTTTTAGGATCTAAAAAACTAAATTTAGGTTTATTCAACTTACGTTTCATGCTTTTATAGGTCTTTAAACTTCTGATTTAGGAATTTACACATTTTATGGGAAATATAATTTAAAACAATCAATATACATACTGACATTGTGTTAAAAACATTGTGACTATAATACAATGTCAAGTACTACTTTAAAACTTCTAACATTACTTTGCTCGTTCACATTAAAACATGCGACATAAGCCAGTCTTATGTTCAAAGCATTGTGTCTCTAGTGTGGACTGTAAATCACTCATTTAAAACTTTTAATATGATACTAAGCAAAGAAATATTTTGACAGATTTTCAGAAGTAAACCCTCTTCTCTTGAATGTGGAAAAACTACATTCCACATCACATTAGGTAAGAGGTGCGAACTTCATATCTTAGGATTCCAAGGTAGTATTTCTTATTCCAATTGTCCAGAGTGAACTCGGCCTATTTGTTCCATCCTCATGATATCTAGACTCTTCTTAAAACAGCCTCCCGCTTCTTGGCTACAGACACCCCAACTGGTCCAGGAACCACTTCGGCCTTTAATTCTTGGATGATTTGAAGCGCTTCCGTCAACGGTCACTTCCAACTCCTGTACAGCAGGTACTGAGTGCAATGCTTTTTTTGCATTTACTGTAGCAACAGCTTCACTATTATGTAGTGCATCAATAAGCTCCGTGATGCTGTCATAGTTTTGTTACATAATACCCTCCCCCTCCCAAAAAAAAAAAATCGTGTCACTACTTGCTCTGAATTGGAGGAGAGGAGGGGTACTCATGGAAGCGTCTCCCTGAAAGTAACTACTCGACTTGGTGGTTTCAGAATATTTCCTTCACTGAAGAAATTATCTCGTTAAATACAGGGCACTGTTTCCGAATTAGTTCGACAGGTGACTTAGACCATTCGAGGATGGAATGCCTTCAGACACTGCCCTGCTTTTATCATATATGATGTACTGTCTGTCACCAATAGCTGCAACGTATCTTTGTCTTTTGGATCTGACCACAACACCAATGCATCCCTATCAGCAGTTGCCACAATAAAGTGGAAGTTCTCTGCACATAATGAAATGGGGTATACTAGGTTCCTCACATGCGAGTTTGCCCACAACAACGCTGGCTATGTATCTGCCGCAGGCATTTGTCGACTCATCTACGCTTAACCAGATGAAGTGGTCAGTTATTACCACCTGTATTTCTTCAATGGTTTTTTCAAACAGCTGAGGCTTCATCTGGTATTTATCTGTTATAAAATTCTTCCAAAAAGGTTTTCAGGACTGCATTCTGGAGGGTTGCAACTGGTATATTAGCAGCAGTGAGAGCTTCACATAGACGCAGGTAAAACAAATGTTCTGTACTCAGCTTTGAACTTGTAACAAAATTCTATTTAGAAGCATTTCTGCTAGTAACATTTGCCAAATGAGTTGCGGAATTATGATGCTCTAGTACGTTAAATCGTTTTTCTGCAGTCACCTATATAGAAGGGGGAAAAATATAACACGCCGGGTAATAATCAATTAATATTATGAAATTTCATTTAGCAGTCTACACTCTACAGAAACCAGTGAAGAAGTGAAATCAAACAAAATCTAACTTGTTATTTAAAATAATAATAAAATTAAGTTGAATCGATGTAAAAGAAGGAAAGGTAATTTTTTAGAAGGAAGGTGGGAAAATGAAGCGGCCTTGGCTTATCGATAAGGTATTGTTCCGGCATTTCCATGGAGGTGAAAAAAAAAAAAACACAGAAAACCATTTCATAACAGCCGACGGTGGGGTTCGAACCCATGGCGTCTCCCGAGTCCAGATTACTAGCCCACGACCTATGCCTCTGAGTTAATCCGGTCGGTCATTTGTATTATTTAAGTCATAAAATTACAGTAGGACTGGATTAGTACATCGAATTAGGTCCTTTTAGGTTCTGAAAACCAAATTAGGTCATTTTCGGTCATAACATAGAAATTAGGTTATCCTATTAAATTTGCGAATATTACTGGTCTATACAAAAGACAAAAAAAGAAAATTAAAATTTCTAGGATATTGCGATAGGAACAAAATAGGTTTGAACCCAAGGATCCGGGCCTTAGTAATAAATATTGGGCTTGAATAACTAACTTTAAAAGAATGATTTCTCTTTTTATCATGTCTTCCTTACTTTATTAATTCAGTAAAATGTAGCTCCCAATTAGCGTTTGGTAATAAGATTTGAAAGCCAGATGTGTTCGATAAAAGGGATGATAGTGCATTGTCATTCAGCCAGTGTCGAAAGCTGACACAAAATATGTGAAAAAAGCGCACACCTACAAAGTCGAGCATGTAGATTACGAATATTGAAACCTTCTAAAAAAATTTTTTTTCTAGATTTTGTGAAATAACCCAGATAGCTTTTGCTGTATATATATTATTTTTTATAATTCTTTTGAAAGATGTTTTACATATGGTTTTAAATTATTATAAAAGCCATATATATATTATGTTATTGATGCTTGTAGAGGGGGTTCCTTGTGGACGAATATGATGTTATAGTTATCATTTATAAATTTATTATTAACATTTATAAAGGGGATTTTAATTTTGATTTTATGAAGGAGTGAAAATATGGATTTTGCAAGAATCTCCATTTTATTTGGAATACAGGAAAACTCTCACAACATGACATTTATTTAGTGTCATTGGTGATTACAAGTCTGAACGAATTTACCGTTAATATTAACACAAAAAGGCAAAATCACAAAAGCAACGCTCAGAGGTACAATTAGCAATCATGAGCAAGCAAACAATTGTAATGTACTTCCAAATCCATCTTAGAATTATATGCACCAAAAATGAAAATTATGCTATTCGAAAATAATTCAAATACTTCTGGCAAATTATGCCGCTAGCTCAGTTGGGTTTACAGCTACAAAGTGGATCTTTCCTTTCAAGGATGCTTAAGAGTTCAGTTTCACGGAATGATGTCTACGGTCATCGAAGATGGCTCACGGTGTGGGAGCCCTGTCTTAGGAGGTGGCTACAGTCACCTCTGTTCTGGTAATGCGCATCATCGCATTACTGACTGTATCGCCGTGCGAAAGCCGCTCCACCATTCGCCTCGCTATGCAAGCCGGCAGCGTCAGACTTCCGAGACCAGAAATCGGACTTCACCAGTTAGCGAGAAAAGCCAACTTTCGGAGTCCACAACAGAATTTATGACCCAGAAAAAACAGATGACGGATATAGACTTAAATCTGGAAAGACAACAGAAACACTGCCAAACCTCGCGGCAGACATCAGGAAACGTAGATTAAAATTTTATGGACACAGACTTCCAGCAACAAGACTGATTCATAAAGTTGTGACTTATATATAACAGCTAAAAACTATGCCCTGGGTCCAGGAGATCAAAACAGACATGGAAAAAACCCACATAAACTCATCAGAAATCGTAGATAGACAAACATACAAAGAAAAAAATTAACAAGTGGGAAGTACCGCAAGAGAACGAAGTCATTAAGAGACCGGGGACGGAGCGGACTGAAGAAAGGAAGAGAATCCACGGAGAAAAAATGAAAGCTGTATGGAAACTCAGAAAACTGAATCGTTAAGGCTTTGCGTGATCCGACAGGGTCCAATTGCAGATAATAATAATAATAATAAGCCTTTTAAATGCCGTTTGTTGTTAAAAATTAAATTTAAAAAAAACGATGCTTTCGAACTTTATTATGCTGTACTCAAACGAAGTATTTCGAAAATATAAATATTTGCTGTTGCAGGTATGAAATACAAATATCGTTTCAGTTAAAGGACAGATGTTCATTTCTGCTCCAGGGACAGGAGGGTCGAAACGCCGTCGATTTTTTTCACAACAAAAGATATTTAAAAACTTATTATATGTGTAATTGTTGAAACTGCTTGCCGGGAATTATCTGTATACATATTTGAATAAATAATTTTAAAAAGTTTCCCGCAGGGAGATTCGAGCTGGCCACGACGTGCTTATGAAGCAGAGGGATTGCTCGCTGCACCACTCACCCCTTGAAATCTGCCTGATGTAGAAGGTATTTGAACGCAACGGAATATTTCAATCAGATTTTTCTCGACAACAGCATAGACGGTCATATACCTGCTTTGCTACATTACACCTCTGGCCATGAGCTTCTATTACACACAGTATAAATTGAATATGAATCTTAGAACTGACGGCCTCCCCTTGTACATTATCACTAACTGTACGATGACAGACAGGTGGGTATTGTGTGTAAGTCTCTGAGATGTTATATCGGTCACTCAGTCTTTGTTTCTCTAACATTTAGTTGGTGTGTCACATTTTATGTATATTACAGCTTTCTATATCCAATTCCAGCAATACAATTTTAAGTTCAAGCGTACGAAGTCACGGATAAAAGCTAATTAAAATGCTTTGACTGAAAGGAATTCACCACTTCACTTATGAATTACCAGCAGTGTTGTATACCCACATCAATCTGGTGATTAGTAACCGTGCCGCACCATCTCACCTACGTGATTGCTAAGTACTCAATAATGAAAATCCTTTCCATCAGCGGTGATCGAACCAGCTAACTCAGTATCGGGTGCTACACACAGAGCCACGGTACGGCAAAGACCTCGCCAAGTGAAGAGGATGTACTAAAAGGGATGATACTCTAAAGTTATACTTCAGTTACTACTAGTTTATATAAACATTTATTGATGGGAAGTGTTGACTTCGTTCCCGAGTTCCGCCGTCACTGTAGTCGACGATTTTCACTGGCTGACGTGTGCGAGCGATCGACTCGGGTGACAGCTTGTTATCGCCAGCTCGTCCCAAGGCGTCTGTCAGTTGCAGCGCCCGGGGATATCGACTGCCCCCATTGCGACTCAATGATATCGATTATTGGAGGCAGCTTGTCGCCACGGGAGTATCCGCTAACACGCTTCCGGGTTAAATGGCCGGCTTTTGCCTGCAAATCTGTTACCTTCATTCAGATACACATAGGACAGATTGGCGAAATGAGCTAGTACAGCCGATCTGCAATTTCAACCTAAGAATTATGTTCAGTGCTGATTTCACTTCGAATTTTTCAAATACAAACATAACTAAAGACGTCATTACAATGTTTTCCTCAATATAGGTCTAAGGCTTCTCCCATGCCCTTTTACTCTGGCAGCTAAGTAGAAATATAAAAAATAAAATAAAAAAAAAAATTACAGCCAAACATCCTGATCAAATCAATACTATTATACCACTGTAAGCAGGTTGTGTGTGTCTGAAGGTTTAAATGGCGTCACGCAAAATCTATCGCATCAATGTGGATGGTGTTTTCAAATTTTGAGAGCAAAGGGTCCAGTTTAAAATCTGTAAAATTATGTCGTCACTTCATATGACCGAGGAAAGAAGAAAAAATTGTAATAATTTCGAGATGGAATTAATAAGCGCCACGGATCATTCTGTATTAGTAATGATCACTGCTTTGAACAAATATTGACAAAATATTACTTTTGGTTCTGTACTATTTTTTACTTCGGTTGTGTATTTCTTCACACTTTTCTGAAATGTAGTATATTACACAAACGTTATAAGCGTAGCTAATATTAGATTTGCTATGATAAACATTTTTGTGCTGGAACAGATACTTACCTAAGACGGCCCTAAAACTCAGTGGATAGTTTTTTCTATTTTGATTTATTGTTTCAATTTCTGACATACAGTAAATTAAAATAAACCAAATACATTAATTAAACCACTGCATAATAGATTAACAAGCGTAACAGACCTGTAATGTTTAATTTACGGTGAACACCTTAGTGCCTAATTTCGATATTAAAACCTGATAGTGTGTGTAATGATTAAAAAAAGATCGACTAAGTACATTGTTTATAAAAGAATCAAGTGCAACGTGAATACAAAACAGTTTGGCTGCTGTGGATCGTCCCACCGTAAATAACGTGGACAGGTAGACAGGTCAGGGAGAGAATGAGATTTCTGGACCCTGCACAGTAGGAGAGATGCACCCATTCATTAAGTTTCGTTCTCACTAAAAGCTTAACAGCAGGTGGGTGTACCGTGCGTGGTGGGTGAGCCTCGCACCCAGGAGGACAGGGGTTCGAATCCCCGTACGGGCATCGAGATTTGGGTTTTCCATGGTTCTTCAAATTACTGCAGGTGAATTCCAAGATGCTTCCTTCAAAAGGCAATTGTCAAATTCCTTCCTGTTCCTTGCTCCCCTTCCTTATCCGTCTCTAGTGACCTCGACGTCAACGAGGCGTAAAGGCAAAGCAAAAAATAAAATAAAAAAGTATTAGGGGGTATGTGACCCTTGTTGACAAAGGTAAAATGTGGAATGTGCGACGAAATAAATCCCGCAGTTACTAAGAACACGGTACCAAATGCATGTAGTCAATGAGAATTTTCCTCTGTTTTGGCGAAAAAACAGGGAGGAAAACAAAAGAAGCAGGGCAACGGTTGTCGACCGGGAGAGAGGTGGCGTGATTGCGGAAACGTCGCGGTTTAAGGTGTACGGTCTGTAGTGGTGACGTGCGGAATTTTAGTGCTGCAGAGATTTTGTTGGCCACTATCACAGAAATCCCGGAGTGTTTTTATCTGTGTTTGCCAACGCCTACAGTGCGTCGCTGTTTCAAAGTGACACATTGAAAGTGAACAGTGCACCAAGGTAATATATCCACACAGTGACGTGGCATTGTGGGGGAATGGTGGTTGTGAATGCTACACAACAACGGTGCAGTTTCCTGACATAAAAAAGGGTAATATATGAAATACAAGTATTCCAAAACATTGCTTCTTCTAGAATCGACCCGAAGCGCCCTGACAGGAGCACCTGCAGATAAGAGTTTTTGTCAGTGGCTCTATATTTTTTATCATAACAAAAGGAAATCTGCGCTTGATTGAGTGGCACGCCACAGTTTGTTGTTTGTTTTTTATAATGGTGGGACATAACAATGTATATAACACCACAGGATAATATCGGTCTCATGTTACAGACAGAAAATGAATTTGTTCATGTGTTTCATTTGCACAGTAATAAGTATATTTTGTGTTTTGTTCTGATGCCCGTTTTACGTAAGATAAATGAACCATAAATGGTAAATTGTGAAACTTTAAACATTATATGTTATAATGTAAAAATGCGAATGAATCCCATCATAAAAGTTAATAATTAAAATTTAATAATTAATAATCCACTTCTCCCAAAGCAACCATTTTTATTTTTTATTTTATTTATATTTGTTTATTATTATTATTATTATTCTTTTTTGGTTTGTTCAGTTGTTGTCGCTAATCAAACCATACATTATACATGTCACTTCAATTATCGTAACTGTTTGTGATTTTTAATTCACAGTAAACATTTTTGTGCTTAACATCGATATTAAAACCCGACAGCATTTTGCTGTTTTACTCCGTATCAAATTTTTGAAATGTATTTTTTAGTTAACCGTTACGGAAAAGATATTTCTCGTTGCGACCACAGATTTAATCCTAATCAATGTTTGTGATTAGTGATATAATTCTATACTTCGTCGTGGGTTTGGATAATATTAACATACAATAATCTTCTCTGCATTTTAATATGGATGATTTTAATTTCTTATATTGGCTTAAAATTAAGACGTCAATATGAAAACCAGTTCTGAGGTAATAACTAAATCAAGCGAAACTTTTTAGATGACATGTACCTTTTTTCTTCTCCACGTTAATATTTGATACTAGAATAAATACAATGAAGCATGTCTACATATACCGAGGATCGTGCACGAGAAGCAACGGGCAAATTCTAACGTATTTATATTATTAACGCATGGGTTTCTACGGTATAATTTCAAAGTGTTTGAGACAGTCAAAGTGAGGAAACACAGGGCACACACATGTTTTTAATGACCTCAGAACATATCACATGTATTTTGATGAAATATTTCGGAAATACTGCGATTGCGTCAACCAATTATATTGCAGAAATTCATAGAACCATTCAGATAGTTAACAATGCCTGAAATGCATAGACAACACTGCCACAATGTCGATAAGAACAGTACCAACATCTTAAATGCAGACATCAATACAAACTGTATAGAAATTATTTATAACACTAAAGGAAACTATTAACAGTCTGTAGCTATAGGTGTAAACCTGAAATACTTTACAGCACATTGAAGTCACTACTGCCGCGACTAATGGTCAATTGTATCTTAATTTATTTAACTTGATAATATCGGAAAGGATAATTTATTAGTACAACTATTTTCTAAAACTACTTGCTGTGTCACCAAACATACTTAGGTAAGTTTATGTTTATTATTAAAAGTATAAAGATTTTTACTTTACGTATAAAACGATACTGTAAATAAATATTTACTTTATATATTATGAAAAGAAAGTTTGCACCTGACTGTTGTTTTATTTGTATGAATTTGCGGCCTTACCCGTAAATTTAATCCTTCACATGTTTAATATACAGTTAGTTGTGATTACTTCAAAAGCAATTATATCTTAGCCTCGATGGGGGAATCATTAATAAATGTAGGAAGCGGCAAACGTGTGAGAGCATTTTCCACGACGCGAGATGTTGAAGGATTCAGTTTGAATACGTCTGCTTCGTAGAAATCTACTTCCCTTCAATATAAGATAACACATACTTCTAAACAAGCATTTGAAAGCGAATGCAAATGCATGTACTTAGTGTACAAGTACTTCCAAACGTTTCCCTATACTCCTAATATTAGTGAGATATGTAACGCTTCGAATAGTGGTGCAACAGAAATACTGTTTCATTTCTCATCCAGACAAATCTATTCAGGTATTGCTTTTGCTATTCATCCACATACAAAATCAGTGTACACTTCTTCAACCACCTAGTTAATTTCATTAAACAAAAAGTTAAAGAGAGCAGTAAACTGTCTAAATTGATGTTACTAGATAAACCATGTGAAAATTTCGCGAATACGATTAATAGTGAGGTTGGTGGTTTGTAATAGGATTAAAGAAGAACCGTCTCATTTGTATGGTTTGTTTATTTATTTAGTTCAATAGGTGCATAACAACATTAGACGCCAGCGAAGCAGTTTATTTATATCTCTGTGCTGCTGTTATCTAGCGGCTTGGCTCTGAACTGTCTCATACGCTCGACGTTCACAGGACTTACGGCCTGCAAGGGTCGAATTCCGAAAAATTCCATTCTTAATTTATAATGTTGCCACACTGGAGACCCTAATCTTTTAAATGATACCTCATTCACCGATTTCTGATAAGTACCATGGAAGGTAAACGGCTCCAACAAAAAGCTCATTATAGAAATACTGATACTTTTGCCCTTTATGGGTTAATTTCCAAAAAATTCCGTTCTTGAGATATGATGTGATTAAGAAGAGACCTTAATCTTTAAAATTATGCCTTGTTTATCTATTTCGGTTAGATATCCAGGGAGATAAATGGCTCGTGTCACGAAAACGTGTTGTACATATTATTTTTCCCCTTTAAGGGTCGAACTCCGAAAAATTCCTTTCTTCGTATAAGATGTCATCTAAGCGGAGATGATACTTCATTTATCTATCGATTTCGGTTAGGTATGCAGGGAGATAAATGGCTCACGTCACAAAAAGTCACATTTTAGAAATAATGAAATTTTTGCCCTTTAAGGGTCGAATTTGGAAAAAGTTACTTTGTTAAAATTACTTAGCAAATCAGATGCTTTTTCTTTAAAATGATACCTCATTTATCGACTTAGATTGGGCATGACCGTAAAAAACAATTTTACCATGATACCGAGTATCCGTAACTTGTGGGAAAAATAGGGATTATCATTCCTTCACAATGACTTGTTAATCACACTAATACTTCCTTATCTAGAAGGACAGACAGGAACGTCACTGGATGGCATAAAATACCTGTAACTCTTAATTGGAGGCCAAAGAACGGAAATGCGTTGTTTTAAAAGCTGTATTTTATTCTTTGTAGTGTCTTTTGTTCAAAAATACCAGCTGTAGCAACGAACTTTATAGGATTCTTTTAATTAAATGCAGTATGACGCAAAATTAATTTAAGCGTAGTGAAATGCGGAATTAAATTCTAGACTTTAGAAAGATTATACATTTGTTTGATGGTTTCAAGAAACGTAAGTGAGAAATAGGAACCGACAAAGATTATAAGTCTACCTAAATAATCGGATTTAAGTTTTAGTGTCAAGAAAATTATATCGTAACGGGAATAAATTTTTATGCACACAGTCTAACAATCATGTATACTAAAAGAGATAAATAGATTAATCCCTAACGTAAATGCAATGTCTTACTGCCGAACGAGAAGATATCATGGTTATTGATAAAAACTTCTCTGAGTGCGTCAATGAGATACGACGTTTTCGTGGTATAGGTACTACAAATATTACCAAACCTCCAGAGTGTAATCTATTTTTAGGTTTAATGTTTTCATTCTAGATATTAGACTTTTTGTCTCTTACAAGCTAAACCAATAAAAAAAGAATCTTTTATGGATCACATGATGTAGATATCTAGAATAATTGAGCACCATAAATAATTATCAGTATAAAGTAATGTTAAATTATCTTTTTTTTCAGTAGCCTTCATCAACTGTTCCGATGATGGGTGTTAATAACTTTTTAGTATATTTGTAGCTAAATAATATTTTTTATATGTTCTTAATGACGTAATGGTAGAGTTTCGTAGGCTGCTCACTCGTCCTCTTTTGTAGCCATTTAAACTAATCCGGTAATCCTCTCAGGGAACGGAGACCTATAGTTTAACTTGGAATACGAACCAAAGAGCGTGCCAAAGTTGATTAAAGATTTTTTTTTTTCGTATAACTTCATTCTAATACCAAATAATCTTGGTAAACGTTTAGATTGCTAGAAGTAACGTTCCTTTAATCTGGTGCTGACTTGCAGAAAGACATAAAACCAACATCGCCGATAGCGGAGCATGAAACGTAGTTTCCTTCTTGCAGATGAAATGTGTACAACTTATTATATAAATTGAAGTACCTCCCTTCTTACTGTTGTTTAAGCATCAGGTATCAATCTATATCTATCATTTGCATTGGTAGTATGACTACTTCTAAGGCCTCGTATCCACTTGAGCACGCTCAGGCGAATGAGCCGCTCAGTGAAGCGAGCGGCTCAAGTGTGGACGCCTGAGCACGCTCGCAACGAACGACAGCGAGCGCGCTCGGGGCGAGCCGATCGGTTGTCGGTATTTTGGAATGCTCAAAGGCGAGCCAGTGTTTGTTCGGGGCTCAGAGTGGACGGTATTTGGCGGTTTCTATAATGAGCGCGAGCATGTGGGACAATGAAACTTGATTAACTCTAATTGATGCGTATGAATCAAAGAGGGTGTTATGGGATAGCTCCAGTATTATAATCGAACTAAAAAATAAAGTGCATGCCGTGAAATCAGCGACATATTAAACTTTAGTATTGATGATGTAAAGAAAAAATAACAAGCCAGCTTGGGTCAGTCAGGCGAGAACGATCAAAACAGAGGAGAACTTCTATAACGGAAAGTGGTAGGTCTTTTTTAATAGTATTTCTCACAGCTGAACGGATTTTGATTGAATTTGGTGTTACGAAATTCAGATCCTAAGTGCCTAAAATCATATTGATTTTGTGCCAGGCAATATAATTGTTTTACAAGTTTTTATTAAAAACTTGAAATCAATGCCATAATTAAAAAAAACTTAAATTAACCTTTAAATCTATATTTGTAAACACAAATTAAAAATAGGTACCAGCCTTCATATAATTTTGGAGTGACTCAATAGTGCCATCACAGACTACCCGTACTAAACGGAAAATGCTTTGTTTATATACTTTGAACATATACTGCAGGCTTGTGTAGCGACTTCCTGAGGCTAGGAATCTTAAGTTATTATTAATTTTATCTTCTGGTGGGATCGCCTCACGCATAGGCGTATCGTGCATTTTTATATGAGGTCCAACTAATGACAGCAAATGTTCGAAATCGATATCGTAAAGTTTTGAAATAGCTCATTGTCTTCTTCTAAAGTCAATTCGCGAATTGAATTATTAAGATAATTTCTTCGCTGACTTTCTCTAATCCATCAACTTGGTAATTTTCTTCTCTGTATTGACATCGTATGGATAATAATAAAGGCCATAGCTACGCGTGACGACATGTGATTAGCCGAGCGTTTTCTGAGCACTGAAATCAGGCTCGTTCGACCAAAATTTCCTTTTCCTTGAGCACGCTCGAACGAGCGCGCTCAAATGAGTGAGCGGCTCATTCGCCTGAGTGTGCTCAAGTGGATACGAGGCTTAAGATCTTTCATAGATGTTCACTGAAATATTTAACTTCAAGTGAGTAATGTTCATTGGACAACGATATTTTTTGTGTATTTGAGATTTAATAGTTTCTGGTAAGATATTAGGGCTGTTGATATTTTAAAAAATATCGGATTTTCGATATATCGTTATTTTAAAAAGTATCAATATCGTCTGTCGATATATCGGAAAAAAGGTATCGATGTATCGATATATCGATACTTTTGTAAATGCAATTTCATAAAATCAAACCTTGTAAAAATAAGGGTGTCCACTGATAAACAGAGGTGTGATTTTGTTAGTCAGGTTTTCACTCTCTAATGGTTTCTCTTGGTGATGATTGTTGTTTTTTTTTAAAAAAAATTTTGACCATTATGCGTGTCATAATTTTCATAAAAATTAATAAAAGTTATAAATTCGAAGGAGATTCGAGGCGAATCTTATTCTGTGTATTTTTAAGATTGGTAAGCAATACAGTTGAGGCATTTATTTAGGTAGAAGTTTAGCTATTATCGCATGCATTATGGCCAAGTTACATAACTTTTTTTCATAAGATTTTTTGGTGGTATTTAATTTAGTTCTGTATGTTGATAGGTTATTCTCAGTTGTTTTACTTTTCTTGTTCTCTAATTATCAACTATTTGTTATTTATACTTCCCACTATTCCTGCTAACACACTAGAGTTCCCTGGACAATGCGCACGCATATTTCAAACAATTTGTCCGCTTTCGATTCGTGCTGGGCGAACGATGCCTTGCCTACACTGTTGTCATCATCTGAGTAAACTTGGTACCTATAACATCCAAATTAATTATAGAAAGATTTACTTAAGCTTGCTGATCTCTATGCATAACAGAAATCTGAGGGATAAGTGTCATTCAGAGCAAACAAAAAATGATAACTTAATTTTAAAAATATCGAAGCCGATATCCAGATTTCAGTATCGAAATATCGATATATCGTCCTAAAAAATATCACTCATAAATATCGATATTTTTAAAAAATAATATCGATATTTCGATATATCGATATATTATCAACAGTCCTATAAGATATTAGAATAAAGTTTGCCTCTCGTAACTGATGTTCGTTTTCGCTATCAATCCCATATTTTATGAAGTGCGGCGTTTTGCTTCACTTTGAAAACAGGACCATGTGTTTTCACATTGCAGATGAAATTCACTTCACTTCTTGGCTACTACTTCAGCTTGCTCATTACCTCAGCCGTCACAATGGTCTGTTGCCCAGGCTACTACTAACTGGGTCGTGCATTGATCCCCCGTCTGACCATTCAGGTTTCGGTTTTCCTTGGTTTCCCGAAATCACTCTATGCAAATACTAGGATAGTTAATTCAAAAGCCTATGCCAAAATTCATCCGTATTCCTAACTTCCTTGATTTGACGAGGCGCAAAGCAGTAACTAAAAGAAAAAAAAATATGAAAAAAGACATCCTAATACTGATTACACGAACTCACACACAAATTATTTGTGAACGGATTATCATGAAGCTGTTTTAAACGAAAATTCATTAATACAGATATGTTCAATACATGGATCGAAATTAACCCTTAACACAGTCTGATGATTTTACTGAATGACATTCTCTACAATAACTATTTTTTTGTCTGATTAACTGTCCCTCTCTATATTTGTTGGATGAAGAGTTCTCGTTGAAGACTCTAATTTCCTCAGCATACATAACTGACATTTTTTTAAACGATTTACAAAATAATGCCCACTGTATTCCAAATGTAAAAAACGATAAAGAAAAGCAGTGTCGATTTCACACACAAGTGAACTGTCACTGTTGCATATGTAGTAATATTTTATGTTTTAGTGTATCAAAGCGTTGTTTCTGCAGCACCATCAGGCGTTATTATATACGAAAATTCATTAACACAGACATGTTCAATACATGCTTCGAAACTTGGTGTTGTTTCTGCATGACATTCCTTATAACAATTCTTTTTGTTAAATTTACCAATTTAAGTAGCTAAATTAATGGAAAGATTGATATGCAAATATATCAGAGGTCTCTGTGAAGAGCGTAAGTAGTTTTCAAGTCGACAACATGGCTTTAGACTAGGATATTTCTGCGAATATCAGACGGTAGGATAGATGCAAGATATTTAGGATTAAATGGACTAGGGAGGCCAAATTGATAGTGTGACACTAGATCTTAAAAGGTAGAAATCAAACAGTTGTAGTAGAAAACGCAGTATCAAAAGAATTGGAAGCGAAAATATGAATGCCATAGGGTAGCGTTTTGGCACCACTGCTATTCATCATTCTAATTTATTTATTTATCAATCTTGTTTCATGGATCCCTGCTGAGGAAGCACCTCTGGGATGTGAAACATGTCATGGTTAATATACATACATACAATATGAGTCATAATCATAGTAAAAACAATTATACGTTACAAAGAAAAATAAAGACAATAAAATAAAGATAAATTTTTACAACTGTGATTTGCAAAAGTCATATTGAATACAATTAATTGTTTTGTTCAAATTCTTGAATGGAGTAGAAGGAGTTTCCAATAAGATAATCTCTCAGTTTTTCTTTAAATATATCTTTATTTTCTGCAAATTGTTTTATACCCTTGGGTAGTTTATTAAACAGATGTATACCAGAATAATTTACTCCTCTTTGTACTAATGACAGAGATGTTTGCGGTTTGTGCAAGTTATTTCTGCTTCTTGTATTGAGATTTTGTACCTGTGAATTAGAAGTAAACAGGTTACAATGATCTATGACAAAGCACATGAGAGAATATATATACTGAGAACTCATTGTAAGAACACTGAGTTTTTTAAAAAGTTGTCTGCAAGAAGTTCTTGGTTTTACCCTACACAACATCCTAATAGCTCTTTTCTGTGCTATGAAAACTTTTTTACTTTGTGAAGAGTTTCCCCAAAAAATTATGCCATATGACATTACTGAATGAAAATATGAGGAGTAACCTATGATTGATTGAGTTCGTGTTGCTGTTGTTACCGCTTTAGGACTCGTCAACGTCTAGGTTATTAGTACACTGGTATGATAAAGTGGCTTAAAACTGAACTCAATTACCGTCATGGCCGATTATGATGGATTACTATCAGAAGTTAGGTTGTTTACAGATGACATAATACTCTATAACAGGATCAAACCAGTAGAAGACTGTGCTCAATTGCAGGGTGATCTGGACAATATATATAGGTGGATAGGTCAACATAGGATGAAGATAAATCCAAAGAATCAGCTTTCTAGGTACACAAAAAATTAAGATTGACTATAGTTATATGGTGGGGAAAGAATTGCTTGTCGAAGACTTGAATTGAAGTACCTTAGCATAGCGTTTTGTAACAAACTCAACTGGGCAGGACACACTGGACAGGTGCTACGAACAATTTTAAGAATCCTTCACTTCCTGGAGAGCGTGAGGAGGGGATGTACTAGCCAAGTAAAGGAATTGGGTTACAAATCGTTGGTCAGACGATTGCTTGAATATGTTAGTGTAGTATGGGACGTCCATTTTGGGTATCAAATAGAGGAGTTGAAGAAGGTGCAAAGAAGGGCTGCTAGATTTGTCCCTGGACATTACTGCATAACACAATCAGTAAGTGATACGATAAAGAAGTTGCAGTGGGATTCATTAGAAGACAGGAGAAGGGTGAAGACAGTCAAGGCGTATATTGGTGATGAGGCATGTAAAGATGGAAGAATTAGGAGGGGTGCATGAAAGGGAAAAGGTAACCATGTCCACATATTGACACTTGATTTCAGTCATTTGGGTATGGGAAGGTTTTCCTTCGTCGATAAGGGGGTCAGAAATTGGAACAAATTACTAAATGAAATGATGAATAATTTACCAAAAACGCTTAAAGTTGAAACTAGTAGAGGGAAGGGGAAAAATCGATGTGTAGGGAAATTGAGACTGGAATAAGATTTCCATCGCAATTAAATTAAATAGTGTTAGCTAGAGAAGGTAAATAAATAATGTATCAATAGTTGTGAGGAATATTACACCTTATTAGTGTAGAGATCGTAATTTTTTTTAGTCTGTTCTACTCTCTCCTTTTCTGTTTGTTGTGTGCAGTGTGTTCGTTGATGTTCCTAATATTATCAACATATATATAACATTATTTAAACGATTTACAAAAGCTATTAATGCCATATGTGCACCTAACGTCAAAAGCGGTAAGGCAGATCAATGTTATTGGTCGCTTTCTCTCTCTCCTCTCTCTTTCTCTCGTGTGTGTGTGTGTGTGTGTGTGTGTGTGTGTGTGTGTGTAGACGTGGATATGTGTTGGAGCTCGGACAGTTTCGTGCGTCATCGCCCTATTTGCCACCGTCGACAGCAAACAAGTGTGTTCGTATCTAGAATATGACGCAGGCGGTTAACGAGGATCTATAAATAGAACCTCCAAACACTTGCCGGTCGGTGGCCCAACGATCCCCGTTAACATGTTAATACCAGCCCTGCACCAATATGCTGTTTCGGGGGAGGGGGCAGATAGGCCTGACGCGCATGCGCTAACACACTGCCCCCCACCCCGGCCGTCCTGGAACTGGGTTCGACGCCCACAGGTCGTTTAGCAAAGTAAAATTGCGGTGCGTGGGTGTCGCGCGATATGCTAAGCTCTGACGTAAGCCGGAACAACCAGGTCACCTCCTATATATCCGCAATGAGATAACAACTGTGATACAGGCGCTTCCCAATTTCTGTTCAAAATATTGCGTAGTGTCATATATGAAAGTTCAGAATGAAGGTAGAACAGAGATAGTTTATTTATCACCAAATTAGTTCATGACAATCTGCATTGCTAGTAATTATCACCAATCCCGGCAGTCCTTCAAACGGTGGGATTGTGGCTATCCAAGGTATTCAATTTCCGTTAGTAGTACCCTATTTAATTTTAATATGACATAAAGGCTCTTTGATACGAGGATTATAAGGGCCAGTATTGGATCGTTGACAAGGAAGGATAAGAAAATCAAACATAGCATTTATGCGAAACCTTCTTCTTTTTTGCTTATGGCTATACGCCTCGTCGACTTCGAGGTAGTTAGAGACGGGAAAAGGAGCAAGGAACTGGAAGGAATTAGGCTATGGCCGTTTAAAGGAACTACCACGGCATTTCCCTTAAATGATTTGGAGAAACCATGGAAAAATCAAATCTAGAGGGTCGGACAGAGAATACTCCCGAAAGGGAGACCAGAGCATTACTGCTCACCCACCATTCGATTCCGGCCTTTATCATCAGTGTTTCTAACTAACTGTTATGTGTCTTCTGTGATATCTGAACAGTGTGAGCTCAGTAATAGAAACTAGTAAGATGAACATAGTAAAATATGCCTTAAAAAATTAAAGCTCTCTCGTGCGTAATTCTAGCTGTTAGGGAGCGTCCATAAACTATGTAGCTCCATTTTGGCCCACTGTGGACACCCCCTCCCCACACATAGCCCAACGTGACTTTTCCCTCTACCCTCCTCCAACCCCCACGTAGCACGTAGCGTTTTTATCTGCTGATTTCAAAAGACATTTTGTATTGTTTTCTCTAGTCAGATTATTGTAAATTACATACGGGAATAATTAAATGACGGAAATAAATATTCACATGTTGTAGTGTGCAAATTATATGAATGGAAAGTTACGTGGCTTGTCTCTGAACACATCCTCCCCCCCTCCTCACGTAGCTTTCTAGCTAACCCCTCCCCCTTGACGGAGTACGTAGTTTATTGATACTCTGTTACTTAATTTTAACACCGTAGAGAATCGCACTGTTCTTAACCCTACTTGGACCTCCGTCCACGCTGTGGGTAACAGTTTTTTACATTTCCTGTAGCACCACATAATTTTTCATTTCTAGTTAAACCAACCTAACGGCTGACTTAGTCGTAGTAGGAAATATTGGATGGTATAAAACAGTGGGCTGAGATTATTCCGGCCAACAGTTATTTCTCTGGCAGGAAAGAGAGACGCTTTTGCTGTGACGATTTCCGGAAAAATTTCGTGAAGAAGAACAGCCTCGTAAGAGGAGAACACATAGAGCTTGGGATACGTTGGACACGTGCTTTGTTTTCCCTTCTCCCCTTCACAGTGTTTCTATAGCTTGGTACAAGATGCCGCTACGGTAGATGATCTACCGAAAATACTGCAAGATAGAGCAAAAGATGACGATTGTAACAAAATAAACCTTTTTTTACAGTCCAGAGAAGCAAATGTGTGGTGTTAATGCTAAATTAACGACGTTTTGTTCCCTTAACCTTTACTTTCAAATAATGAAACACCCCACAGCTGTGCGTCTCCCACCAGCTTAACCTGTTCCTACAATGAAAAATAGGTGGGGAGCTCATTCCACTAGTCAAAAAAAAATAATACACTAGTTGGGGACCCTTTCGAACTGTTTTGGGCAACCAAGGCATTCGGATAATTCTAACCTAACCTAAATCTTATCATCACTTGTGTGGTATGATAACTACCATATAGGTATTTTTCAACGTATTAAGGGTAACCTTGCTTGGTGTTTATTGGTAGAACACCACGCCAAAACTAAAACGTTGGGGTCCCTAAGTGGATGGTCATCAGATCTAGGATTCGTGCGCAGATCTGACTGTTTCTTAGGCGCAACAGGCGACCACCACTAGAGTAAACGTTCGAGGGGAGACCATGCTTCCTGTATGGAACTACATCAATGTACTTTATAAATATGCATGTAAAAACAGTATCCAGAAATACAATACTAACTTAATACGTATGTTATGCTTATCAAGTGGATTGTATTGTTTTGATATATAATCATGTACTTTTTGTTTGCACTTTGGAATAATGTTATTTAGGGGCCGATTTAATTATTTATAACTTAAAATATTGTCATCACGTATATATCTATACGAGGAGCTATCACTGCTTTCAACTTCAGTGATTATGTGAAAAATAAAAATGAAAATAAAACCCTTGACTTCCCGAACGCTAATTATGCTAATTGTGTTTGCTCGATACAATACTGCAATCGCGTAACTGCCTGTATGAAAGCTGTCACATGATTTTAGTATATCTACCAAATTATTACTGCATAGGAGGCTATTGTGCATCAGCTGGTTGTATAAGAAATAGCGAAAGAGAGAAAAAAGAAAGAACAACCTGCACCGAAATTTTCATTACACTGGCATCATTCCCTTTAGCTGCAACTATTGTTACAACTCCTCATTTTTATACGGAATGTCGCCGTTATGGAGGTGAAAACTTTAATAGGAGATGAAGCCCAACAAAACGATTCAAAATTGCATAGAAACTCATGATTGCAAACTTAAAGGGAAAGTGGTAGCAGAAGTGTACATGAAATAATATAGCACAAGGCAGAGATAAGGGAGAAAACATTTATTCCAGTTCATAATACCATAGGAGAGGTTTCCATCATTACTTTCTATGCAAGCGTTACACCGCCAAACCAATTTCTGGAGTCCATGGGCGAAAAAAAACTCTGGATATTAGCGCAGCCAGATACATTTCAAAATCGGTAAGTGTTTAATACAGAAACAAATTTAAGTGCTCCCCAAGATATAAATCTGGAGATTGTGGGGACCACACGCAAGAGCTCTTATGAATAGCGACGCTTAGTGACAAAAGGTGCAATTATTAATCGCTTAGATGAGATGTTTTCCACCCTCTCTTAAAATTTTGTGGAACAACCTGTGTTTTACATTAAATGATATAAACAGATATGCGAATTTATCAATGAAAAATAGTCATCAAAACGTAAACTTAAGTCGAGTTTTCAGTATTCTGCGAATGATATTTTCATTTCCATCTGATGTTTCATAATAGAAGCAAATTTATTTACATTTCTGACCAATATGACATTGACCTTCTGCCCGTGAACTTCATTAATTATTAGCAATTGTGTATTGTCTAAATGAGAGTAGTAGTGTTGCCACTAATGTGAAAACAGTTGCCTAAATACAACCTAGTATACACTACAGGCAGACGTTTTATCCGCAAAGAGGAAACCATTCGAAAACTCGCTTGTATGACTGCGAAAAATTGTATTCAGGTTTCCTGCAACGATGGGATCAAATTCCAAATCTGCGTCCATTTTACAAAGATCGGCATGTCGAACACGGAAGACGTACGTTAAACCTAGCTTGGTGGGTGAGCGGTTAACGCTCTGGCCTCGCATTCGGGAGGACGCCGGTTCGAATCCCAGTCCGGGCATCCAGATTTGTGTTTTACATGTTTTCCCCAAATCACTCCAGGCGAATACCGGGATGCTTCTTTTAAAAGCCGATAGCCGAATTTCTTCCCGTTCCTTGTCCCCAGTCCCATCCCGCTTTATAATAACAGTGATGTCGACGAGGCGTAAGTAAAGCCATAAATAAAATAAAATAAACTTGTAAATACAAACAGGATATTTTTTCATAATAAAAAATTTAAAGTGATAATAAATTTATTTCACCAGCACTTTTCTATCAAAACAATAAAAGAAACCTCCTCATTTTTACCAGGAGAGAATAAAATGGTTATGAATGAACTATTTCATATTATTCTTAGTTGAGATATTGTTGGAATGTGTGAGCCCTCACACACTGGTGTAGAAGCTGATAGGCCTTCCCTAGAGCTCTTCATAAAGAAACTCGCAGAATAAAACCTGACACCAGTCCCCAGCCGTGACACAAAGCGGACCAAATGTGCTTTCCCTGAGCCTCTAAGCCGGAGTCCAAACACTGCAGAGCGGATGCCAGACTCCGATATGACAGATGCAATTGGCAGGCTGCCTCATTGCGAAAAGGTAGGGCCATACCTGCGGCGAACAGTGAATTTAGCTTAAAAGCAAAAAAAAACTGACACCACCCGACACTTGTGCTGTCTCTGTTTTCTGTTACTTTTCTTTGCTCCAGATTGGATTGACAAAAACTATAGTACTGTGAAATATTCAATAAAAAAAAAGATAAAAAAATCTACTATTGAGGATAAATTATTGACTATTAAGTATTAATTTCGGTGATGGGACAACTTTCATTTTTACATTAAAATGAAAATAATTTTCTAGTTTCACAATTTAACATTTCTTTTCCTTGTGATATAAAAATTATTAAACAAAATAAAATACAAAACTTTCCATCTCTAAAACAACAAAAATACATAAACTTGCAAATGAGTAATAAAAAAGACGGGGCGCCACTCAGCCAAGCTCAGATTAATTATAATAAAAATAGAGGGTAAAGCTACTGAGAAAAGTTCTTATCTGCACACGTTTACCTGCCAGGGCATGTTCAGTTCGATTGAAATGCGATCGAAATATTACACGTCGCATATTTCCGTTTTATGCGACGATCACTTCATTGCTGTTAGCGTCACCAATGGTCCACAATGGCACCTCGCACGGTATACCGAACAGGTCGCTGAACTATTAATATGCGACGTCGAAATATAGACACAAGCAAAACACTTGAAGCCGTCAACGCTTTACGTTGACACGGCGACACGTTGTACGTGTCGGCACCTCATACAAGAAACCACAGGCACTCTGGTGTTGTGGGCAACACATTCACCACGGCCACAAGTACTCGACAGTACTTATATCACCCGGGTAAGGCTCCAATGCCTCACCAGCACCTGGCTTCAATCTGCCGCCGTTCCAGCCACCGTCGAAGTCTCTCCAAGACACGTCGTAACCAGAGAGAAAAACCTCATTGGTTGCTGTTATTTCAAATCTAGCTCTTATTTGTACATTTTAAACTTTTACCCGGTTAATGCCCTCCATTCGTTTCTCTCCACTCCAAAACTTGACGTCTGTCTCTCCCTCCACAAATTCCAAAGTCATTGACCCTATCCAGAACAACGAAATACGAGTACAGCCAAATGAATAGGAACGTCCTGTCTATTGTTTGAGGCTTCCCTTGTCCACTGTCAAAATTATTTACGGGATGTTTCACATGAAAAGGGGAGGAATCTGCCAGTCCACCAGTCAAAGATTTCGGCTTTCGTGTCGCATTTATTTTTATTTAAACAAAATATAATGAGTCGATAATTTTGCTCATTACAACTGCGATACTTGTTTGCTGGCATATTTACTTGCCCAGTTGTTACCGAATTCCGAAAAAACAATAAAATTAATTTTTGGATACACTGAATTTTAACCGTCGATGATTTAAATGAAGGATTAACTTCGTCTATACTGATTGATATAACCAACAATTATCAATAACAGAATAGTAATGCTTTAACATGTGGGTGTTTTTGACCTAATTTCCTTAGCTGATATGATATCTGTTTATGTTGTGTTTCGTTAATTATATAATTGCTTGAAGTACATAAATATTATTGAATGAATCGAATTATTTCCTGGTCGAGATAACTGGGTCGTAACTGAGTATCGTGGGATGACATGCGCTGCGATTTAGGGTGTCCCATAAATAGAATTAGAAATTTTAAGAGGAGATGGAGAACATCAAAATGATTCATTAATTGCATAAGATCCTATGATCGTAAACTATAACGTGACGCACTGTCGCCACATTATAACCTGCATTTTTTATAATATAAATCATAAGGTTAGATTAATTTATATAAATCTTGGGCGACCACCTAAATAGATTTTTTGTAATTTCTTAAAGTACGCAAGATTCCAAGTGAGGACTGTAATGCAAAGGTGAACATTCAGTGTATCTTGTTACAATGAATATTAAAGAATTATTGAGCTGTGTAGGATTGAAGCTAATCGTGGCCTTCCCGAACCACGACGACCGGAAGTCGCGGATAAAGGGTTTTGCCGGACGACACATTCCGCTCCCTGGGGATGGGCGGTCAACAAGGTCGCTCACCTAGCGGGAAATGCCTGCCGCCCGAGCGCAGGGCCGTCCCCGAAAATAGCCGAATATGTCCGACATCTGTGATAAACGCGGGGTAAATAAGATATCGGGGATATCACGTGACATTAGGTGCCAAACTGAAGATCCAATCCAAATGAGCATATAACTTAAAATCCTGGGAATTTTCTGTTAAATGTGATCTTCGAGACTGCAAGGGGCGGAGCCAGAAATTTTCTCGGAGATAGAAGAGCGACGAGCTTCATTCGATTCTATCCTAGTCTATTCTGTGGTGGACTCCGAAAGTTGGGTTTTCTCGCTAACTGCTGAGTCCGACTCCTGGTGTCGGAAATCTGACGCTTCCGGCTTCATAGAGTGACTTCCGCACGACGATACTGCCAGTAATGCGATGATGCGCATTAGCACTAGGACTTGCCTGTAGCTGCCTTGTGAGACAGTCTCACATACCGTAGGTCATCTCCGATCACCGCAGACATCAGACGTAGAACTACAATGGTAACTTACTGTATTACGATCAAGCCATCTGATTGTGCATTCCGTGAAACTGAACCCTTAAGCGTCTTTGAGAGGATAGATCCATGTTCTAACTTTGCAACAAAATTAAAATCCCCATTTATTCATATTAATAATTAATTTATAAATATTAACCATGACCACCAAGGCCCCTACTACAAAACGTAATGGGAAAGTGGTAGCAGAGGTACAAGAAATGAAAGGACACAAGGCACATATAAATATTAGGCTGAAACATTTATTCCATTCAATTATGTTACAGGAGATAATCGAAGTTTCCACCATTCGATGCACGCGTAACACTGCCGGACCATAGATTTGGTGGACACCTGGATTTTTTTTTAGTATCGGCAGCAGTGCAGACGATTATTGCAACCAGATCCATTTCATAATCGATAGGTGTTTCATACACAACTGAATTAAGTAGCACCTTCCACAACCCCACCCCACCCGTTAAAAAAAACGCAATCCAGAATGCTTAAATCTTGAGAGCAATAGGAACACTAAACTGGTGAACTACGCCTAATCCATCGTTGAACAAACGTCACGGTCCAAGGCTGACAAACAAGCATTCCATAACAGTGATAACTTCATCATGTTGGAACCACAAACTGAGATTTGCGCTTTGTGATACACCCATGAAGAAAGCCTGCAAAAAAACCAAAAAAAAAAAAATGTTCCATAAATACGCCATAATTTTTAATTTGCTTACGTCATACGTGATGGCCTTCCTTTGCTCTTATGATCTGCGACGAATGGTAACATTTCCGACCACGATTTTTTTCTTTCTAAAAATTACGTAGCTGTTAAGTGTTTTGAAATTCTGTTTTACACAGTAACTAACATGGAAAGTAATGATTTTGTACTTAAAAATTGAAATATGAAACTAAAAAAAAAGTTTAATGAAGGTTTTTTTTTTTTGTTCTGATGTTCCTTGGTACCATTCTTGTGTCAGAATTATATTTCTTCTGCACTAAATGTTATATTTTCGTTATTTAACACATTCGGCTTCGTTTCAGCCTCTCTCTTCATTACAATCTTTTTCCTTTTTATTTCTCCTCCAATATCTGTCCGAGCTGGAAATTATGTTTTACTTACATTATTTTTTTTCAAAAAATTATTTGGCATTTGAAGAAATGATATGCAGCCAGCCACTGGTTAAACTCCATAGTTCTCATGTAATTAAGATTTAATTTCCTTTTCACGGGGGAAGCTTACCTAGAAATGTTTTATGATGAGAAGAATTAAAAGACATGAAAAAGTTAACGAACGTGGTAATCGTTTACATTTCTTCGATTCTTTCCGCATATAAGTTTATAACAATCTATGGTAAATTACAGCTTTGCTTCACACCATTATCAGCTAATATTTGTCTCTCATGTTTTTTCTATTGATTATAATGATCATAATTTTGTAAAATATTTATTTTTCTTATAATTTGAGGGCCGATTCCTTTAAAAACTAATATTATTGTACCATTTAACATCATCTAAAGCACTTTTCCAAATACTTAAACGTTACAAATATTGCACAGGCTATCTTCATCTGTTTTCGAACAACTGAATACGCCAGCAGCGCGTGAAGAATAGTAGAATAACATTATCATTTTTATTAAACTGCAGTAATGGTTTAAAACTTAGTGAAGAACATTTCTCTTCTTGTGCAGAGTTATTTATGATTTATATCAACATTTCTCAATTAGTAATCGCTATATCAATCGGATAAATTTATTTTATTTATGAGCTTTATATTAACATTTCTCAATTAGTAATCGCGATATCAGTCGGATAAATTTAACTATAATGAAACATGTATGAAACCTTAATCCGAATGACCAGCTTTACATCACAAATTATCAGCAACAAGGCACGGTAGCTGAGTTGTTTTCGTTAATTTGGTAGCATTTGGTTAGCTGGCCGATTATGCGTTGTATGTCGAGTTTAATCTGATTGCTTTGAAAGCTGAATAGAACCTGTCTAAATACAGGTAAAACGGGTTTACAGGGCTGTTTTGAAGCATATTCTGACACGTATGTAACCAAAATGTTTTTCTTTCCCTTAAATACAAG
Organism: Vandiemenella viatica; assembly: GCA_031002005.1. Classification (NCBI taxonomy): domain Eukaryota; kingdom Metazoa; phylum Arthropoda; class Insecta; order Orthoptera; family Morabidae; genus Vandiemenella; species Vandiemenella viatica. Next base: position 137,619,744 of record CM061919.1, read on the forward strand.
CTGTTAATAACGGTATCACGTAAATTAAAAATCAGTTTGATTTGACATAGCTATTTTTCGTTACTTGGCATAGGATACTTGTGAGAGTTGTAGCCTTACAATCATATTTCTCGGTTACTTAGCAAATGGAGATGTGTTTTTTGAAAATGTACACGGAAAATCGAAGTAGAATTCGCCGAGATGTCTACAAGAAATATGTGTTGCTTTCTTTCTTGTGAGTAAACGTACAAATGTAAACGTTGTACCTAACAAAGGATTGAGGGCTATGGTATGGAATTTTAAGAATTTTAATACCGCATTTTTTTTGTTAACTCAAGACTGGAGTGACGGTTAGGTGGTAAGAAGCACATGCCCACCTTCACCATCTTCCTCACCTCGGCAACAGAGACAATCATTTCTTCTTGGGAGGGAAACTCTTTGCACAGCCTTCAAGAAACTCTGCTCCATAGTGCAGCGCTACATTGAAGCTCTTTGACCTAACATCACGATTACGTAACATTGCATCATGATTACGTAACATTACTTCAGAGGTCAAGGAGCTTTTGTATTTAGCTAAACGGTAGAGTGGAATATCTTTACACCTGTGCCTAGTGATTATTGTCTCAAAAAGTGAAAGCATATTCATGTCCCTCAGGTGAGATATTTCCACATTAAGCTGGGTAGATGGGTAGGTGTGGAGGAATTTATACGTCGACAACTGCTGTTTTTTTTCATATTAGACACATACCGACATCCATTCCAACAATTAGGCACTAACTATGGCCGCTATAAATTGGCGTTCTTGTTGGTTTCGACCTTGAGCTAATGTTGAATAACCTGTGGTCGCAATAACAATCAGTGTAGTTCTACAGGGTGCGGCAGCATAACTTCCTTTCATAAAATGCGTGCCATTCAGTCGGTTGATATCGTAGCGCAGCGCTAGTGGTCTCGTTCGAGACGCGTGACTATAAAGTTTTGTCCCGACACAGTTCAGTCACCATCATGCGTTGGAACAGTGAGGAACGTACATTTACTTCATCTTGTCCAATGACTACGACAGTATAGTGATATCATAGAAAGCTTTTGATAGACGAAATAGTGCTTTTCTCCAGATCCACTAGTTTTCGTATATGCCAGGAATTCCGATGGATCTTAAAGGCGGCAAAAAGCAGAAAACATTACAGAAGATAGTCTTAATTCGTACTGCGAATAAAATAAGACTTTTGGTTTCTGAACATTAAGAGGGATAATTTCCCAATTACTCAATCGTTTCTGTGTGTTGACAGAGAAATCAATAAATGTTATCAGGAGCACACTCCGTGCAAAAATGGTACTTTTGATGTAATAAAGTGAACTTTCAATTTAAGATGGTTGTAAAACTTAACGAAGGCATAGTTTGAATATGTAACAATCTGCGGAATCCATATCTCGACGAAAGGGACGCCAAGAATAGTACCCCATTTCGTAAATAACGGCTAAGTAATTCAGATTTTTTTAATAAATTAGTTGATGTGGGAATATTAATACTCGATCTCCAACAATCAACTCTCAATAACAGCTTTCTCTGTAAATATCAAAAAGATGATGCCATTACTCAAATAAGATTGGTCAGAGATACCTTAATAAATATTTATATCCATGTATTATGGTTAATCCTTCTGAGAATAATATATGGGTATTTAATTCTATTTTCTACACTTAATTTCGGTTTTTTTAATCTATTTTTAATCATCGTGAAAAACGAGTCTTATACTCGGTGAGTTAAATATTACTCTCAAAAATATTGGATCAGATTGCTGTACTTATAGATTTTTCCACTTGATTTACAGCTAATATTGCCACTAAATGTTACAGAAAATATGAACGAGAAATTAAGATAATTTAAAAGGTAGAAAATTTAATCTAATTTCGTATGATTTCAAGTATCTGAAGGATCTCTATATACTTAGGCAATTACCAATAATCAAGAGCTGTCTGGTAGCTTTCTGATGAGGTGTCTGCTTAGGGATCGGAAAATACTCTATTCAAATCACGTTTACTACTTTGATTTTGAAGGCACCATCCGTCACTTCCGAAAAGAACATGTTTTCTGTATGTGAAGTACTAGAGAACCCTTCGTGGTTCTGATTCAACTTTAAATACTACGTTCAATTTACTCTGAAAGAAAACCTGTTTATATTAAGCAAGGTTTAGAAAACGGTGACACCGAGCAGGGTTCGCATTCGGGGAGACGTCGGATCGAATACCCGTCCGGGCATCCAGATTTGGGTTTTCCGTGGTTTCCCCAAATCACTCCAGGCGAATTCCGGGATGCTTCCTTCAAAAGGCCATGGCCGAATTCCTTCCCGTTCCTTGTCCCCAATCAATTTTTTTTTTTTTTTTTCTGAATAGGTTACTTTGTTCAGTTTATTCCATACCAGTTCTACAAATTAAGACTTTTTGAAACGTGTTTCTTTTTTTTTAATTTACTAAAGGATGTTTGAGTTATCTAAAACCATGTTCTTTCTTTTCTTAAAACGTTAAACAACCTTAAAAAAAACTTTTTTAAAATCATTATCATAATTTTTTAATACTTGTTTAAAATGAACAAGGGTCTATTTAGTAGATTGAACTCTCATAAAACAATCATTTTAAAAGAATTATAAAATAATTATACCATTTAAGATTTTTTATAAGGTTTTTTAACGTTTTAAGAAAAGTGGAACATTATTTTAGATTACTCAAATATCTTTGTGTAAATTTTAAAAAAAAAAAAAATCAGGATTCAAAAAGTCTTAATTTGTAGAAATGGCATGGAATATTTCGAAAAGATCTTAAAAAAGTCAATATATTGGAATTGGTGAGACTTTTACTAAAATAAAATATTGTCATATAGTATAAAATGATGTGATCTATTTGTGGCTGCAGGATTATACTTTCATTCCCGGACACCCAGCATATGTTCAGTGGTCTACCGAGACGTGAAAGAGCGTTTAATGTTCAGTTCTAGCTCTCGCGCACCAGATCCCTGGTCGATCCAACCAATTTTGGTTTCCCTCGGTCACACGAAACCACTGCCGCCAAATGTCAAAATAGTTCCTTCAGAAAATCCAGGGCCAAATTCATTGGCACCCAACTTGTCCTGTTTCTAATGACCATTACATCAATTACCCGTAAAGTCGTAACAAAAAATATTTTGTCATCGCTAACATATTTTAATAAAATAGTTTGAAATAGTTATAGGGAAGACGTAATGGCGACAAAATCACTGCCGAAACTCGGAGAATAGTTGGTTTTAGCTTAATTTCATGATTTCTGTGTACAGGTTTTACTGTAGTTCGATTCGTGATTAAATGTACATAAGAGTGAAACTATGATAAATGTAAAAGTTTTTGATTAGGACATGATGCAACATAACGGCTAATATTTGCCATTAGATAACATTCGGAAGTTTCATTAGAACATTCATCCAGTGGACGATATCATGAACAAATTTTGTTTTCGGGAAAGCAGCCATTTTTTGTTACTAAATAACCCTTTTTCTGTAAGCCTTAGACAAATATAAATGTAATTAACTTTCGCCTGCAACTACGCCAGAGTGGACTAGATGTTTTGACGAAAGCGCGTAGGGTATATGTTTGGATATTAGAACGGAAATATTAAGAGAGTTTGTTGTTATGCTGAAATGAAGCATGGAACGAAAGATAACATTCTGCATTACAGCGTAAGATACGATGAATTTAGTTTTTAATAAAGTGTCTTCAGGAGTATTACGTTACTAACGTCCTCACTGCTGCCCACAGCTTTGCCAAAGTTATTAACTCCGAGTAGAAAACAACGCGTAAATGTCGTGTAAGAAGTTTCTTCAGTCCTAGCTACTGTCGTACGTCGGGGGTTCGCCCAACTCTCTGAAAGGTTTGATTTCTTTTTTCTTTATATTTCAACGTACTATATTTCATAAACTGAAGAAGTAAATGTCAAAAGTTACTTATTCAACAACAATATTAACAAAATCCATAGAAAGGAGTGTATATATCTCCGATATTATGTTATCTTTGGTGGGTATCCATTCAGGTTAGGAAAAGATTATCATGTATTGCTCCGTCCACCTTTTACGTAGAATCATAAGACGTACCGAAACCTTTTATTAGATCCTAAGCGTTCAAGTGAAAACCACATCCAAATCTGTTCGGATTCAAGATTTTGGTTGATATAGTGACAAATTATAGATTTATATATGTAGTGATTCAACACGTGTTATGCTAGTGATTTAAGTGTGATAAAAATCAAATTATTATTTACCCATTATTAAATCTTAAGCTTCTAAATGTAGAGAAAAACATCAAATATCGATTAGTAGATTTCTGGAATAATTCATGCTCGAAGAGACAAGCAAACACAGTTCCTAAATTTTACTTTTAAAGTTCTTCCTAGTGTACAAAAATTTCTCTTTATAAACTATATAATTTATAATTTTATCTAGTTAATATTTACTTCAGTCTTATTTTGAAATTTTTTTATGATCCTTGAGACAATTGTGTAGTCCACTAGCCGAATTTGAGTGTGTTATGAAATAAAAGTTATCATTTCTGCAAAGAGTAGGTTAGCAAAATGGCGTTTCCTTTTGTGAATCTTAGCCCACGTTTGCCCAGCACAATATTTGAAGCCACATTTTCACAAACAGGTAGTACTGAATAAACAGACTGACCTCTAGTCACCCAGCAAGCATTTCTTCTGGATTAGGTTCTTCTAATGTGATGATAACAAACTAAATGACAACGAAGAATGGACAAAACACTTAATAAAAACCACCTATACCCTGGTCGTTCTTTAAACCGGCAACCTCCGGCAACCTCAGCAACGGGAAGCCAGCGAAAATTTTTATTAATCTATACACTCATAAATTGTGTGTTTTCCATTACGATAAAGGGCGCAAAACCATGAAAATAAAATGTGCTTCTAACAACAACTTTTTTTCTCTGTTGCAAGTAAAATAGCTGAGCAAACTCTTTGATTTTATTTTTTTAAAGACCCTAGACTCTCGCTTAAGATCAGTGGTATGTCTCATCATAGTATGTTATCTGGCGTAGGAGCAGAAAATTAAAATCTCTTCAAAACATTAAATTCTCAAAATAATATTCTGGCGTTACTTAAAATCTACGGCACAAATTTTGACGGTGGCTTTACAGTTTTTCTTTGAAAGCGTCTTGCTTAAAATTTGAGATTTATATAGTATTATGGCGTTACCTTAAGCGAAGATGGAGAAGAAAAATGAATGATCAAAACAGTAGCAAAGAAATGTGACCCTATACTAACGCCATCTGCGCGATCTTTTTGTAAGATATATGGTCGTAGTACAGCTATGCCACCAAATCTGGTGAGAATTAAAGCGAATTTATTTTACCTCACAGAGAATTTACCATGGTGCGGATTGTTGAGAGAAAATTTGAGGTAGCACAGTAACTTTTCTGTAAATTGGGAATATAAAATAAAAAAGTAGGGATATTTAAAATGTGAAGATGTGGTTCTCACGGATAACCATGTTGACAACACCGAGAAATGAATAGTACATTACATTGATCACACCTTAACTTTTTCGCTACTTCCGGCATCCACTTGTGTCGTCAATGTTAGTCGCTCAAGGGATATTACACTTATTTTACTAGCTGACAAATAGGTAGCTGTAAGAATTATAATTTTTTTGAGCATGAAGTTTTTGAAAGAAAGAGGAATCTAAAGTATATACATTTGAATGGAAGCAAAATATAATTTAGTTCCTAACAAAATCTAAAAATAAATTTATAGTTGCAACTTTAATTTTAGGAAAACTTAGTTTCAGTTGTTCACGAAAAGATATGCTCCGTCTGGTAGCACAGTTGCTAAAGCGATCGGAAAGTCTGCGGCTCGAATCCCAGCCTCACCTTTCCCATAACTTGTTATGTGAAGTACGTCACAATGCTTTCGTCGTTCGGATTCCACGTTAAACTGTAGGTACCGTATACATGTAACGATTACCACAAGATCCGTATGCGTGGTGAATCGAAAATTCTGTCATTCTGTGGCCGAACCATTTGGGGATATACCGTCGTAAACACTGACACACATATTTGTAGATCAGAGGACGTTGTCCGTGAGGAGAAAGTCGCAGGGAATCTTTAGTAATAAAATCTTAACGTACAATTGATGGTGCCTGATCATCTTTTGTTTTTAGATACCGTTATCTCAACATTTATAATGCTATATGAGTGAACTAGAAAGTTTTACCATATCCTGGCGCAGCTAATTTGCATGATTTGCTAGTTGTCTCGTACCGAGCGGGGCGGTGTAACGGATAGCGTTCTCTCCTCGCATTCGGGAGGACGGCGGTTCGAATCTCCGTCCAGGCATCCAGATTTGGGTTTTCCATGGTTTCCCCAAATCACTCCAGGCAAATGCCGGGTTGCTTGCTTCAAAAGGCCATGGCCGAATTCCTTCCCATTCCTTGTCCCCATCCTTGCTCCCCATTCTTTCCCGTCTCTAAAGACCTCGATGTTAAAAAGAGACGTAAAGCAGTTACAAAAAAAAAAAAAAAAAAAAAAAAGTGTCTCGTAGTTACTAGAACAACCATGGAGATAGGAACACGCTAAATGTTTGAAAAAAGTACGAAAATGGTCACACCAAAAAGTAATCAATATTCCAGTGTTAATTTTAATGAGCAAAAGTTTCGAATTCTTAGTTGATTGCACTGCTCGAGAAGGCCATTCGTTTGAGAATATCGGAGCGAGCTACAAAGTGCTCAATGGCCATATCCCCTTCAGCAGACTGCATTTATAATTCATGAACAGTATCAAATTTATACAAACCACACCCTTTATGCCGGTGTTAGTGAGATTGAACGTTAAAATTGCCCTCTCTGGATTACTTGTTCGAGATCCCTCTGTGCTATCGATGTTTTAACTAAGTCTTATAATTTCTATCTGGGGGGTTCTAAAAGCTCCATTAGTATACACGAAGAGACGGTAGTTAGCCAAAGAAGCTGTTAGGTAGAAGGTAAGACATGGTCATAACATTCGGGAGGACGTGAGTTCGAAAAACGTTCTGGAAATACGTGTTTATTCTGATTTCCTGTAATCATTCCAGGTGAATGCCAGAATAACTTCTTCAATAAGACCCTGACCAATTTCCATTCCGTTTCTTGCCCATAATCTGCTGCCGTCTCCAATACTTTTGTCGCAAGCGAGCCGCGAAAGAGAGAAAAATTATTAATGATTACATGGTTAAAGTGCTGATGGCTTTTATTTTCATTTAATGTTTATTAAGTAATCATTGGCTGCAGCACCAGTAATAAAATATATAATTATTATATATAATTATAATTAAATTAAATTATAATTAAATTAAATTATAATTAAATATAATTATAATTAAAATAAATTAAATTATAATTAAATATGATTATAATTAAATTAAATTATAATTAAATATAATTATAATTAAATATTAAATATATTATTATCCAACGTGGTGGGTGAGTGGAAACGTTCTGACCTCAAATTTGGGAGGGGGACGCGGGTTCGAATCCTCGTCCGGCCATATAGATTTTGTATTCACATGGTTCCAAAATCACTACAGGTGAAAGCAGGGATGATTACTTCAAAAGGTCAAGGTAGAATTCCTTCCATTTCCTTGTCCCAGTCCTTTTCCACCTGTGATGACCTCCATGTCAAGGAGTGGAAGCATAAAAAAGAAATTCCATTTTCTATCGCCGGCTGAGGGTTCCTTACGCAAACTATCTATCAAACTTAGTGCACTGAAAAAGTCTAAATTAAAAAAATAACTCATGTTAATCAAGTTCATTATTTTTTTGTTTGCGAAATCGTCTTTCAAATAAAACATATAAACGAAAAACTAAAATATTCTATTTCAAAAAAATATAATGAGTACTGAAAATTTTGAAAATTTTCAGATATTATATTTTCACACCGTATTTATTTCGCAATTCATGAAATTTTGTGTCTAATGATATATATATATTATTTTTGTCGATAAAATTGTGTGTTTAAACATAACATTTGTTAAAACTACTCATTTGGTTATTTTATGTAAATCATGATCTCCTGACAGGTCGCTACAGTTTTCTTTAGGAGGTTACCTGTAAGTGTAAAGTTTTAAAGAATTTTCTGATAAATAATTGCGAAAATGAACACCTAAAACTAGTAAAGACCAATGAGGTAAAAAAAAAATCCATCATTTTTGAAGTCTGAAGGTTGCAAGCTTTCATTTGATATTCCCAAAGAAATATATAGAATTTGTTTTCTTTCAAACCACCCTAGACGGATGAAAATTATTTTCAGCTTCATCATTATTTCAGATTTTACGTTATAATCTCGTTGAGGTTAGTAAGTGCTAAAATAGAGCGCAATCACAAAGTTGAAGTTTTCAGTTGAAACGAGGCTATGACAGAAGACGGTCAAATGAATGGTCTATATTATAACTTCTTTGGTTCCCTTACTCCCCTCGATAGCTATTGGCTGTAGAACGGTGATGTCACTCGCAAATTGACCAGAGATGCTACAAGAAATTCGAGGTTTTGTGCACAATTTAATATATAAGCAAATGCTATGAAATGAATAGCCGGAATATATTCATTAAATGTTCTTTTGATTGCATTTTATTCTAAAAAAACTAGTAAACTTTACTGCTGAAAAAAAGCTAAATAAAATATGTACTTTACATTCTTTTCCGTCGTTGCCATTTTCAATCTGTACTGTCACGCTGCTCGACCATAAGTATGTATATATCCGTATTTACATCGGACGTCAGATATGAGTTATATCGGACTTGATGTTAAGACTATTAAAAGGAAAAATCTGGGTGATTTTTTTAATAGTGTATTCTTTGCTTTTAACATAGGGTTCGTATTCACTGTGCTGTGTCACTTAAGTAATTTAGCGAGAGCGTCTCAATCCGTGTTTAATAAATTTACTATTATTTCTAAGTCCCTTCAAACACAAGAGATGGAATTCCCTTAGTGTGAACCACAGGTTAACTTCGTATTTTAGCCAGATCAGGTAAACCTACCAAGACGTTTGCCCCTAAAAAACGAACTATTCTAGACCTGTGACAAGTATTCATGTCATGATATTTTTCAAATTATTCGTTGGGATGTAAATTTTATTTTATTTTCTGTTTATTTTAACTTTAGAGGCCCGCATCTGAGTGTTAATGATAAATTTTATTCCATTTTTAATTTTTGTAGCCTAAATTGGCGTCATGGGCTTCCACTAGTTTCATATTAATTCCATATCTCATTCAGAAGTTACGAAAATCTAATAATACTACGTTATACTCTCTTTCATTTTAAATTACCAGAATCGCAGTTGTTTCAATATCAGAATGCTAGACTCCATACTCATGTAAAACATAAAAGAACTCACTTGTTTCATTAATTCAATATACGAAACAAGTTTAATTTCTGTACAAAGCAATAGTTAGGAGTAGAAAACGAAAAGGGGGCGTCCAATAAACACATGAGGTGTTTTTCGGAAATCTGGACCCTCCCCCCCCCCCCATGATGAGAATTACTAGGACCCTTCCCCCTTAATGGTGAGGTGAGGTCTTGAGGTAACACCCTCTCTCCTCTCCTCTCCCCTTGCTGACTACATCGGGATCGATGTCGTTTTTTTAGCGCTACTCTTCTTCAAAAAATTTAGAGATTTCTGAAGACCTCCCCCTCTCCCTCGGTGAGATTTCATTCGGATCCCCCACCCCATTTTATCCCACGTAATTAATGGACGCCTCCTTACTTCTTGTTAGTCCTGTGAATATTTACACAGTTAGGAAGAGCGTAGTGGATGAATGGATGATGAACTGCAATTCATAAAACTACAAAAACGGCATGTAGAGGTCCGGATGTGATTCATATACCCGCCTTGAATGAGACAACAAGCAACTGTTTCTGAGAATTTCGCCATTAATGTGCCCTTGAGTGGAGTAGTGGACCACTGGAAACAGTCCTAGTGCCGTGTGCGCATAATTAAACTCATTCACCGTAGTCCTGCCGATGTTTGTTCGCAGGTTGTGTGCGGTCGTCTTGAGCTGCGGTCTAAAAGGCGAGAGGCTGAGCCAGCCAGGTCCCCGCCTGCCTTTCGCCAAAGGTCACAAGTTCAGTTTCTGCGACCCCTGCAGATGGAGGCCGTGACCTCCATGCCGACACCACAAGACTGGGACTTCATCTTCTCTCCGTGAGTCTGCCACGCCACGACATCGCTGTCTCTCGCTCAACTCACAACAGCCATAAGACAACAGACGTAAGACTGTGTCTCACAACAGAACCGCTGTCACACCACAAGAGAAGAATCGGGATTAATTGGTACAAAACATAACTGCTCAGTTTTGTAAACCACACAGGGTTGCAAAGGCAGATTATTTGCGATAACTAACAAAGAACACATGATCTATCCGATAGCCAAAAGAAGTAATGAACTCAGTCTTTTAATAAGGTACTCTGTTCGTCCAGAGCTATTCTTCTGCTGCTATACAGCACAATATTAGCTGTAAGCCGTGGCTTACTACGACAGCTTTCTAAGTGAGGTAGTGGAGCAACTTTTGAAAGATTATTTGTACCAATACAAATTCATCTGTGAACAAAATAAGAACAGTTTAATACCTGATGAGTTAGTGTGCTAAACACAGTATACATTGCTTAGCTGAAATGGAAGAAATCGTTACAGCTTCCAGAGCTGATAATTAATATCTCTCCTACCCATCAGGCTTTCATGTACAATGATTCACATTTCATTTCAATAGCCTGTCTTACAATCGCTTTCTGATCCTCTTCCTAGTGACCGAAACTGCCCCTTCACTCGTTTGCCAATGTACCGTCTTCCTCAAAATCTTAATGTACTCGTATTATTCCTAACTGCTAACAGTATGCCGCCAGATTTGACTTGTCGATCATGGGCTTAGCAATATTCAAAGATTACCCTTCGTTTCATAGAGCTATGGAAAACTAACGCATGCCAATTGCTATTATTGGCTACACGAGATCCTGCATCATATTAACCTACTAGCCATATGTCTTTGTGTCACTGTGAATAGCCTTCAGTGCCTGGAAGGTTCTTGAAGACCCAAGAGGGTTGATCCCACCAATGCATCGCCATCACGACCGCTCTTCAACGGAACAGAGTGACAACACTAGCCCATTACAAATTATAAAGCAACAAACCAAAGCACCATTCACCTTCTTTATCCTTCTATTAATCATCTAAGAACTCTGAATTACGATAAATATTTTACATAATTAGACGGGTATCATTGAATAAGCCTAATCTTTACATACCATAGGAGAAAACAGGAGGTCAAAGGAGACGTGTTACTTGAATCATTTGACAGGTCTGGATGTATATATATTTTCCTCCTGTCGTATGTCACACCTTCTGCATGACCAAAGCTGTTCTTACCGAACTATTGTTGTGTGTGTTCTGGTTCGTCCTGGCACTCTCACCGTTATCTGTGGTAAGTGGCGGGTTATTTTACCTGTTCTTCCTAGTTTTACTTGCATAGCGGTAAGTCACCATTATTGAATTATATTATCCTACATACAGTGTTTTCTTATTTTTGGTTAATTAGTAATTTTCTATGCTTTTTAAAAATTCATTGAACTGTATAAATGTATATTTCATTTTTATTTTTATTTTGTAAATCGATATACATAAATCAATTTTTTATAAAGGTGAATAACACGCCAATGCAATTGAATTTTGTTTTATTTTGGTGTCGTACGAGTTTCGCTCTATTTCAAGAGCATCATCAGCGACATATGTTACTTTTTTCTCATGATCAGGGTTAGCTTCTCTGTGTAGGTTTTGTAGAATTTTCTGAATGTATGAAGCACTACACCGTACCGACCAAATTTCACATTAACACTATTATTTACCGTTTTCAAAACATGAGAGAGTAAACACCACGCCATGTTTTTCACAGGTTCATAGAGTCACACACTCTATGGACCTGTGAAAAACATGGTTAAAACAAAATTCAATTGCATCGGCGTGTTATTTACCTTTATAAAAAATTGATTAACTTGCAATTGAGGAAATGGCCCACAATATTCAGTCATTATATATATAAAGATGAATGTATGTAGGTTTGTTTGTTTGTTCTTCATACAAATCCACAGTTTTCATCCGATCTCGATGAAACTTTTTCGCACTTATCCTTTGAAACAAGGAGAAAAATACTGTCTGCATTTGGTTGAAAAATTATCTGTATAAATAATACATGTTGTCTAATAATTTCGAAAAATTACCGAACGGCGATAGACAGACACGTTGGATGTCTACAGTAGGTCTCTCTGCTGCCTTTCGATACAGCGGTCAGGTAGCTCAGTGGTTAAAGTGCTTGCTTATTGATTTTTGTATCGAGGTCTGCGGTTCAAATCCTAACAGTCAAGTCTGGACCGTCGGTTATTCGGATTGAATGTTAAACTGTAGATATCACATATTTAGGGGTGCAATGCGAGGCAAATCGTAGGTAGAACTGCAATGCAGTAAGTGTACACTTTTTTACGTTATATTGATCCCTCAGGGGTGATTCGCAGTCAGTGTGTGTGTGATCTGCAGTAATAATACCATAAATGCGGAAGTAAGTCTGTCTTTTTGTTACGTTTTGACGACTAAATGCTTATACCGATATTGACGGAATTTGACAAGAAAATCTGTAGGGAGGGCACAGGATTTTTTTTTTCGGTATGATAAACAGTTGTAGTTACGAAATTATTGAGAACTTATCGAATGGTGACAGAGAGACCGATGTGTGTGTTAGTCTGTAATGTTACGTCGGTTACTCAAGGTGTGCTTCTCGCGCATTATGTTAGTGTATAGTTTGTTAGTAAATTTTGTTTAGAGAAAAAACGTATTATTTAGAATAGATGTCGATTTTCTGTGCCCTATTACTTTGTGTCTGCTTAAATGTTTCTGGCACCCGTTTATTTTACCTTCTTTTTTGGCATGCCTTGTTGGTGTAAATTCGCCTAAATTGTAGCTCTAGCAGAGTTCTAAGAACTCAAGAATCGGATGCTCATGCTGAAGAAAGAAGAAAAGACCAATGTGCCCTTAGTTAACACCCCCCCCCCCCCGCCCAACACACACACACACACACACACATCCCCTCACATTCGTTTGTTTTTAAATATATTGGAAATTGATTCTCTTCAAGAGACAGGTTCGACGGTAAAATGATATATATATTGATGGCTTTATTGTCATAGTATGCCGACTCGGTGTTGTTTGGGACCAATCCTTCGTTACCAACAACTTTGTATATTTAATTCTGGCAAACAAATTCTTAATCCACGCGTACGCGGGTATCAGCTAGTATGAAATAAAACTGTGTGCTAATTGATACCCAAAGAGTTGTAAAGAAGCTGACTAAGTAGCAGACTCCTGAGAACCAATCTAAAAGAACGTATAATTATATGAAATTACTCCATTTGTTCTTAATTTGATGTCAGATCTTGTGTTTAGCAGTTAAACTCAGTGTTGTGAAACAATTCTTGAGGATCATAAAGTTCAATAGTAGCCTGGCCAAAATTTATTGATCAGTGTCCTTCACTGTCTTCCAAATAATCACACGCTTACATCAAGTGTCCCAGAATACATTCAGAGTTGCTTAGTTCCAAAATATTTTGTAAATTGTTGTGGAATATTATTTTTACATTACATATCCATATATTTACTTGTTATTCAGAAAACATTTTCTTCATTCAAATACCACGACAACTAGTATTTATTCTGGTTGTAGTGTACAATAGTTTCATTTCAACGGGACATTATTGCAGTGACCTCAGACCCTTAATCACATAAATACACTGACATTGTATTACATGTGTTCACAAAAAGTGGCTTCGATAATCCTCAAAGATTTTATGAATGCATTCTCCAATTGTTATCTAAAATATTTAAAATCCTTTAACCTGTTAAGGGAATGCCGGTATCCAAATTTGAGCACATGTTATTTTGAACTACAATATATCAGTGTTGTTTCATTTATTCACTTTATATTGTAGGTCTAAGGCATATGTCTTAAGATGATCACAGAAGTTTTCAGTTTATAAAGAAGATAATCTTGTAAAAAATACTTAAGAAACCGGCAGAGTGAAAGCAGAAATGAAACAACGAAATTTACAGATGTTTAATACAATGTGACGTCATTCATCAGCAGTCCAGTAAATCGAGATTCTGCAATATCTCGGGTGAGGTGGCATGTCCTCATGAATATAAACTAGCTCACTTTAATTACAGGGTCAGGTTGGTAGACTTGAGATCATAAGCAAAGACAAACGATAAGTTATTCATGGTCGATCATCCTTGAGGGACAGCGAATACTTCAGCTAACTATATTGTAGCCTCTAATAGAACGATCGATAACAACAGCAATACATAAAATACTGTAATATCACTTACTCGACTAACGTAGAAAAATCATGTAGTTCCTACCATTAACACAAACTGCATAAAATGATTTAGAATATACAGTAAAATAACTAACACACTGAATATTAAATTGAAATTAGATATGCTGTCTACAAAACTGTGAATTATGTTAAAAAAAAATGGCAAGTTTTTAACAACAAACTTCCATTACTCATAAATTTATTTGATATGACAATGTTAATAACAAGCTTAAGGTCAATGAACCATTACAACTTGTAAGGTACAAGGTCTTTACAAGAAATTAAGTAACTATTTATAAATATGTTTGTTTAAAAGTAAGGCCATAGCGTATAGTAGCTGCTAACCTTAGCAAGTTAGTTGATAGGTCAAAAAAATCGATAGTGACGGTCTGGAGTATCTTTGACAGATAAATGAAGAGAAGATATGAAAAAGAGAATGGTTTGATAGAAGCAGGAACATGCTACGACTTATACGAAAGAGGAGGCTCTAAGAGAAGAAGCTTAAATGAAATTGTATCTCCCCTTATAGTTAACAAGTTTATGAATTGTTATTTAAGAAATGTATAAGACAAAGAACTGATATATGACCTGTGAATAATGTGTGTCAGTGTGGAATGATGTATCGATAAATGCACCGAAAATAAGTATTAATTGTATATAATATAGTTGTTGTAAGATAGAATAATAAATTATATGTTTGATGATTCAAGGAAAGTTTAATGAATTATTCAAGAAAATGTATAAGTAAATATTTAATGTTTTTGAGATAAGGAGTTTTCAGACGATAAGGTGTTTGATGAGTACCAGATATTGTAAGCCAGAAAGAAGAAATTCAGATTATATTAAATTTCTGGTAAGTATAAAAAGGAAAAGGTAAACCAAAATAAAAATACATAAGCATGTGTACGAACAATCGTCACGTAAGTTAAGAACGAAGAAAAACGCTTACGAGCTTCTTTCATTATCCTTAAAATAATGATGAAAAAAATAATTGTTTCCTTCGTATGTAATCAAACAGTTGTGATAATATTTTTAAATTAAATTTACCTGAAGAGCGTGTCAGTACATAGTAGAAACGCACCAATCGACTTTGTAATGGTCTAATCTGTTTGGACAGACGAGACGGGTCTGGTCTCTCTAAGTGAGTGCAGTTTCCGGGAAGTGCGGCTGTTCGTCCAATATGAGGTCCTCGTGGGAGGACGGTGTTTGCAGTGCGAGGCGGGTGTTTGAGCGGAGACTCATCAAAGAACCTCCGGTGGTCCGCCCACGCTCTTCAGCCTCGAGTGGGCTACCGGCCACAACACAGGCCGCGTCATTAGCCGGCAGTGGTTGCGGCCGACAACACACTCTGTCGGCCACCAACTCTACACAAAGTGTCGGGTGATGGACTGAATAGTTCCACACTCCCCTTCAGGGAACTTCAATATGGTGTGTTTGGTGATTTATCGATGATTTAGAAATTTGAATAAAACTCCCTGAAATAATACTGATAAAGCACAGATCATGATTATTAGTCCCTTTAAACTAGCAAACAAAGAATTTACGTAACTGGATTTTTGGATTTTCATATTTTCTACACTAACAAGAGGATTTGAACTGAGACTTGGACTGTCAAAATTATTTCCGCAACTAGCATCTTTCTGTTAACATTAACTTTGTTGTAGGCCATGTTCCACAGTTGTTGCATAAATATTTTTGAATAAAAATCCGTCTTCTAACAACTGTTTTTATTTTTAACTTAAGTTAAAAATAAAAACAGTTGTTAGAAGACGGATTTTTATTCAAAAAAAAAAAAAGCATCTTTCTGTTGTTACCGCCTCGCAGACCTTGGTTTTCTAATGTAGGAACTTTATGATTTGTTGGGGTTAAAGTATTAATTTTTTCCTTAAACTAGTCAAAAAAATATAGAATTAAATTAATAGAAGATTTAAACTAGCATGGTATTTTCGTTTTTCGTCTTGGATGTGATTGAGCCTTCATCATTTGCTCGTTGATCTAGTGGCCTTATATAGTGAGTTTACAGTTTGTGTGGAGTAACATGAGTTACTGCCATAGGAAGCAGAGACAGAAAACCATTGTTTGTAGGATGAAATAAGTCATCAATTTCTCTCTCTCTCTCGTCGAGTATGTTGAATCAGTGATACTCTTTAATATACTTACGTGGTACTGTGCATTTTGGTAGAGAGACAGTTATCCTTATAAACGATATAAAATAGTTGAATGGCTATTTTACATTCGGTGTTAATTTCATTGTGGTTTTATGAAAGATCCTAGTGTAAACTGTAACACTGAACACTCGAAATAAGGTTTACTGTATGTAACATTTTCTGTTATAACGTAGGTACTTAGTAGATTACTTCATGCCAAGACAATGTTCATGGATCAAATGAGTAAACAGAAACTTATATTAAAAAAAGAATAATAAATCCTTCAATATCTGTTCATAACCCTACTTATAAAAGTTGGTGCAATATTTTTAATTTTCGGAAATTATCAATGATAACTAATATGGGATAGATGGGGATCCGAGTTGTAAAACATTTTAAAGGAGGAACATAATAAAGACAGGTCAATAAATAACGAGATAAACAAGAAGAAACACGAGGATGGATGGTTACAGTGTGCCTGTGTTTACATTTTGTTTTACTTCTAGCAGCATAACATAGACATTTGTATTACTAACAAGAAAGTACCGGGAATTGGTCATTTAAAAAAAAAAAAAAAAAAAAAAAAAAAAAAAAAAAAAAAAAAAAAAAAAAAAAAAAAACCTTAAAGGGATTGTCGTATGGTTGCGAAGTTGGTACAGCTGTACTCTATACTGACGCTTAGTTTGAGCGCTATCTGTCGTTTAGTTTGTTTACAGTGCTCCTTGTTGTCAGTTCATCTCAAATGTTCTTAGCTATTTTTACAATGGATAAAAATATCGAACAAAGAATTTGTCTCAAATTTTGCATTACAAATGGAATTTCGTGTATCTAATTGCTGAAAATATTACGGAAGGCTTACGGTGAATCGACTTTATCGAAAACACTTGCATATGAGTGGTACAGAGAATTCAAAAGTGGTCAAGTGTGATGGAAGAATTGCTTCGTTCTGATCAGCCATCAACGTCTTCAACTGAAGTTAACATCACTAAACTGAAGGAAATGGTGACTGAAAATCGTCATTTAATTTTGATAGAGATAGCCGCTGCATTTTCTCTGTCTCATGAATCAATTCGTGCCATTTCAAACGATTTTTTGGCATGAAACGCGTTGCCGCTCTCTGAAGACATGCTAGAACGAGTTAATTCAGACCTAACATTCATAAAACGCGTTGTAACTGGTGATGAGACATGGGTTTACGAGTTGGATATGTAAACCCGTCAACAAGCTTCTGAATGACGTCTTCCAACGGAGCCGAAACCGAAAAAACCACGTCAAAGTCGATCAAAAGTCATGGTGATGTTGACTGTTTTCTTTGATTATCGCAATGTTGTGCACTCGGAATTCTTGCCAGATGGTCAGACGGTAGATAAAGAATACTATCTGACTGTTATGCGGCGTCTGAGAGAGCAGTTTCCTCGAAAAATACCAGATTTTTTGAAAGAAAACTCATGGATTTTTCACCACGATAACGCACCATCTCACAAGGCTATCATTGTGAACTAATTTTTGCCCAAAAAATCAACAAATACCATCCAACAACCACCGTATTCAACTGAAATGGCTTCGGCCGATTTTTTTCTGTTTCCAAAACTCAAATTACTACTTCCTGAAGAAGATTCCAGAAAAACCTTTTAAAACATGTTTTGATGATTGGATTATTCTTTGGCACAAGAGTAGTAAGGATATGTATGTTTGGTATTAAATAGGTCACGCGCCCCGCCCCCCTGCGGCCGCTTCCCCTATAATTAGGCACCTGGCCGACTGTGCGGCCTGTAATTATCTACCTGGCTGCCGGCGCCGCTTACCGTCAAGGTCACCCGCCCCACCCCCTGCAGACACGACGGCGCCTCTTACCGTCATTATCTTTGTAGGTCACGCGCCACGCCCCCTGCAGACACGACGCCGCCGAGGCAGGACACGCGTACGCACACGCGTCGTCCCCTCCAAGTCCAAAATGGAGTTACGTGGTTTATGGACGCACCCTTAGCATAACAAGTTTTCAGCTCCCCCTCTACTTGCCACGCATTCGGGAGGACATGAGTTCGTATTCCCCGTCCTACCATCGAATTATTATTATTATTATTATTATTATTATTATTATTATTATTATTATTATTATTATTATTAAATACAATGAGAGACAAAGAAGGGGGAGAGAGAAACTTGGTGCTGGCCCATTCAGTCTTACTCTTCCGAACATGCGATCTTAAAATACTAATTATTCGCTAATTCATCGTAACTACTGAGATAATTAGCATTTTTTCGTAAAGTGCGGTCAACGGTACAAAACCCCCGTCGGTTTAATAAAGCGGGAAGGAATTCTGCATGTTGAAGAAGGGAAATGGCGAAACCTGGTGTCGGCCCATTCAGGCCTAATCTTCCGATAGATACCAAAAGGTTTAACGTCCCCCTTCAAAGGTAGTTTACTAGAATTCGGTGAGTTTAGTTTTGCGCGAGAAGGAATTCGGCCATAGCCTTTTGAAGGAAGCATCATGGCATTCACCTGGAGTGATTTCAGGAAACCATGGAAAACCCATATCTGGATGCACGGACGGGGATTCGAACCAGCGTCCCCCGAATGCGCGGCCAGAACGTTAACCGTTCACCTACATTATGGGCGGTTGTCTCGCCATAGACATTAGCTAAATGTTCAGCTGACTAAATTTGCATTTTCTCTTCTGAAGAGCTGGACTTAATAAATTTTATATTTGGAAAACTAAATTTTCCGTTCGTCGGAGTGTCAAGAATGTTTGCACTTGGCTTTTATAATGCCACGTTTAGTTGTTGTCGTATCCATGTTTATACACAGAATCTTTGATATTTTTAATTCCTTGGTCAGTTGTTGAAGGGACTAATAAAATACGCAGATTTTTACTATTTACATAATATTTAAGCAAAAGAGAGTTAATTCGCTATATACCTGAATTATTTTTGCATTAAACTGAAGCTACATCAACCAGAAGAATGCAATATGGAGCAAATTTACAGCAGCATCCTTCAGAATTCAGGACCCGAACTTCATCATCGGTCCAGTAGCGTTGCAATATCGGGAGAAACATGAGGCTTAAGGTTGCAAGCGCACAGATGATTAAAACTAACTTCTAGAAAGCTAATGGAGTGACATTTCTTGAATTCACGCAGCACTAGACTTCTGGGGTAACTTTCCATATAATGTTGACTATGAAAGAGTAGTGCGGGAAGGAATTCTGCATGTTGAAGAAGGGAAATGGCGAAACCTGGTGTCGGCCCATTCAGGCCTAATCTTCCGAAAGATACCTCAAGGTTTAACGTCCCCCTCCAAAGGTAATTTTCCAAAATTTCAGTGAGTTTAGTTTTGCGCGAGAAGGAATTCGGCCATAGCCTTTTGAAGGAAGCATCACAGCATTCACCTGGAGTGATTTCAGGAAACCATGGAAAACCCAAATCTGAATGCAAGGCCAGAACGTTAACCGTTCACCCACCACGTTAGGTCCTTAGGATTTGATAACAGTGAAGATATTATACGTACTTTACATGGAGTGATTTCGGGAAACCATGGAAAATCTATATCTGGATGCTCGGATTGAGATTCAAACCCGCGACCTCCCGAATGCGAGACCAGTACGTTAACCGTTCACCTATTACGCTTGGTGTAGTATGAAAAGTATGCATCATAGTATGCTCGATTACACATACATTCCCAAATTTCTGATGGCATAAAATATGCTTGGCTTAAGAAGGTTTTAAAAATAGACTACAAGCCACGTTTTAAAATTTTAAAAGGAACATTGCAACTGTAAGTAGGAATGTAAACCGTTTTTACGTTCTGTAAATATTGTAAATTACTATCAAAGTTGTTTAATTTCAGGAAAGAAAGCATTAAAATTAAGATAAAAAATCAGAGAAACGTACATAGTATATCACGAGATATTGACGGAAATGGCGTTTGTACAACACTCATAAAATGTACAACAAATATTTACACCAGCGGTCTAAGCACAAAACGATACATACAAATCCGTTACCACATTTAACGCTTCGAATGCTTTCTGAACTTTTCTTTTCAGAGTATCGACCAAAGTCTAAGCTTGTCCTCAGACATCCAACATATTGCCGAGGCTACGAGACTTTAAAAAGTAACGATATAGTCGGTGATGTAATAAATTATTGCATCTTCGATTCGCTTTTTATAGTTTTTTTTTATAACAATGCATTGCAATGATCACTTGTTGGACATAACTTATTGACTATAATATACTGGGTGTCATGCTGATAAAATATCAAATTTCTGTATTGCGACATTTTGAAATAAGTGTAAAGTGAGGGAATTTTTCACGCGTTTGACTGCCATAATTTCATGAAAGAAAGCATTAAAATTAAGAAAATCAGAGCAAACGTACAGAGTATATCATCACTCTGTTGGACATAGCTTATTGACTATAATATACTGGGTGTCATGCTGATAAAAGAAACGTACATAGTATATCACGAGATATTGACGGAAATGGCGTTTGTACAACAGTCATAAAAATTATGTAATATTTGCTCCACGAAAGAAGTCATCGGGGGAATGCGGAATAGTTGTTTATGCCTGTCGAATATCACCTGCTAATAAAATTACAGTACCACCGAATGACCGTTCGTTTCCACGTAAGTCTTGGAATGTTCAAACCAAAGATTCCAGCGATTTTTTGATGCTTTGAATGTTGCATGTTGGTTGTAATACGTTTAAAAGTATCAAAGTGCAGTAAATTTTAATTTAAAGACTGTAATTAACAATGTTGTGTAAACTTTTATGTTTCGAATGAGTTTTTGGTTGTTTAGAATTGTTTAATTTCGTTAGTTTTATGTTTAATTGCTTGCATATACGAGTTAGTGAATTTAAGGTGCACTTTTTTCTTTAGATGAAAGATGGCATATGCGTTTTATTAAAATAACCTAGAGTTTGAAACCTAAGAACCGACTCATTTGAAGCAATGGTTTATTTGTCAACTGAAATAGGTCCGTAACTAAACACTTACAATGTCTTTCTAAACAATTAGAAAAAAAAAATTTGGAGGCGCAAAACATCCATATGACACAACTCGTGGTGCGAAACATACATATGACACAACTCGCAGTAATTTACAGTAGTAAACAGAACATTGCTTTTTGAGTTCTGGTGGCAAAAAAATATTCTTGGCTTAAGAAACGACATTTTAAAAGGAATATTGCAACTGTAAGTAGGAATGTAAACCGTTTTACTGCGTAAATCTCGGAGTCTAACCGTCATGCCTGCAAAACATTTCTGACTTGGAGCTTAACTTTTTTCATAAAACTCTAAATTTTATGAAACAGGCGATATGCCTCAGTACTAGGTTCTTGATTTCTAGCGCTGAGATACCAGCACTAAACACTGGCGGCAGATAATGGAGTTACCGAAGTTCTAATAACTGATCATCAAATCCTTAGCCAGGAGCGTAGCAAGTTTAAGGTCCCATATCTGATCTTCACTCTTCAAGTAGCTGGCAGTCAAACGCGTGAAAAATTACCTCACCTTACACTGATTTCAAAATGCCTACAGTCGCAATACAGAAATTCACCGAAGATAGCATCCACTAAGTTCTAGATCATGTTAGATCATTCATGAAATTTTTCGTCAGTGCCAGTATACGAGTCTGTTTCGTAGATTAAATGGATCTCGTGTACAACCTCCAAAGGGCACATGTGAATAGTTTTTATCCCGACACATGCGAAAAATGCGGTACAGACCACAGTTAGTTGGAAAAATGGAAGAATACATACTTTCTGCAGAAACAGCGGTAACAGATGCATAGCATATTGTCGGGGATTGGCACGTATCTAAAACTGTCACGAACTGCACCACTCAAGAACAAGCTAGGAAAGGTGCCAAGCACAAACTTCGAAAGTATATACCTTTTAGGACTTACAGAATATTGACAACTTATACATGCACACACCAGTGTCAAGGATCATGAAAATATGCTCGGCCTCACAAATATTGAGAGATGTTTCGGAATTTCTTGAGTTAAGAGTCCGATCCTCATTCTCTTTCTATTTACCGCATACTTTTACAAGGCGTGTAGTGGGCATTCGCCTGGAGTGATTTCAGGAAACTATGGAAAAAATAACTTAAATCTGGATGGTCGCTTCCCGAATGCGATGCCAGAGTGCTATCGCTCGCCCAACAGTCATCGTCAATCCTCTTACGCACCCCACCTCATAAAATGTTATGAAAACCGCAAAACATAGTGAATACAGGTAAAATATCGCCAAAGTTATGTAATATTCGCTCTACGAAAGAAGTTATAGATTGATATGGTTAGAAGATGACTGAGGATGTATCAGTTTCATTAAGAATCCACCATTCCTCAGTTTAGATGTCCTAAATTACTTTATATTGTATTAAACATACGATTGTGGGGTCATCCAAATGTGAATATCAGTTACATAAAAAGGGAGGGGGGGATTTATGATTAAATCCTGAAAAAATGAAAAATACATATAATATATGATGCTATAAGGGGATCTAATAGGTTACTAACTAGAACCATGAATTTCAGACACAAAATAAAACCTCATTTATTGAGTCTTATGGCCATACAAGGTCGGGTAGTAATTAACGTTACGTTAAACACAATTAGATTAGCAAAAGCAATTACAATTCGCCGGAGTAAGCAAACAAAACTGAATGAAATATCTCAAACAAGTAATAAAAACAGCAAAGTTAACATTGAAATAACGTGGCAACACAGGCCATCAAATTGAAGCCAACATTTTACTGTACAAAGGAAAATCCCAGGGGGCGCCGTATAAAGTGAATGAAAAGCATCAAAATTGAATTAACAAACAGCAAGATGCTTAAGAAAAAAAATTGAATCGAAATATAAATTCAGCTAGCTCAGAATTTAAGTGACAGGAGCAGAGTCTTAACCCAGGCGTCGCTTAAGGGCTCATAAGTCTGTTAAAATCCACTGAATAGTGACCGTCGTTTCTGGTACATTACCATAGAATCATCGCCGTGATGGTGAGCGACAAACACAATGCCACTGCAGCAATGGAAGCTAAATAAGCGGCTACGACCGCGTTATTAGCATAACTTCCAAATAATGGCAAGCATGCCACTCAACATCTCGCTTTCCCAAAGCAAGAAATGATCAACCACAATGATCATCAGAGAGCGTGCCGGCTGACACGTCTGTTCACCAGCTCGTCTTGGACCCAAGTGAAGTCTAAAAATGGCTCCTTCTTCTTCCTCCGCTAGTTGCACTCCACATGTAAAAGAACTCCATGGAATTAGTATTGTAGCCCCCAATAAATGTTCAGGATTGGCTATCTACACATTTCCGTCGTCACGTGTTTAATATCACGCGTCGCATTCGCCGTCTCCTTCGCGCGTTTCCTACGTGGCCTTCGGGGTAGCGGCAAGGTGGGGTAGGTCGTTGTCCGAATTCGAACGGGACTCAAGCCGGGCTGGCCCGGCGCCACCAAGTCGCCTCGCCTGCTCCATTGTTCCTCCCTCAACCGCCGAAATGGCAGTTTCTAGCCTTCGAGATTCAACCGTTCTGAGCCATGCGTTTACAGAAAAATTGATTTACAATAAACTATACCTTTGGCCGCCCTGGTTTAAACATACATTCAACCTATTCAGACAACCCTCATTATTTACAATTTATTTACACGTTTCAAGATTAAACAATTCATAAACTTGAATATAATAAAAGAGAAAAAAAGAGGAATTATGAATATAATTAATAATAATTTAATTATATTCATTGTGGGTGACTCTGTCACACCATAAAATACCTGCTACCCAATCAAAATAAAATTATGCCAATAATTTTATTTGAACTATTGTAACCCTACAGTTGCAACAAAATCATTGCCTACACTATAGTTTCATGGTTCCAGCTCACTCGAACTATCGCATACATGTGACCCTTTTAAATATGTAAGTACGACACGTGATTCTGGTTAACATAAATTATAATGAAATGCCTTATCCTAATATGCAAAGTAAAACATCATAAAACATTGACAGGTACATAAATGTAAATGAACAACAAAATCTGTTCAATCAATAAATAACAAACAAATGATGTAAGCACAACACATTAACATTACGGCTGGACAACTTAATTAATTATTTACAATAGACTATGCCAATTCAGCACATGTGTTGAAGTTAGATTTAGCAACAATAAAATAAAAAATGCGCCGAACGTCCATTATCATGGTCGACACAAGCATGTCGAAACCACATAACATGAAAACACATGGAAAAAAATCTCTCCGCGAATTTACATAACTTAGTCTCTCCGCGAATTTACATAACTTTCCATACAATTCAAACGACAGTTCTCACAAATGAACGACATTATGCTTTCCCAATTTCTACAATCGTAGCAATGACATCATAGCGGTGAAACTAAGCGATCAGCTGTTTCCACTTTGTCCGCTCTGTTGTTGTCAGTAAGCGCTGTACCGTTAAGCTCGCGGCTCAGGCTACCTGCTTCTCGGTTAACCCTGATTGCAATCTTTCCAGGAAAACTGGCGGTCGGCACAGCTGCTATTCCATACAGCTGAGTGTCGCTACCGGTTCTCGCGGCGTTAGCGCTAAGCTTGTTAGGCAATTACGTGTCTCAAGACTGACACTCTTACTTCCTAAACACATGCGTCTCATTACAAATTCATGCATATGCTCTTAAATCATTTATTTTACATTTATTTACAGACGACGTCAGTCGCTACCGTAAATTGTTCGTCATTCAGCGTGTGTCCGCTGATAAATTTTATACATCCCGTTGCTTCATGTTGCGCGTCTTGTTAGATTGTCAGGACCGCTAATGATTGTGCAAGTCATTATAGTATCATCATCACAGGTATACTATTTGGTATCTCGCGTGGCATCACGGAATTTACGGCTCTACTTAGTGCTTAAGAAATCCCCTACTCATTTGATCAGTAAATTTTCTCACGTTTCAACGAAGAACTGGTACTCAACAAGAAACTGCCGAACGATGTGGATCAATCCCACAGTCGAACACATTTCCCTCGGCAAACATATGCATAAAACCCTTGGACTCATTCATTAACACCGCCGAAGGAAGCATCGCAACCTATTTCATGGAACACGACCTTTATAAAACCTTGGACTCACGTATCAAGACGACCAAATGGGTAAGAATATAGCAGTCAGCTCATTGTTTGGACCAAAGTATTCTCCTTGATTAGGATGAGTTTTTTTATGCACAAACCAAACTCTGAAGGTTCCTTCGTACTTAATAACCGTATGCCGTATTGATTCGCTTGAAGATTGCGCGACACGCATACCATATCTTTTTATTATCCGATAATGACTGAAAGAAAACGGTCATCTTCTACGTTCATTAGACGCCTATGTTGACAAACTTCTCAACATTTTTGCGGTGACCATCAAATCCTTTTCGTTCGCTCATGAAGGCAGTAAAATTCTTCTACACGGCTGTAAGGGTGAATCTGCGGAATCAGCGATTCAACGCTGAATGAACGTTTCCTTTTTACGACTCCAAAATTCGATATGTCCAAGACCTCGCCCGTTTGTCATCCTTTTTTCGGCATGCTTAATAATTTAATAATAATGAACAATGCCTATACAGTGACCTTGAGGCGTCCATGGACCTTCTTGTGGAAAATGAGCCTGTTTGCGGAATATGCGTCATCGCCGCATTCGACAGAATCTCGGGTGGCTCGAAACTTTGGACTTACAAGGTCCCAAGCTCCTCTTTGTACCGACCTGCCAGCCAACGGAATTTCTCGAAACACCGTTTTGTAAAGCTGCAGGTGTTTGGTAGCGGATTCGGCAGATGGTTTGGTGTTTCCGGCACATGTACAGTTACTCAGGTCACCGACACGGCTGACCACGAGGTTTTGCGTACTCAGTGCCACGTCACAAACCACCTCACTCCGACCAATTTCAATAAACCACTCAGAAAAACATTTCAAACCCCGCATTTGTAAGCGTGAATTCCCTGAGGGCAAGGAGTGAACAAATTGATTCCCGTTGCACTCGAAGTTGCGGACGGAAAATTTCCACCCGACGTTCAGAGATCGCGAACTCGGTGGACCATTTCGCTTTTCTTCAAGCAATGAAGCTTTTACGGACACTTCTCTGGCTTGAAGGAAGCATGTGTACTGCGAATCTTACGCCTCGTGTCCTAGGAATGCCTTGTATTTTCCCGACTGACGTTCCCTTTCTTTCGGCCCATGATCATACAAACAATTGAAATTCCTGAGCTAGAAATTTTTGCCTTTAAGCAGCAAATTTCCTTTATCATACGCTGAGTGTTGAGTTCATCAAACGCCTCATTCGCAATCTGCAATTCTTCCTCAGATTGATTGTAGTGGGGATGCTCTAATTCTACAGTGGTTTGCCCGTGATTTTCAAGGTTAACAGCGGTAGAGTTACTCATTTCTGTCACACTGGTGTTCAGCTCTACCGTGACTCCTCCGTTCGCATTCTCCAATGAATTACAAACTACTCGAACGTCATCAGCAGGCTTTTCCACTGCTTGGACGCTCCTTCGCACTTCATCTCTCCATTCTCTAATAAATTTTCCTTGTTCATCTAATTTCTGATTTAATTTCACCAGCATGTCAAATAGCAGGTTTTGGTCTTGAGGTTGTGCGGTCGCCGGTGGGAAGTCTGCCGTGCTTTGCGACGCACCACGTGTTTCAACATCTGCCCGCATGGGTGGATTTTGAACGGTTTCATTGTCTGGGGTTGGAAAAATTCCTAACTGTTCCCCATCTAATGATGCATTTGAATGAATGCTACGCGTACTAGGAGTATCATTGCACTCTTCGTCCGCCAACGGCATTTCGCGTACTTCCGGTGCTTGATCCATCGCGTTAGTTTGCTCGGAAATGTTATGAACAATAGATTGATCTGCCCTACTAATGGTGCGCGATCTCAACTTCATAGATTTGATCGTAAGATACACAATTCCAACTCCGAACAATTACAACGATCGACAACAAACAAAATAAAACCGGGACGAGTTTACTCAAAAAAAATATAGCATTAAACAAATCCCGCGCACAAATCCCTTCAACATGAAATAAAACCCATCCAAAATAAACAACAAGGAAAAACAACGATGTTGCATGCGACACGAATACCTCAACACATGAGCATAATCAGCACAGAGAAAAATCTTAATTCTTATCATGCATGAAATTCAAAAGCACTGACTCTATCTTTAATTTTAAACTAATCATGCTTGATGCAAGTGAACGAAAATATACTTGAACAACTGATTGAAATAAATCACACATTTAAATTTAAATCAAGCATGGCAAACAAAATTCAACACAAAACTTATCCTAAAATAATAAAATGAATCAACACAGGTCACATCCATGGATTTTCTTAAGACTTGTAAAATTCTCAAAATAATTTCGACTTGGGAAATTAATTTGTTGGAGCCCCAGGTTGGCAGCGCCAATTGTATTAAACATACAATTTGGGGCTGGCAAAATGGCCTAAAAGGGGATCCACAAAAGCCCGAAACGTTGGGTGCCAATTGTATTAAAATACAATAGGGGGTTAACCAAATGTGAACATCAATACATAAAAAGGGAGAGGGGATTTATGATTAAATCCTGAAAAATGAAAAATACATATAATAATGATGCTATAAGGGGATCTAATAGGTTACTAACTAGAACCATGAATTTCAGACACAAAATAAAACCTCATTTATTGATTCTTATGGCCATACAAGGTCGGGTAGTAATTAACGTTACGTTAAACACAATTAGATTAGCAAAAGCAAGCAATACCCGACGTTTACAATTCGCCGGAGTAAGCAAACAAAACTGAATGAAATATCTCAAACAAGTAATAAAAACAGCAAAGTTAACATTGAAATAACGTGGCAACACAGGCCATCAAATTGAAGCCAACATTTTACTGTACAAAGGAAAATCCCAGGGGGCGCCGTATAAAGTGAATGAAAAGCATCAAAATTGAATTAACAAACAGCAAGATGCTTAAGAAAAAAAATTGAATCGAAATATAAATTCAGCTAGCTCAGAATTTAAGTGACAGGAGCAGAGTCTTAACCCAGGCGTCGCTTAAGGGCTCATAAGTCTGTTAAAATCCACTGAATAGTGACCGTCGTTTCTGGTACATTACCATAGAATCATCGCCGTGATGGTGAGCGACAAACACAATGCCACTGCAGCAATGGAAGCTAAATAAGCGGCTACGACCGCGTTATTAGCATAACTTCCAAATAATGGCAAGCATGCCACTCAACATCTCGCTTTCCCAAAGCAAGAAATGATCAACCACAATGATCATCAGAGAGCGTGCCGGCTGACACGTCTGTTCACCAGCTCGTCTTGGACCCAAGTGAAGTCTAAAAATGGCTCCTTCTTCTTCCTCCGCTAGTTGCACTCCACATGTAAAAGAACTCCATGGAATTAGTATTGTAGCCCCCAATAAATGTTCAGGATTGGCTATCTACACATTTCCGTCGTCACGTGTTTAATATCACGCGTCGCATTCGCCGTCTCCTTCGCGCGTTTCCTACGTGGCCTTCGGGGTAGCGGCAAGGTAGGGGTAGGTCGTTGTCCGAATTCGAACGGGACTCAAGCCGGGCTGGCCCGGCGCCACCAAGTCGCCTCGCCTGCTCCATTGTTCCTCCCTCAACCGCCGAAATGGCAGTTTCTAGCCTTCGAGATTCAACCGTTCTGAGCCATGCGTTTACAGAAAAATTGATTTACAATAAACTATACCTTTGGCCGCCCTGGTTTAAACATACATTCAACCTATTCAGACAACCCTCATTATTTACAATTTATTTACACGTTGCAAGATTAAACAATTCATAAACTTGAATATAATAAAAGAGAAAAAAAAGAGGAATTATGAATATAATTAATAATAATTTAATTATATTCATTGTGGGTGACGCTGTCACACCACAATATGGACACAGTTAGCTTGGCAGGTAGAGTTCCATAGTGAAAAGGTTGTCGGTGTTATGTAGGACGATGCGAATTGCACCCTGATTGTAGAGTTTGCTGGGTTACGGGGCAAAAAGTGTGCATTCTTGCTCGAGACCGACCAAACCTGTAACAATTTTTATTTTTTTATATTTGCAGGATACCAGTTAACCAGTGGAGATGCTACATTTTGTGCTTAGGTACATCTCTTGTGGTATAAACTCGTAACCTTTCTCCGGAGCAGAGCCTTCGTGGGCGAATCCTCGAAAATTAGACCATACTTTAGGTATGTTTTCAACCAGAGTGAGAAACATCCACTTCATTCATAAATGGTTACAACAGCTATCCATTCACCCACATGCATAGAAAACCCTAATCCGTATGCCTAGATCGGGATTCAAAACGGTATCCTCCTGAATGAGAGGCCAAAACTCTCGGTGAAATTATAGGTGACAAAAGTATAAGTGTTTGATTTAAAAGTGACATGTTTACAGCGACAGCTAATCGTCTCCACAATTTGAGTAGCTATATGGTGCTTATACAAATAACCTCATTTGTATAAGCTAACACGTAACATGTCGGCCCGCCTAACCTAAATTATCTACAATAACCTCATTTACTGTAAGTGTTTCATGGTTCTTAGCCCAAAACTGTGGTTAACCTCAATTAGTGCAAGGGTGTCATGGTTTCTTAACCCAAAAACTGGGGTTAACCTCTAGTGCATCGCACCCTCCTTACCGTTATTTCCCATCACACGCGCTCTGAATTTATGAAAAAATAAGGGTTAACCTGAGCTTGCACTAAATTATCCCACCTCATTCCTTCGTAAGGCAGGCCCAGGATGTTATGTCTTAGCTTACGTGTTAACTTCTAGTGCATCCCACCCTCATTATACAAAGTTATCGCGTCACATGCACTCCCAATTTATGAAAAATAGGAATTAATCTGAACTTACGCTAACTTATCCCAGCTTCATGATAGTGGTTTTTGTAATGACTTGTGTGGCTGATACGTTATGTCAGCACCTTTGATCGAATTCATTGAGTTCTGTGATGCACACATATTTTGCTTTCATCCTTTGCTCACCCTATCATGATTGGAAGATTGTATGCGTTGTGAATACTCATCACATAGTTTTCCTAACCTTTGCCCCTTTGATCGATAACATCTGTAGTTTTCATCCTTTGCACTCCCCTGACGGTAATGTGATGTGTGTGGTGGAGGTAGCCGTGCAGGTTTCTCTTGGAACTGTCGCTACAGCCGAAACATACATTTTTTTTTTTTTTTTGTGCATATATGACACTATTCTGTTTTATGCTTCTTACTGAAACTGTATATATTTCACGAAATTGTGCTTCTCTCTTGCTCCCTGTAATGCTCGATACTTTGTTCTATTTCTCTGACTGGTCAGTTTTCATTATTTTTTATCTATTTTGCACATTTGCACACTTTTTAATAATATTCGTGGAAAATGGCACATACTTAGTACTTATATCCGGAAAAAATTTGTCTTATCGAGTGTTGGTGTCTATTACGATTGGGTCTTAAGATTAGTAAGTGGTGAAGGACTCATGAAAAATAACTTGGTAAAGGACTTTTTAGGGGCGAGTGGTGGTGGGTTAATCCTGTGAAATCTTGTTTGTGGAAGACCGCTTGTCCCATAGTTCACCAATATGGCCTCTGATGCTAGTTTAAACGTGCGTGAAGTGAAACTTAGCAACACAAGGTATATAGGCTGTCATTATAAATGAAAACTATTTTGTAAAACGCAACGAGTATAAGACGTATTTCGTGAAACGTCGATTTCAATTTGCACCATATAGCTACTCAAATTGTGGAGACGATTAGCTGTCGCTGTAAACATGTCACTTTTAAATCAAACACTTATACTTTTGTCACCTATAATTTCACCGAGAGTTTTGGCCTCTCATTCAGGAGGATACCGGTTTGAATCCCGATCTAGGCATACGGATTAGGGTTTTCTATGCATGTGGGTGAATGGATAGCTGTTGTAACCATTTATGAATGAAGTGGATGTTTCTCACTCTGGTTGAAAACATACCTAAAGTATGGTCTAATTTTCGAGGATTCGCCCACGAAGGCTCTGCTCCGGAGAAAGGTTACGAGTTTATACCACAAGAGATGTACCTAAGCACAAAATGTAGCATCTCCACTGGTTAACTGGTATCCTGCAAATATAAAAAAATAAAAATTGTTACAGGTTTGGTCAGTCTCGAGCCAGAATGCACACTTTTTGCCCCGTAACCCAGCAAACTCTACAATCAGGGTGCAATTCGCATCGTCCTACATAACACCGACAACCTTTTCACTATGGAACTCTACCTGCCAAGCTAACTGTGTCCATATAAGTAATTTAGGACATCTAAACTGAGGAATGGTGAATTCTTAATGAAACTGATACATCCTCAGTCATCTTCTAACCATATCAATCTATAACTTCTTTCGTAGAGCGAATATTACATAACTTTGGCGATATTTTACCTGTATTCACTATGTTTGCGGTTTTCATAACATTTTATGAGGTGGGGTGCGTAAGAGGATTGACGATGACTGTTGGGCGAGCGATAGCACTCTGGCATCGCATTCGGGAAGCGACCATCCAGATTTAAGTTATTTTTTTCCATAGTTTCCTGAAATCACTCCAGGCGAATGCCCACTACACGCCTTGTAAAAGTATGTCGGTAAATAGAAAGAGAATGAGGATCGGACTGTTAACTCAAGAAATCCGAAACATCTCTCAATATTTGTGAGGCCGAGCATATTTTCATGATCCTTGACACTGGTGTGTGCATGTATAAGTTGTCAATATTCTGTAAGTCCTAAAAGGTATATACTTTCGAAGTTTGTGCTTGGCACCTTTCCTAGCTTGTTCTTGAGTGGTGCAGTTCGTGACAGTTTTAGATACGTGCCAATCCCCGACAATATGCTATGCATCTGTTACCGCTGTTTCTGCAGAAAGTATGTATTCTTCCATTTTTCCAACTAACTGTGGTCTGTACCGCATTTTTCGCATGTGTCGGGGATAAAAACTATTCACATGTGCCCTTTGGAGGTTGTACACGAGATCATTTAATCTACGAAACAGACTCGTATACTGGCACTGACGAAAAATTTCATGAATGATCTAACATGATCTAGAACTTAATGGATGCTATCTTCGGTGAATTTCTGTATTGCGACTGTAGGCATTTTGAAATCAGTGTAAGGTGAGGTAATTTTTCACGCGTTTGACTGCCAGCTACTTGAAGAGTGAAGATCAGATATGGGACCTTAAACTTGCTACGCTCCTGGCTAAGGATTTGATGATCAGTTATTAGAACTTCGGTAACTCCATTATCTGCCGCCAGTGTTTAGTGCTGGTATCTCAGCGCTAGAAATCAAGAACCTAAGTACTGAGGCATATCGCCTGTTTCATAAAATTTAGAGTTTTATGAAAAAAGTTAAGCTCCAAGTCAGAAATGTTTTGCAGGCATGACGGTTAGACTCCGAGATTTACGCAGTAAAACGGTTTACATTCCTACTTACAGTTGCAATATTCCTTTTAAAATGTCGTTTCTTAAGCCAAGAATATTTTTTTGCCACCAGAACTCAAAAAGCAATGTTCTGTTTACTACTGTAAATTACTGCGAGTTGTGTCATATGTATGTTTCGCACCACGAGTTGTGTCATATGGATGTTTTGCGCCTCCAATTTTTTTTTCTAATTGTTTAGAAAGACATTGTAAGTGTTTAGTTACGGACCTATTTCAGTTGACAAATAAACCATTGCTTCAAATGAGTCGGTTCTTAGGTTTCAAACTCTAGGTTATTTTAATAAAACGCATATGCCATCTTTCATCTAAAGAAAAAAGTGCACCTTAAATTCACTAACTCGTATATGCAAGCAATTAAACATAAAACTAACGAAATTAAACAATTCTAAACAACCAAAAACTCATTCGAAACATAAAAGTTTACACAACATTGTTAATTACAGTCTTTAAATTAAAATTTACTGCACTTTGATACTTTTAACGTATTACAACCAACATGCAACATTCAAAGCATCAAAAAATCGCTGGAATCTTTGGTTTGAACATTCCAAGACTTACGTGGAAACGAACGGTCATTCGGTGGTACTGTAATTTTATTAGCAGGTGATATTCGACAGGCATAAACAACTATTCCGCATTCCCCCGATGACTTCTTTCGTGGAGCAAATATTACATAATTTTATGACTGTTGTACAAACGCCATTTCCGTCAATATCTCGTGATATACTATGTACGTTTCTTTTATCAGCATGACACCCAGTATATTATAGTCAATAAGCTATGTCCAACAGAGTGATGATATACTCTGTACGTTTGCTCTGATTTTCTTAATTTTAATGCTTTCTTTCATGAAATTATGGCAGTCAAACGCGTGAAAAATTCCCTCACTTTACACTTATTTCAAAATGTCGCAATACAGAAATTTGATATTTTATCAGCATGACACCCAGTATATTATAGTCAATAAGTTATGTCCAACAAGTGATCATTGCAATGCATTGTTATAAAAAAAACTATAAAAAGCGAATCGAAGATGCAATAATTTATTACATCACCGACTATATCGTTACTTTTTAAAGTCTCGTAGCCTCGGCAATATGTTGGATGTCTGAGGACAAGCTTAGACTTTGGTCGATACTCTGAAAAGAAAAGTTCAGAAAGCATTCGAAGCGTTAAATGTGGTAACGGATTTGTATGTATCGTTTTGTGCTTAGACCGCTGGTGTAAATATTTGTTGTACATTTTATGAGTGTTGTACAAACGCCATTTCCGTCAATATCTCGTGATATACTATGTACGTTTCTCTGATTTTTTTTCTTAATTTTAATGCTTTCTTTCAAATTAAAACTTTGATAGTAATTTACAATATTTACAGAACGTAAAAACGGTTTACATTCCTACTTACAGTTGCAATGTTCCTTTTAAAATTTTAAAACGTGCTTGTAGTCTATTTTTTAAAACCTTCTTAAGCCAAGCATATTTTATGCCATCAGAAATTTGGGAATGTATGTGTAATCGAGCATACTATGATGCATACTTTTCATACTACACCAAGCGTAATAGGTGAACGGTTAACGTACTGGTCTCGCATTCGGGAGGTCGCGGGTTTTGAATCTCAATCCGAGCATCCAGATATAGATTTTCCATGGTTCCCGAAATCACTCCATGTAAAGTACGTATAATATCTTCACTGTTATCAAATCCTAAGGACCTAACGTGGTGGGTGAACGGTTAACGTTCTGGCCTTGCATTCAGATTTGGGTTTCCATGGTTTCCTGAAATCACTCCAGGTGAATGCTGTGATGCTTCCTTCAAAAGGCTATGGCCGAATTCCTTCTCGTCCAATGTGTCCACATATTGCGCAAAACTAAACTCACTGAAATTTTGGAAAATTACCTTTGGAGGGGGACGTTAAACCTTGAGGTATCTTTCGGAAGATTAGGCCTGAATGGGCCGACACCAGGTTTCGCCATTTCCCTTCTTCAACATGCAGAATTCCTTCCCGCACTACTCTTTCATAGTCAACATTATATGGAAAGTTACCCCAGAAGTCTAGTGCTGCGTGAATTCAAGAAATGTCACTCCATTAGCTTTCTAGAAGTTAGTTTTAATCATCTGTGCGCTTGCAACCTTAAGCCTCATGTTTCTCCCGATATTGCAACGCTACTGGACCGATGATGAAGTTCGGGTCCTGAATTCTGAAGGATGCTGCTGTAAATTTGCTCCATATTGCATTCTTCTGGTTGATGTAGCTTCAGTTTAATGCAAAAATAATTCAGGTATATAGCGAATTAACTCTCTTTTGCTTAAATATTATGTAAATAGTAAAAATCTGCGTATTTTATTAGTCCCTTCAACAACTGACCAAGGAATTAAAAATGTCAAAGATTCTGTGTATAAACATGGATACGACAACAACTAAACGTGGCATTATAAAAGCCAAGTGCAAACATTCTTGACACTCCGACGAACGGAAAATTTAGTTTTCCAAATATAAAATTTATTAAGTCCAGCTCTTCAGAAGAGAAAATGCAAATTTAGTCAGCTGAACATTTAGCTAGTGTCTATGGCGAGACAACCGCCCATAATGTAGGTGAACGGTTAACGTTCTGGCCGCGCATTCGGGGGACTCTG
The DNA here is from genome assembly GCA_031002005.1 of Vandiemenella viatica. Classification (NCBI taxonomy): domain Eukaryota; kingdom Metazoa; phylum Arthropoda; class Insecta; order Orthoptera; family Morabidae; genus Vandiemenella; species Vandiemenella viatica. The sequence continues at coordinate 137,655,442 of CM061919.1, forward strand.
GTTCGAATCCTCGTCCGTGCATCCAGATATGGGTTTTCCATGGTTTCCTGAAATCACTCCAGGTGAATGCCATGATGCTTCCTTCAAAAGGCTATGGCCGAATTCCTTCTCGCGCAAAACTAAACTCACCGAATTCTAGTAAACTACCTTTGAAGGGGGACGTTAAACCTTTTGGTATCTTTCGGAAGATTAGGCCTGAATGGGCCGACAACAGGTTTCGCCATTTCCCTTCTTCAACATGCAGAATTCCTTCCCGCTTTATTAAACCGACGGGGGTTTTGTACCGTTGACCGCACTTTACGAAAAAATGCTAATTATCTCAGTAGTTACGATGAATTAGCGAATAATTAGTATTTTAAGATCGCATGTTCGGAAGAGTAAGACTGAATGGGCCAGCACCAAGTTTCTCTCTCCCCCTTCTTTGTCTCTCATTGTATTTAATAATAATAATAATAATAAAAATAATAATAATAATAATTCGATGGTAGGACGGGGAATACGAACTCATGTCCTCCCGAATGCGTGGCAAGTAGAGGGGGAGCTGAAAAATTGTTATGCTAAGGGTGCGTCCATAAACCACGTAACTCCATTTTGGACTTGGAGGGGACGACGCGTGTGCGTACGCGTGTCCTGCCTCGGCGGCGTCGTGTCTGCAGGGGGCGTGGCGCGTGACCTACAAAGATAATGACGGTAAGAGGCGCCGTCGTGTCTGCAGGGGGCGGGACGGGTGACCTTGACGGTAAGCGGCGCCGGCAGCCAGGTAGATAATTACAGGCCGCACAGTCGGCCAGGTGCCTAATTATAGGGGAAGCGGCCGCAGGGGGGCGGGGCGCGTGACCTATTTAATACCAAACATACATATCCTTACTACTCACAAGTTTATTATTTCTAAAGGGCCCTACTTTGAAGGTGATACAATTAATTTGAATGAATAATAAATAGTTTGTGTTTTAATGACCAATTTCCTGTACTTCCTTTTGACAGAGCAGTATATTGTCTTTATAACCTTTGCCGTAAATTAAATCCCGCAACTTCGTTCCGCATCCTGAAGTGTAAATATTTGCTATAGTGGTTTGATTAACGTTTTCCACGTAATCTGTGCTGATATATTTCAGGAAACTGAAGAAATACGTAACAATAGTTCCCTAGTCAATAAACGATATCAACAGAATCCAAACGTGTAGAGTTTATCTATGATATTACGTGATCTTTCATGAGTATCAAGTAAACGAGTGTTCATCTGAGATGCACTGTGATCTGTGGCACCTACCGATATGAGCGTTTTACCATTTCTTGCCGTCACTTGGAGTCATTCGTTATGCCGCAGATTTCAATCCATACCATAAGTTTTCAAAACGGTGAAAACTCCATCCAAATTGTTAAGGTAGTTTTTGCGTGATTCTTGGACAAAGGAAAATACAGACGCAGTTAAATTTATAATAGTATAGACAGGTGATTCGAGAGCATCCTGTCGTCAATGGTGGCAAGAAACATGTTCTTGGGTCCCAGTCCTTCTCCTCCTTTAACGACCTAGACGTCACGAAAGTGTAACTAACTGTTGGAAATGAGTGTCTTGACGAAATTATCTGACTGAACACCTGTTACAACTTTTTATGTTAATATGCGATTAATTTTACGGGTTGGTAATTTTCTTCAAACCTATTTTCGAATTTCGTGATTACTGTTATTTTAAATCTCAAATTATTTTAGTAAAATTGCACCTCAGACACGCTTTTCTACTTGTATGAAATTTAATTTTAAACCTTTTCATTTAAAATCTTGAACATGGCAGCATCAACAGCAACGGTATTTCTTCAATTGTATAATGAAAACACAGCCAAACCTGTTGCAAATATTCAATGAATTTCATTTAAATTTCCAGGCATTTCCATTGGTAATTTATTCCCGTCCCTGACACCTAGATATGAAAATTTCTCACTGCTTTACGCCTGAAATCAAATGTCAACTTGCCTTCTACGCACTACTGCTAATTCTTCATCCTAATCTCATTCCCCACATCAATTATTGATTTTGTTTTACGCTGATTTCCACAAACAAATCTAACTGCCATTCGTTGCATCCACTCTTAATTTAAAGTTCCATATTGTAGATATTAGTGTTGCCCAAAATCGGTCTTGGTCTTGCAGTCTTGGTCTTGCATTTTTGCAAGACCAAGACCAAGACCAAGACCGCCTAATTTTAGCAAGACTAAGAGCAAGACTGACTGTTGCAAGATTTAAGCAAGAACAAGACCAAGCCTGCAAGACTCTTGCGTCTTGCAGTTAGGACTTTTTTTTTATACTTTCTATACAAAATAAGTTTTTGGGTGCTTAGAAATGGACACGAATACATTATGCTGATGTGTTCTGTGTGGTTTTAAAACACAAAGTGCTTAAATATGTCGTCACCCTGTTAATAAATATTGTAGACACTTTTAATACACTTCAAACGTTGAAAATTTTTTCTATAATAGTAATCGAAATAATATAAAAAGCGTGCAATAAGATTTATGTACTGTTTAGGAGCCCGAATATAATAATATATAAGAGAACTGTTTAAATAAATAAACTGATATATTGACTGTTGCATCACAATATATTTTTGCAAATATTCATTTACATGTAAAGAATATATAGTATTTGCACAATTTTAACTCGAGGAGTAAACTCCAGAGTCAGTGGACCGGACATGCTTAATTTAAATTATATACTTATCCTATATAATACAAGAAATTGACACATAGGAAAACAAACGAAACTTAAAGTACTATTACATAGAATTTTAAAGAAGAAAATAGGCAGAAAATATGTAGGAAGACGTAAAGTACTGATATAATATAAATGACTATCAGTGCGTTTTCGTTGAAGAAGGAATTGACGGTCTGAATAAGTAAATAAAAAATAATACATTAAATGTAGTAAGTATGACACTTAATTGAAGTATCGAAAATCGAAATAATAAAAACTAAAAATAAACTATATAGAATATGCGTAATCAAATTATATGTAGTACGTTTACCGAGAAGATGTTTATTTTCTTAATATTTCAAAAGTTACAGTTTCAAAAGTTAAAGTTACAAAACTAATTTAAAATCTAGCTTTTAATAATAATTAATAAGGTTATCTACCTTATTAATAGGGAACATGCAATATTTTTATTTTTGCTTTCATTTTAAGTAACTTCATGCAGAATACACCACAAATAAATTAAAAAATTAAAACGGTAATATGTCTCGCAAAACGGCGGTCTGAAACTGACAGTTTAAATTTACGCGCCAAAACTGACTTCCAGAGCCGATGACGTCACTCCTGTCAAGGTCCTTTCTGACCTGTCAGTTGCTGTGGAAGTAAACTTGTCGTTTTTGTGGTGGAAAAAACCATGTCAATCATATCAGCGGTCATTGTCTTTGATAATTTTCAAGGAGAGTTTGTGAAGAGTTCAACTTTCAATCAAGCATGAACATACTTTATGGATGTTTACAGTTTGTAAATCTTCTTCAAAATAATGAAGAAGACTCGCTTCACAATCCTTTTCTTTTACTGCATTTATATATTCACTCAGAATATCCACCTAAAAATATGAGGTTATTATTGTAGCATATAACATATATTTATTAATTTCATTGATACTATTTATTTAACAGCATTTATGCACGCTTTAGAGATTCTTATAAACCTGTATAGAGAAAGATTCACCACAAGTTGGATTCCGCCACGGCTTGTGAGAACCTTGGTTGGCATAGGCTGCAGGTTCGAATCCATCTTGTGGTGAGTTCCATCTTTTCTTTCTATAAAGATTTATAGTTTCATCAAATAAACAGGTATACTGAACTGCTTACTTGAGAGAAACTGTTAGTGACAGGAATGTGACCTATTTCTTTGGCTTTTATAAAAGATTTTCCAGAAGCACATTTAGATAAATTTGATTTCTTCCAGTAACATGTTATAGATGTAAGCGCAGGCTACTCAGATCTTCTGTGTAACCATAGCAAGAGTGCAGCAGCATGCTTACACCCACCTGGAATAAGATTTTAGTGATAATAATGTGCTAAATTAGGGGTGTGGTGAGAGCACAGAACAACTGAACTCTCTGGCGAGACGATGAGAGTTTTCTGCTCCCCATTTGTCCGCATGACATTTTATAGGCCATAAATAACATACAAACTTTACCTTCAGAAGTGGCACAATCTTCGCATTGGCAGGACTGGACTAAACCTTCCCTTTCATTTATAATGGCTGTAACATGATAACCTTCTTTGCGAACTTTATGCTCCGGTGTAACTCTACTTTTTACTATACACAATTCGCCATCTCTTTTAATTTGGACATAGCCGATTGCATTATCGCCATAAGATTCCCTTGTTGAGCTGAAATAAGAGCTATGTATAGAAGCTGCTAAACGAAATAGGAAAATTCAATGCGATTTATACGTACCATAGTAGTTTAGTCCCTTTCATTTCTACACTTGAATACTCAGCACTTTCGACAAAAAAAATTACGACCATATCTACACTGACTTTCGGTAAATTCCTGGAGTCCGCTTTTATAAATCTGACTTCCATTTTTATTGAAAAATACAAATAATTTTCTCAATAAAACAATGTTCTCTTTGACAACAATAAGCTGTCATAACAGTAGTGACGTCACTAGACGTTGATTGGTGTTTTAAAATACGTTCCGTTTCAAGTAACTTCAAATCGAAATTATTGTAAAAAATTAATATTAACCAAAATTAAAATGTTGCTGTAGTCTTTGTTTTATATTTTTTTAACATTTTAATGACAAAATACCCATAATTCTTATAACTGCATGTTCCCTATTATTATGGAAGCTACATAGGAGCGAAATGCAGGACACTACAAATAATGAAGAAGACTCGCTTCACAATCCTTTTCTTTTACTGCATTTATATATTCACAAAAGAATTAATATAAAGTAACAGTAATGTCAGCTATTGTGTACTGTTCTGTAATTTCATTTGTGTTGTATTTTTATTGAAATAAATGGTAAATTCAGTAAATTGTATAATTATTTTATTCCATTTCATATAAGGTGAGGGTCTATCAATCTCTTTCTAGACAGATAATGTTCTTTAAAATACAGTCAAGTTAATGTCATTAATTTGTTTTCTATATGTTTAAACCATGTTTTAGTACATTGAAGATTATTAAATGTAAACGTTTATTAAGAAACAGACTGACTCCCGCGGGACACAGTTGATAGCTCAGTTGGTTAGTTAGAGCATCGCCACTGATCGCTTAGGTCGTGGGTTCAAACCCCAACTGGTGTCAGTTGATTTTTTGAATTTCTCATGAAATGTTTAGACATTTATTAATTTGGTTGGTCTTTACCATGGCTATGTTAATTCAAGCTTAAAATATACCTATTCTGTTGCGTTGTTCTAATATCTAAAGTAACGTTTAATAAATAGCGACAGGCTAATAGGTAATTGCAAGACTTGCGAGACTCTTGCTGCAAGACCAAGACCAAGACCAAGACTGGGAGTGCAATACCAAGACCAAGACCAAGACCAGGTGTATTGATGCAAGACCAAGACCAAGACTGGCCAAGTCTTGTCTTGTTCTTGCATTTGGGCAACACTAGTAGATATTGTAGTTTTATTTTTTTCAGCCTTTTGTTTGTATTAATCACTAGCTCGCTGTGCCGGACATCCGAAAGTTTCACTGTTGAACGGGATATTTTAACTAAAGACAAAAGGAATTGTAATTTTAGAAAATATCCCACATGATGAGATACTTTTGAAATACTCACAATTGGTAACATAAGCAGTTTCCTGCAGCTGAAATATAAACATAGTTGCAATTTATATTTCGCGTGATCAAGATTTTTATGATCGGTGTAATAATTAATTCTAAATTCTATAGTTGGGAGGACAAAACTATTAAAGAGTGACAGAGATTATCTCGCTATGAGATGATAAAAATATACTGTATAAAACTCGCCTGCGTATTGTGTACGTTAAGGCTTGTTCACAGCCGATCGGCGCGCTGGTACAAG
>CM061919.1:137662458-137688875 GCA_031002005.1 Vandiemenella viatica
TGAGCTCCGACTTCACATATTTTTCATACCAATCCGACAGGCAAGTGCTGGTTGTTACCTCACGCATTTTAGTTAAAAAGCACATACGAGCGGTTTCTAAAATCATTTCCTTCTGTATTTTATATGTGTTAATCAGTCCAACCTGCACCTTTACAGATGGGGAGGGCCGATTATCCACAATTTCGCGAACTTTACCGGCAACAAGTTTAAAGCAAGCTTCAATGAAATTCATTGGATCAATGAAATTTGAGAATTTGAAATTGTCCCGGAATAAATTCTGTTTTTAAATGCACTAAGCCTGTCTTCAAGGACTAAGCGCGATACTGCTGACTCACCCATCGTTGCTGCATGATCATGACTGCATAAGGCTGCCCCTGCACCAGCATACTGCCGACTTGGGCCGGGCGATTGACCGGCGTACTGACGGCTGGAGCCGGGCGATGGGTCGGCGGACTGGCGGCTGGGCCCCGGCGATGGACCAGCATACTGTCGGCTGGGTCCCGGCGGTGGGTTGTTGAAGTGCCGGGTGGGTCCCGGCGGTGGGTTGTTGAAGTGGCGGCTTGACCCGGGCGATGGACCGGCATACTGTCGGCTGGGTCCCGGCGGTGGGTTGTTGAAGTGGCGGCTTGACCCGGGCGATGGACCGGCATACTGTCGGCTGGGTCCCGGCGATGGTCGACTTGGGCTCGGCGATGGGCGGCTGGGCAGGCGAGGTGCTGCTGCTGTGGCAGGCGGTCGGCTAAGTCCTGACGTCTCCCACGGTCGCCATATTGGTGGCGGAACTGCCTCGTTGGGTGGGTGTCCGACCGCCGCCTCTGAAACATAAAAAAGAAGAAAAATGTTTTAGTATCATGAAAAACATAATTTTTGTAAGCATAAAATAATATAGGTAAATTACTGATGTACTGGACTTACCGATATTCCAGTGTGCTGGTGGTTGTGGAAGAACCCATTGTGGTGGCGGAGTTGGCGGCATGCTATGTGGTGGTGACATGCTCTGCGGCACATCCACGTCAATATTTGGGAGCATGCTCCATTGTGAGCAATCACAAGCTCTTTTTGGGCTACTTAATTCATAAGAAGAATTACCCTTACGCTTCTCTGGGCGTGATGGTTAATCTGAAAATAAAAAATAATAATGTATTAGCAATAGTTATAAATACATGGGGGAAAAATAATCTATAGATAAATACGTACTGAAATAAAAAAGGTCGCTGCAGGAAATATCCAAATCACCTGCGAACAAATAAATAATATAGACTACTGCTTCAGCACTATACATTTTCATAAATATAGTTACGTTAAAAAAAAGGTTATTATCATTACCGAAATCATCCTCAGCGAGAATTTCATCAATGTCTGAAGCAGAAAAAAAAGCTCATCAGTATATGTGAAAGAATTTAAAACAGCCAGAAAACAAGTTAAATAACAATAATTTACTTACCAATATCGCTGAATAAGCTAAGATCCTCAGAAGACATTGTGATGATTGAAGTGTTCAGCCCGACGACTCAGAGAAGACGATGGCAGAAGGGGGGTCTCAGCCCTATTTATACACGCGTCTGGAGCCATGGAGAATTGGCGTGGGAAGACTGCGCCCACGATGATAAATGTGGTGCAGCTGTGCGCATTCAATTACGAACCCGCATCCTGCAGCTGCGAGGGGAGCGATAATTCGGGGTGTGGTGCAGCTGTGCGCATTCAATTACGAACCCGCATCCAGCAGCTGCGAGGGGAGCGATAATTCGGGTGTGGTGCAGCTGTGCGCATTCAATTACGAACCCGCATCCTGCAGCTGCGAGGGGAGCGATAATTCGGGTGTGGTGCAGCTGTGCGCATTCAATTACGAACCCGCATTCAATTAAACTCCCCTAGTTCCTCGGCTCCCCTCCGCTCCAAGGCGTGAGTCATAGTGGGATTTAGCATTAATTAAAATCAATTAAGGCTCCCACGCAATTCAATTAAAATCAATTAGCCTCAATTAAAATCAATTAAAATCAATTAACATTAATTAAAATCAATTAACATTAATTAAAATCAATTAACATTAATTAAAATCAATTAGCATTAATTGAAATCAATTAAGGCTCCCACGCAATTCAATTAACATTAATTAAAATCAATTAAGGCGCCCACGCAATTCAATTAAAATCAATTAAAAACTGTCAGCAAACATACGTTATGCATCTACTAAAATCGATAACAGTTCTACATGAAATGAAAACTTGGATTTAACTGAAATAAATGATCAGGCTAAAATGAAAGATAAATGATGAAGTTATCAAAAAATTCAACGTGCTTATTAACTGAATTTTATTAAATGTGGAAGCATTTAGAACTTTCAATAGTCGGAAAACATGAGCAGCTCTCGCAGCACAATACTGATGCTAACCGGCTTCAGAATCACACAGCGAGGGTCAAAATTTATACACCTGAGTAGGCCAACATCGCTACGGAGTAGCAATTGGATGTTGGTCATTCGTTAAACTGACTCCTGTCACGGAAGCCTACCATTACATAAGTTTGGTGCGGTAGGGTGGTGTCAAAATTGCTTGTTGAAGGTTTCAAGTGTAATATCTTGGCACAACGTTTGATGACAAACTAAATTGTACAGAGCACATTGGGTGGGTGGTAGGAATAGATTACAAAATCCTTCATTTACAGGAATGAGTGATGAGAGAAGTTAGGGAATTGGGTTAGAAAACTTTTGTTGGCACATTGGTTGAATATGATGGTGTAGTATTGGACCCACATTCTGGTTATAAAATGCAAAGAAGAGCAGCTAGATTTTTTCGTGGAAATTATCGCAGGACCCAGTCAGCAACTGACATGATAAAGAAGCCACAGTGGAAGTCATTGGAGAAAAGGAGGAGGGTAAAGATAGTGCTGGGAACGTACAGGGCATAGGTTGGTGATGGGGCTTGGAGGGATATTGGTCAAAGAATTAGTGCCTGGAAGGAGAAATACGACCATGACAAAAAGCTTACGCTCGATTTAATGCATAAGCGAGTGGTGAAACTTTCTTTTGTTGGTAAGTCAGGGATTGGAACAAATTATCAAATGAAGTGATGAATAATTTACCAAAAACGCTTAAGGAATTTGTAAATTGGAAAAGTAAATGGGGGAGTAATTTAATACTCCAACTATCCAGTCTATATAATAAAAATGAATCGCCAAATGTGTTGCTAAGCACAAAACTCCAGAATGCCTCCACCAATTCGGCTAATTCTTTTTTTTATATTTTCGTTAAGGCACAAGAAAGGTTCTTATGGAGAGAAAACACGTAAAAATTGGAAGGAAAACTGTGAAACCAACACTTTTCTTTTCCCTCAATCAAAACAAAACAAAGGCGCGTTAGGATTTTCATTTGTGCCTTCAAGTTGATTAGGCTCTATGGATATTAATCTATGCCTGCGTGTAATCAGCGAAAATAATATAACTGACGTACGTTTTATCATTACTCCCTCCATGCGTGGCATTTTTTAAGTTGCTTTTAAATTTTCGCTTCTCTCGAAAACCAATTGTGTGTTTATTTTTAGGTGTTTACATTTAGGGCCACGCCGCCTATAAGACGCGGGCGCAGCAATTTGGGCCGAATAACTCGAAACTCTACAAACCAAGCTAATTTTCAATCTAATCAGACTGCACAGCAACGTGAAGAGCGAAATGAAATTGAAAGGATTAAGATATTACAGTCACGTGCAACGCGTCGTTTTCAAGCTGCTTTCAGTGTTTCGTGAGCGGGTTTCAGTTACGATGTTCCAATTAACTACAGTTCCTACCAATGCGTTGCTATTGGATCGATGAACTCAGTTTTCCCACATTGTAAGGCGTTGAAATATAAAAATGAAGCAAATGGATTGTGTTGCGCAAATGGCAAAGTTAAATTGAGCCATTGGTTCCGCCACTGGAGCCATCGTACTCATTGGTTTCAGGAACTGGAAAGGTTCTTATGGAGAGAAATAACGTAAAAATTGGGAGGAAAATAATAAAACCAACACATTTCTTTCCCCATTCAAACCAGTTAATCAAAACAAAACAAATGTGCGTTAGGATTATCTTTGGAATTCCAAAATGATCGACCTGGAGAAATATTTTCAAAACAACTCATTGAAGTTGGTAATGGCAAAATCCCTGTAGACGTTTTGACTGGCTGCATTACATTTCCTGTCAATTTTTGTCAGTTTACTGAATCAAAAGCCGAGCTCATACAAAAAGTGTTCCCAAATGTCATTCAGAATTACAGAGATAATTTTTGGATGAGCGAACGAGCAATATTAGCTGCCAAAAACACGGATGAAAATGAAATAAATTTCCAAATTAAATTGCCGGTGAATTAAGGACATACAAATCAGTTGATTGAGCAACTAACCAAAATGATGTCGGCAACTATACACCAGAATTTTTGAGCTCACTGCATTTGCCAGGATTGCCACGTCATAACCTTCAATTAAAAGTAGGATCGGTAGTCATAATGTTGCGTAATATCAACCAACCACGTCTTTTTCACGGCTAGCAGTGAAAAAATTACCGAACAATGTGGTCGAAGCAGCCATTCTAAAGGGAAAATATAAGGGAGAAGATGTGTTAATACCGTGCATCCCCATGGTATCAACTGACGTACCATTTGATTTTAAACGTCTGCAATTTCCAGTGGGCCTTACTTTCGCTATGACCATAAATATATCCCAGGGTCAGTCGTTGAGTGTTTGCGGCGTTAATCTTGAAAAACCATGCTTCTCCATGGACAGTTGTATGTTGCCTGCTTCCGCGTTGGAAAACCGTCAACTTTATTTTTTAGGCGCCTGCTAATCAAACAAAAAATATCGTGTAGCATAAAGCATTACAATAAAAATATCATCACATTATTACTAACGTCTTGCAGTGTACGAAATATAAAACTTAATTTTGTAAGTAATCGTTGTTTATTATTGAGACATTAAATCAATAAATAAAGTGATCACTCTGAAATACGTTTTAATTAATTTTTTTTTCGTTTGGACTATGACAGGCCAATAAGTTTTGACAGAAAGAAGTCTGTCGGGGCCGCTAGTTAAAAATAAAATAAAAAGGAGTAATTAGATGATAAGGTGAATTACCACCGGAGTGTTAGCTCCATCGCAATTTAAACTTAATAAATAAATAATAAAGTATTGTAGTTTTGTTGCAACGACCAATACGCCTGCGGATGCCATCTTCGTCGAGTTACCGAATGATGCAGGAGAAAGTTAACAAAAGCTTGAATTTAATATTCACATCATTAAATCAAAATCACGTTACATAGAGAGCTACCCTCTAAATCTAAACTATGCTAAGAGATAATGTGCTATGGGTTAATGATCCTCAAAATTATAGGCCGATCTCGTTAACCTCAATATTTTGCAGTATTTTAGACCACATCATCTATTCAAATGTCATGCACTTTTTAGATGAAGGTGAGCTTTTAAACCCAAATCAATATGGATTCAGAAAATGCCGATGCTGCGAAACACTACTTGCACTTTTAATTCACGACTTGTGCCGTATTATAAATGAGCAATCGCAGGTTGACTTAATTTTATTAGATTTTAAAAAAAGATTTCAACACTGTGCCACACTCTATGTTACTTAGGAAACTTCGTAGTTATGGTATATCTAAACAAATATGCGACTGGGTTGCAGATTTTCTGAAGGGCAGTGTGTAGTTCTCGACGGTGAGCGTTCATCACTTACCGAATAAGTTCTGGGAAGCGTGATAGGGCCTGTGTTGTTTCTTATATACATTAATGATTTGTGCGACAAATAATGGGACTGAAACGATTATTTGCCGATGCTGTTATTATTTATCGTGAAATCAAAACCCAGGACGACTGCGCTATGTTACAAGACGTTATTACGAAAATAATTGCGTGGTGTAAAGACTGGCATTTGGAGTAAACGCTAATAAGTGCCAAGTCATGCGTGTTACTAAAAAGGTAACACCATTTAGCTCTGAATATACAGTTAATGGTACTGTCCTTAGAACGGTAGATTCCGCTAAATACCTAGGGGTAACAATTCGTAATAATTTGTCGCGGAATGAGCACATCGAGCATGTAATTGGGAAAGCAAATCGTATGTTCCGATTTCTATATCGTAATTTAAAACAATGTACTCAGAAAGTTAAATCGATTGCATACAAGTCATTAGTGCGTCCTCATTTAGAATATTGTTGTTCTCTGTGGGGTCCTCATCAAAAGGGGTTAATGGAGGCATTAGAGAAGGTCCAAAGAAGAGCCACCCGATTCGTGACAGGTATTTATGTACTTGAAGGGAAAGCGTTAGTTTGGGAAGACCTGGAACACCAAACGCATTGCTCTCGACAGAAGCTAATTGAAAAATTCACGACTGACTTTTTTCCGGATGACAGAAAACAAATATTGATACCAGCAACGTTCATATCTAAGAAAGACCGCGAAAATAATATAAGAGAAATCAGGGCCAGAACCGATTCATTTCTGTACTCATTTTCCCCGCGAGTGACTAGGGAACGGAATAGAAAGGATTTACCTGGCGAGTAAATTTAAAATCTGACAGGAGTAGCTCTCAATAAATCACTCCGGCCATCCTGATCTGGATTTTCCATGGTTTTCCTGTATCGCTCCAGGCAAATCCCGAGATGGTTCCTCACAAAAGCCCATGGGCGCCTCCTGCCAGATCCCATACATCCCTTCTAAACTATTACCATTTCGAATAGGTCATTGCACCCAGGCCCGCCGCTAGCTGTTAGAGCGCCCGCGTGCAATACCGATTATGCCGCCCCTGTCTAACTACAGCCAGTGATGGATCTAGGAAATTTCTGAACGAGGTCAAAACAATATGCGGCGACAATGGAGTGGCAACTATCGCGGTGCGGTGACTGTCCATCATACGATTTGCCACCCCCCTTGACGTGCCGCCCGCGTGCGGTGCACGCCTTGCACGCCCGCTTACGGCGGCCCTGATTGCACCCTCCGCCACACACTTGTAGTGAATCGCGGAGTAACGATAATAATAATAATGGGCAACCGCTCGTTGACCAAGTGTGTGATGGCTCGTTGCAGAAGCGTGTACCTCAAATCTTGAAGGCGATCAGGCAACGAGAAGTTTTGATGGTGAAGGCCCCACAAGAAGTCGAACAGCTGCAGAGAAAATGTGATCATCTCATCAAGACGATTTCTTGTCCTTTTCCAATGCAGTGTCGCACCCATAGATGCATTTTCGCTAGTAGTCGTAGATCACCAATTCTATCTCGACAAACAGCTCCTGCTGTTCCCCCAGACTGCCATGTCAAGCGCTCAAAGAAACTGTTCCTCTATTGGTTACATTCAAAGTTTCACATATGCGAGTCCTTTTGGTACACTCTCACAGCAGCAGTTTGTGTAGTTGCTTTCAGACACCGTTGAATGTGACGTGAGATAACACTTCTAACAAATTTTCATGCCTGTCTGTTCTGTGTCCTTTTGTTTCGATATTTCACGAAATCGCACTCAATGTCTTAAAAGTTTTTCTTCACCAAGTAAATGTTACAACGCAGTAGAACAAGATCCACCCTTTCAGCATTACTTCGTATGATTCGGAATGCGCAAAAACCAAATGACGGTCTGTCCTAGCCACAAGTAGCAATTGGCAGTAGTCCTGTACCTGCCATTACCTGAGCCTGCAAACACCTGTCCACACGCGCAAATGTGCAAGCTCGTGCCTTTATTGTTTATACTTATTCTCACATTAAAAAAGCGTCTCATATGCCTCAGCCCACACTCAGTTCAAAAGTTACAAAAGGAATAAGTGATCAATAAGCAATTCTGATATATATCTTCTTCTTCAGTGTTAGGCCTGGTGGCCTGTTACGGTCTCAATCCATCTTCTTGGTGGTCTTCTTACAGCTCTCCTGCCTCTGGGATGGTATTTGAGGATTTTTCGTGGATCTGGTCCATCTTCATCCTAAGCACACGGTGTATCCAAGATGTTCTGTAGGTGAGGATTATTGTGCTCTGGTTGCCAGGAGATCCTACAGAATTTTCTGGCAGGCCGACTGTGTAGGCTGTTTAGCCATTTGCACAGTTGGGAGACTGTTTTGACTACGAGTTTTTTTTTAAGGATTTCATCAGATCTCTTTCTGTCTAATAGCGTATAGCCAGAGCTGTTCTCTGATATGAATACATTTACGAAAAACACATGTCTCAAAACTTAAAGCATATTTCAGGGAAAAACTCAACCTATGAAAAAAAGAATACTAGCACAGCGAAAATGTGGTAGGAACAGTACAAGGAGATAGTACAATTGTGCAAAAATAATGATTACAGCAACCAAAAAAAAGTAAGGGAAGGTGTCTGAAATCCATACCTTTCCCTAAATTCGTACCTCTCTTTAACTTCCATGGGAAGGGCTGAAATCTAGTGAGAGCATAAGAAAATCATCATAACAATGCAGTTGACTGCTGGCATTGATGTAGTTGCTTTGTTGTGTTAATTTGCACTCGAATGTTTCAAAAATAGGTTTTATGAAAGTTTGCTACAGTGTGTAATTAACTTTGAATAGTTATACTAGCATCTCACAGAAAGTTTTCCATTATTTAATGATTGGTAATTAGAGATTACTCTCTTAACATTGTGTTCCAGTTATAACAGACTTGTAGCTGTAGTCATTTGTTTAGAAGCAGTAATAATTTTTATTATAATCGGAGTCCTAAATGCCTCCCCTCTGAGATTAGTACTATCACAATTAATGGAACCTATGTATAAAACTCAAACCTTTCCAGAGAAAATAATAGTTTTCAGAATGACATAAGTTTGGTATAAAGCTAACAGAGTGGTTATCTGTAAGAGATAAAAGCATGTTCACAAAGTTTCATCTTAGAGAGCCTGGTCCCCTTTCCTGTTAACAGGGAGTCCTCATAACATGATTCTGAAAACATCTGTCTAAAATATAGAAATTTTGGCTGAGAGTCAGAAGAAACAATCACAATCAAATGCCAAAAGAGGTCTCATTGACAAAACTTTCCAAAAATAAAACAAAGAAGTATACCTCCAGTGACTCTGAGGGTAAAATACAAGTTCCTCTGGTGTCTACTGATGATGTGGATAGCTCAAGCAATAAGGATGTATCATGTTTAATTTGTGGAAAAAGTTTTTACCAAGACAAGTGAAGAGAGAAATGGATCGTGTGTTAAAAGTGCTTCCAATAGTGCCACAAGATGTGCTCATCTTTTTAATAATAATAATAATGAATTATTTTTTGTCTGGATAAGTAAATGCTTATGTATTATTATGTATAAACATATTGTCATATTAATAAATATATTACAAATGATCTTAACACTGTCTTAATCCATTTCTCCTCTAAACAACTGAGCACATATTAACTGGAATGGGGGGGGGGGGGACAAAATTAAGACACCTATTTTGTAAATTAAAATCTGCATTCATTATTTGCTATATTCTCTTAAGAAAGATTTATTTAGTATAAATGCACTAACAACACCAATAGGTATTTTGTTGAGTTCCTTAAATCAATTTTTTAATTATTTATAATTCTAAACAATTTTCATTATTGATGAATTTCCTTAGGGGAACAGTATATGGCCATTCTCTCTTAAAGAAAAGTACAGAACCAGCTTGCTATAACAGAGAGATGTGATGAATAAGATTCTGGTTGATAGAAAGCAAGACAGTAGGGAATGCTTGAAAACAACTTAACAAGGAATTAATAGCAGTAAATAGGGAAACTAAAGATGAGTTTATGAAAAATATTATAGGTTATTGGGAACCACTGAGTGATTCATCTAGAAATTTCTGGCTATGTTCTTAAATTGATGGAAACAGATAATATCCAGACAATTCTGGACAAGAATGGGAAAGAAGTTACCATCAATTAAAAAAAAAAAAAAAAAAAAAAACCCTGGTTTAATAAGGCCATTAGGAAATAGCATTAACAGATGGGAGAGAAAAATGAGAGCAGGAGTGGCTGATATAACAAAAGGAGCTGGTTTGGAAGTCATTGGAAGATAAGAGATGGTTGGAACCATTGCTTAAGAGTATTAGGCATACATTGGCAACTGGAATGAATTATGAGGAGAAGGACATCACAATTTACCAAAAACACAGAAAGTGTTTTCAATTAATAGTCATTAAGGTTAAAAGTAGGTGGGCGGTTAAAATATATTGATTCAGTTTCTAGCTATGTTTTAATTTTATTAAAAATAAATAAATTATTCATTAATTGTTTTGGGAGTGGATGTTCTGTTTTTGAGTTATCATGTCAAATAATTATGATTTAGTCAAATTGTTCATGGAAGGAGTAGCTTGGTGGCTCAATGAATAAGACATCTAATAGGAGGCCCTATTTCGAAGCCCTATCTCAGCAGGATTTTCTTATGGCCTTAACCCAACTTGCACCTCTGGCATAACTTGCTGTTTAATGCCAGAAACCTACCTTGATTCAGCTTCCACATTAGAATGCAGATCTTGCTTAACTGATAGGGTTACCAGGTTATGTTAGCCAAGGAGGAAAGGTACTGGCAATCCTACATTCAATACCAGGTTAATTATAAAAGAAGAAGTACTAGACAGTGAGGTTTTTCCTGATGGTTGCAGAGTGTACCGCAGAGATAGAGGAGCAATTGGTGGAGGAGTCTTCATACTAGTTAGCAAAAACTACCACAGTTCACTGGCATTCATAGATCAAGACCATGAGTTACTTGGGGTAGGTTTCTGGGGTAATAAAAAAGAAAAAATCAGAGTGTTGGCTGTTTACCACAGTGGAAGAATGACAGAAGAGGATGAGGCTCTTGGGGAGAAATTAAATTCATACTCAGATTTCAGAGGTAAGAATAGAATGATCATCATCGGCGGGTATTTAAATTTACCAGGTGTAAACTGGGAAGGGAATAAGATAAATAACACAAGGGAACAAAGATTTGCAAATATCTTAATAAGGGAAGGAGGATTTACACAAGTGGTTGAGCAAACACTAGGGGACAAAATATTTTGGATATATTTCTAATTAAGCCCGATGAAAACCTTTTGAGGTATCAAGTAACTGAAGGAATAAGTGATCATGAAGCAGTTCTGATGGGTATTAGAGGATTCAATAAACCAGCAGCCAAAATTGAAGGGGGAAATAGGTACAATCATAAAAAGGCACAGGTTTCAAATTTAAAGAGATATTTCAGAGAACAATTCAGCAAATGGAAGGAAGGCTCAGGTACAGTAGAGTCAAGGTGGGAAGAGATCAAGGAGATAATAATAAAGGGGGAAGAAAAATTTATTCCAAAGCAGAAAATAAAGAGAAGTAGAGAACCTATGTACTACAATAGGGAAGTGAGGAGGTTAAAGAGGTTGGTAAGAAAAGAACATAACAGAGTTAAGAGACAGCAGGGTAGTAGGGAATATTTAAAACAACTAAACAAGGACTTAATAACAGCAAAGAAAATGGCTAAAGATGGTTTTATGAAGAGTATTGTCAGTGCAGGAGGACCATTGACTGATGCATCTAGAAATTTCTATGGCTATATCAGGAAAACTAAGGGGAAGGGAGGGTGTAGAGACACTTTAATTTAAAATTAATTTAATTTAATTGCAATGGAGCACAGGCTCCGGTGGCAATTTCCCTACACAGCTATCTTCCCCCTATCCTGCACCCACCTACATTTGCCCTCTACAAATTTTTTCTTTAAATTCCTTCAAAGTTTTCGGTAAATTATTCATCGTTTCTCTTGGTAACTCATTCCAATCCCTGACACCCTTACCTAAAAAAGAGAATCTTCCTACACCCTTGTGCCTGAAATCGAGTGCCAGCTTGTGGTCATGGTCATCTTTTCCCTTCCATGCACTACTTTTCATACCTACTGCAATATCTTTCCATGCCTCATCACCAGTATATGCCCTGTACACTCCCATGACCCTCCTCATCCTCCTCCTGTCTTGCAATGAATCCCATTCCAGCTCCTTTATCATATCCGTCACTGATTGCATTCTGCGATAATTTCCAGAAACAAATCTAGCAGCCCTTCTTTGCACCCTCTCCAACTCCTGTATTTGATACGTAAAATGAGGGTCCCATACTACACTACCATATTCGAGCAATGGTCTGACCAAAGTTTTGTAACCCAATTCCTTGACTTCTCTCGTACATCCCCTCATAACTCTCTCCAACAAGTGCAGAACTCTGAAACCTTTTCCTACCACCTGTCCTATGTGTCCTGCCCAGTTAAGTTTGTTATCAAAAGTAATTCCAAGATATTTGCATTTCAAGTCTTCAGCAAGCAATTCTTTCCCCACCTTATATTCATAATTAACCTTTTGTTTTTTATTTGTGTATCTAATAAGCTGACACTTCTTTGCATTTATCTACATTCCATGTTTACTAACCCAATTAGATATCCTGTCCAGATCACCCTGCAACTGTTTACAATCCTCTATCGTTTTGATTCTTTTATACAGCATTATGTCATCTGCAAACAATCTAATTTCAGATAGTAAACAGGCAACACAATTATTCATTAGAATAATGAATAGCAATGGTCCCAATACGCTACCCTGTGGCACACCCATTTTTACTTCCACTTCTTTTGATACTACATTTCCTACCCTAACTTTCTGTTTTCTACCTTTTAAAAATTCTTCTACCCAGCAAATCACTTTCTTATCCACTCCAATGGTTTTTACCTTATTTACTACCATTTTATGGCTTACTCTGTCAAACGCCTTAGACAGATCTAGTGCTACACTATCAATTTGGCCTCCCTTGTCCATTTCATCTGAAATATCTTGCATATATCCCACCAACTGAGATTCGCATGAATATCCTTGCCTGAAACCATGTTGCCTGCTTGAAAACCAATTACGTTCCTCACATATATTTCTGATGTGGTTGCATATCAATCTTTCCATTAATTTACCTACCACTGATGTCAAACTGATTGGCCTGTAATTCTCAACTCTATTTCTCACCCCTCCCTTATGTACCGGTACTACTATTGCACTTTTCCAGTCCTGTGGTAAGCAGCAAGTGTCTAGACTCAATTTAAATAATATTTCAAGATAAGGTACAATGTCACATCCGGCTATCTTTAAGATATCTGTAGTAATATTATCTTCACCAGCCCCTTTATGTTTTTTCAGCTTTCTTATTTCCTTCATGATTTCCTCAGGATGGATATCAAATTTTTTACTATCGTCATTTCTAATTGTGTTGTTAAGCTCGTTCTCTGAATTATGGAGAAGAAGTTACTGATGATTTGAAAAAGGCAGAGATTTTAAGTAATTGGTTCAGTGAAAGCATTAGGGACAATGAATCAGAAACAGGAGGGTCTAATTCGGAGAACGAGCTTAACAACACAATTAGAAATGACGATAGTAAAAAATTTGATATCCATCCTGAGGAAATCATGAAGGAAATAAGAAAGCTGAAAAAAAAATAAAGGGGCTGGTGAAGATAATATTACTACAGATATCTTAACGATAGCCAGATGTGACATTGTACCTTACCGTGAAATATTATTTAAATTGAGTCTAGACACTTGCTGCTTACCACAGGACTGGAAAAGTGCAATAGTAGTACCGGTACATAAGGGAGGGGTGACAAATTGAGTTGAGAATTACAGGCCAATCAGTTTGACATCAGTGGTAGGTAAATTAATGGAAAGATGGATATGCAACCACATCAGAAATATATGTGAGGAACGTAAGTGGTTTTCAAGCAGGCAACATGGTTTCAGGCAAGGATATTCATGCGAATCTCAGATGGTGGGATATATGCAATATATTTCACATGAAATGGACAAGGGAGGCCAAATTGATAGTGTAGCACTAGATCTGTCTAAGGCGTTTGACAGAGTAAGCCATAAAATGGTAGTAAATAAGGTAAAAACCATTGGAGTGGATAAGAAAGTCATTTGCTGGGTAGAAGAATTTTTAAAAGGTAGAAAACAGAAAGTTAGGGTTGGAAATGTAGTATCAAAAGAAGTGGAAGTAAAAATGGGTGTGCCACAGGGTAGCGTATTGGGACCATTGCTATTCATCATGAATGAATAATTGTGTTGATTGTTTACTATGTGAAATTAGATTGTTTGCAGATGACATAATGCTGTATAAAATAATCAAAATGATAGAGGATTGTAAACAATTGCAGGGTGATCTGGACAGGATATCTAATTGGGTTGGTAAACATGGAATGAAGATAAATGCAAAGAAGAGTCAGCTTATTAGATACACAAATAAAAAACAAAAGGTTAATTATGAATATAAGGTGGGGAAAGAATTGCTTGCTGAAGACTTGAAATGTAAATATCTTGGAATTACTTTTGATAACAAACTTAACTGAACAGGACACATAGGACAGGTGGTAGGAAAAGGATTCAAAGTTCTGCACTTGTTGGAGAGAGTGATGAGGGGATGTACAAGAGAAGTCAAGGAACTGGGTTACAAAACTTTGGTCAGACCATTGCTCGAATATGGTAGTGTAGTATGGGACCCTCATTTTATGTATCAAATACAGGAGTTGGAGAGGGTGCAAAGAAGGGCTGCTAGATTTGTTTCTGGAAATTATCGCAGAATGCAATCAGTGACGGATATGATAAAGGAGCTGGAATGGGATTCATTGCAAGACAGGAGGAGGATGAGGAGGGTCATGGGAGTGTACAGGGCATATACTGGTGATGAGGCATGGAAAGATATTGCAATAGGTATGAAAAGTAGTGCATGGAAGGGAAAAGATGACCATGACCACAAGCTGGCACTCGATTTCAGGCAAAAGGGTGTGGGAAGATTCTCTTTTTTAGGTAAGGGTGTCAGGGATTGGAATGAGTTATCAAGAGAAATGATGAATAATTTACCAAAAACTTTGAAGGAATTTAAAGATTAAATTTGTAGAGGGCAAATGTAGGTAGGTGCAGGATAGGGGGAAGATGGGTGTGTACGGAAATTGCCACCAGAGCCTGTGCTCCATTGCAATTAAATTAAATTAAATTAAAAAATACCTCCTTCAAGACAATCCACCCAACCTTCAGATTTAATACCAACCTTAGCATACATAGATGTATTTACATCACAATGTAGATATAGACTGAATATTGCATTTTTAATTGTTGAATAGTTGTTAACACTTATTGATTTCTTAATCTGGCCACAAAGATTATATTTATTGAAGGAACCAACAAAAAATAGGATTTAAAAGGAAGATTGGTCAGAACTTATTGATATATCCAACTATTTGCTTTCAGTAAAAACAATAATTAACAACATCTCAGTCATGTTACAAGACCCTATTTTCTGTGTGAATAAGGGAAAGTTACATGAGGAATTTTCCATTTCCTTTAGAAAGCCAAACAAATATGAAATACCTATGCTATAACCTCAGTAGCCTATGCACCTTTCTTGACTATTAAATGCTAATTTTCAGGGGGCACCTTTTAAACATGGGTTTCAATTTTCACTCACTACATTCATGTACTTCAACCTTGCAGACAGATATGACTTCAGTGTGATCCATCCAGGTGTTTTCACAGTCATCTGACTTAACCACCGGTGATCTTCTATCGCACACGAATTGTACTTTGACTGGAGGTACCCACTGTATTGATGTTTTAACTCAAACTCAATCCGCCACACTGGTAGATAAGGATAATAATATTTAAACAAATTATAAAAGTTTGATTTAATTATGTGGTCCCATATACTGCTTAAAACTTTTGAAAATAGGCAATCATATTCCTGGAAATTTAATAAAAGCTGCTTGGCACATTATTGAACTAAATTTCAATTACTTTATACAATTGCTACATATCTTGAAGTACCAATTAATCATTCTTCAACAGCCGCAACTTTGTCACACTGCTGTGTCTAATTTTTTATAATATGTAGGTAATCATATAGAGCAGTTCCACATAGCAGACACTATACATTCTGAAAAATTGACTGAACATGTGCACATCTAAACTCCTCGAGAGATTAAAAGATAAAACTTTCTTCCTATGTTAAAACCAAGTTTCTGACTGGCTCACAATTTAATTCTAATTTATAGGTGCCTGTATTCGCTACCTAATCACACACGACCAACTCTATGCCCTATCCTTGCATATTTCCAATTGTGGAAGGCCCTCAAATAAATACAATTATTAGTATTAAACTCACTCAGACTAAATTTTGTTTTAAGAGTAATATTACAGTCAGGTCAAAAACTAAGTAGGAAGAAGTAACTTTTTTATTTCAGGTTTATCCAATACCAAATACGTAATTAAAATTTGTTATGCTGTCAGACGAATATTAATTTACAGATATATAAAATTATAAGCATCACAGTAAAATTTAATGATATTGTTTCATCTGAGGCAAAAATTTTTTATTGTTGATCAGTGATCTGATCTGGGATTCTTACCTCATTATAATGACAATCTTATATACGTCGATGTCAATTTATCTAGAAAATCATCACTACTCATAAATCACTAAACTGAAATGAAAAATGTATGGAAAGAAAATTTAAACATTGTTCTTTGCTATTGAATATTCCTAAATAAATTGTAATGTACAGCTAAATTTAAAAAATATTGTTAATTCCATTTTAATAATTGTAAGATAAATTTTCTCTGAATATTAAATTTTATCAGTGATATCAAGGTTATTTTGAAATGAGCGATTTTATGCATGTGAATTTGAATGATTTTTGCAACATTTATCAAAATACATTCACAGTTATAACTTCAAACTTCATAATAATTTAAAATAATATTTGAGGGCTTCTTAATTTCCAATGTGTATTTATTTATCTGCACCCAAATAAGCCTACAAACACCTTTGCATTAATTTAAATTTTCTTCAATCAGGGAAAACATGATCTTATACTATGGACTCAAACTCATTTAAAAACCTTTAACATCACAATTTATCATATAAATATGACTAAACTCTTTTAAAAAGTCTGCTAGATAAATAAGAAATTTAATTAGACATTATGAATTTGTTTTTACAAGGCCACTGTGAATTAATAAAATCCTATAGGTGTTGTCTGTTTCCTAATGAGAATGATTATAGACAGTTTGCATTACATTTATTTGGTAAGCACATTACTATTTCTACTCTTCCACAACTTCCTTCATATGGGTATTTTGCCTTGAAATATATAAGGTTTTCTTCATAGAGAGCGAACATGTTTGTTCTCATCCTAGTACTAAGAAAATGCTCCAACCTAAGTGTTGGTCACAGCTGCATTCCAGTTATGACATTAGCTTACCATTCCTTCCATGTGAAACTGAAAAGTTTATACTTAATAAACAATTCATGGAGAATTTTTCAAGCCTCAGCCTCCTTAAGAAAGCCTGGGAACAATTCAAGATGCTCCATGTCAAATTGTTGTATGTGCTCAAAGCAGATATGTGCTTATTAGTGTTCCACACATTAAACAAAAGTTAGATAAGGACAGGGAATCTAAAAGACAGAGAGATCTGATACACAGAAATTTCTGGAAATGTATGGAAGGAAAATGTATCCAATCACATAGAGACTGGGTGAAAAGATGTGGTTTATCCAATTGGAATATTGTTTAGTATGAAATAACTATTTTATTTATAATGATGCTAGATGTCCGATGTATCTGGAGTCCAGAGAACTGCTTCAAGACCTGATTAGCACCAGCAGAGAACTGTGGACGGATAGCCTATAAGGTGGTGGAGGTGCTTGAAGCCAGAGATTAATCTACTGACTTCTACAGGGGTGGGTAATTAGATTTTAATTTAATTTAATTCCAATGGAGCACACACTTTGGTGGCAATTTCCCTACACACCCAACTTCCCCCTATCCTGTACCCACCTACATTTCACCTCTACAAATTTTAGCTTTAAATTCTTTTAACGTGTTTGGTAAGTTATTCATCATTCCCGTCGGTAACTCATTCCAATCCCTGACACCCTTACCTAAAAAAGAAAATCTTCCCACACCCTTGTACCTGAAACCTAGTGCCAGCTTGTGGTCATGGTCATCTTTTCCACTCCATGAACTAATTTTCATACCTACTGCAATATCTATCAATGCCTCATCGCCAGCATACGTCCTGTACACTCCCATGATCCTCCTCAACTGGCAACATAAGGTGGTGAATGGTTGAAAATTTACAAGTGTTTGTTCCCGCTTTCACAAGTAGGACTTGGGAAGATCCCAATAGTCGTATTGGCTGATACTGACTGTTGTTAACACAGAACTGACTGCACTCAAGCCCATAGAACAAAGAAATTTTCTAATAAAAGTTTTTGCTCTACTAAACATTTAATGATTTTTGGCTGAAACACATATTTTCAATGACTTTTACCAAGCATGGTGGTGTTAAGGTTTGTGTTCTCGCCTCGCATTCTGGAGGACGCCGGTTCGAATCCCCATCCGGGCATCCAGATTTGGGTTTTCCATGGTTTCTCAAATCACCCCAGGCAAATTCCAGGATGCTGCCTTCAAAAAGGCCATGCCTGAATTTCTTCCCATTCCTTGCTCCCCATCCTTTTCTGTCTCTAAAGACCTCACTGTTAAGAGTCGTTAAGCAGTAAAAAAAAAAAAAAAAAAAAAAAAAAAAATCAATGACTTTTGATCATGAAACAGATATGTGCCTTTATTTTGTTGTTATTTTATTTTGTTAGTAAATTGTTAAAAACTTCTAATTTTTTATGATAATGGCTGAGGTAATAAATTAATTTTTTATGTCAATAGAGCAAGTTTGATAGTGTTAATATTTCCTGTATTCAAGGATGCAATATTTTATGGGATTGTTGTTAACATAACTTCAACCATCTTTGTATAATACCTGTTTGAGTAAATAAATTGTCATGTTATGGCAATTTAGATTTATATATGCTGCTATTCAAATTATTGTTATAGAACACTTTTCATTTTAGTTAATTAAATTAATTAATACTTTGACCTGAGTATATTAAATAAATAATTAAATTCATTCATAAATTAGGTAGCCTGTAAAATATGTATATTATAATAACAATCCATCCTGGAAACTCTGCCCACTTATCGAAGATATATGGTTTTGTTCATCCCCATTCAATAGCCCAGTCATGACGTAGTGACAGATTGCAATCCTCAATTAAAATTAAAATCTATGCAAAGTACTGCATGACTGAAGCTAACTATATCTCTCAAACCTTTAAATTAAGATAAAGTTTCATTCCCATATGCCCTACATTGACAATAGTCATTCCTTATCACACTGATATAGTTACTTTTTGCCATATCTTTCTAGTTCCACAAAACTTATTTTCGTTGGTTCCTCTGTCTTACTGCCACTAATCCAAATGTTAAAACATCTTTGAACTTTTATATTAGTTCAAAATCATTAAACCAGTAACAGATTAATTTTGCTTGTGAATTCTAATTTCCCAATAAAGTCATTATTTCCTCTTCTGAGTTTTTAAATGACTAAAATCAGCAATTTTCTTTTAATTTTTCCAAGTCTTTCAAATCTTATACCTCATTTTATCCCAACAGTCTAATATCATTTTACTCTTTTTATGACTCCTAAATTGCTGAACTTTAAGTGGCTCTTTCAGACACCAAAATAACTGAAATCATGTATTATTGTCCTCTTTCCATAACTTCCTTTGTCATGAATTTATGATTCATTTTACTTATCTAAATAACTTTGATATCCTAGTTATGTACTTTGCTAATGTTCTATAGTCAAATGCTTAGCTTCAGTAAAATCTATTATTCCAGTACGATATCTTATTTCAGTATTTCATTAATGTGTACTCCATCTCTTAACTGCATAACCCCTTGACTGATTAAAAAAATTACCTTACTCACTTTTAATTTTTAAAAAAATAATCTACAAGTGTCTACAAAGTTAGGAAGTTATCAACATATATTCTTAGAAAATTGAAAGCAAATAAGTGATAGTAAAAGTACTGTTAGGCAATAAAAATAAGAAAGATAAGGAAAGTAAACCCATCACTGATTATTTATTATTACTATTATTATTATTATTGCTTATGGCTTTATGTCTTGTTGATGTTGACATCAACAGAGGTGGGAGAAGATGGGGGCAAGGAATGGTAAGGAATTCGATCATTACTTTTAGAAGGAAACATTCTGGCATTCACCTGAAGAAATTTGGGGAAATTCAAATCTGGATGGCCGGATGGGGATTCAAACCCTCATCCCGCTGAATGCGAGGCCAGAGCACTACTGCTCACTCATCATGTTCAGTACCACTTCTGAAAATAGGAAGGCTATGATGATGAAATAAACAGAAACAAATATTACAATATTTCAGAATTAACTTTATTTGTGTATCAAGGTGAGACATGGTATTGGATCACATACATACATACTAAGACTCACCACATGACTGAAGCCAGAGATGGTCAAGTTGGGATGGGTGAGTTAGGGAACAGATAGACAATAGATTAGTCTGTTAATGTATCACTTTTAAGGTGTGTAGGTATTGCCACAAGCCCTCATTTTCCAATGTAGTAGCAAGAAGAAGAAAAAAATGTCGTGCTACCACCCACCATTTGTACTACTTGTTTCTGCTCCTCCAAAAGCTGACAACAGCTTCTTATTCACAAGCTAGTTCCCTGCTAGTCTGTAATGGGCCTAACTCTATGTTCAATCCTATCCAGAATGCTGTCGAATGCCCCCACAAGGATCTTACTGATGTCATAGACCTTATCGGAAAAGTGACAACTTGCACTACCTTCAATCCAAAGCCAGAAGAATCTTATCTTGTTATTGGACATGACACTTGCACAGCAACACACCTTATTTACCATCTTACTTGCTTTCACCACCAGCTTCTTATACTGGACCCGCAATAAACCAACTGACCATAAAGATGAATGGCCGCAGACAAACAGATAATAATGGCAACCTATACTATACAGTGGCAACTTATGTCAGTTCCCACAACTCTGACAGCCCCAACTGTCAGAGTTTTACTTACATAGATGGGAAATCGCCAGCATACCCTTGATATAATGTAGGGGTGGCCAACCCAAATGATCTTCCAAGCCACTTTGGAAATGCATCATAACTCAACGGGCCACAATATAAAATTATATATCCCCATATTAGATTTAGACCCACTATACATTTTTTTAGTGAAAAATTGAAACATAATGAGTTGTTATAATTGTGTTTAATATTATTCTTATATGTAAACATAGATAATATAATATTAATGATACTTAATGCTCATTTTAAAGAAATATATATCACTAAAAATGATAAATAAAAAATAGTACCTGGGTGACCGATCTTTGCTCGGCATCTATCGATTTCTGTTCAGTATGCAAGATTTCATCAAAAACCTTAGAGAAGTTTCTGAGAAACTGATTTTATCTATTTACAAGAGTTGCTCATGTAATAGTATTAGATTGGAGAGATTAAAGATATAGATAGTATAAAAACCTAAACTGAAGGTTGATTGGATCCTCCAGAAGGAGCCATACTAAGCCATTGCATCAGAGGTAGGATGGGCAGTTTCTTTCCTCTGGGACCTAAAATTTAACGTAGATTCTCAACCACAAACGCCTTAGCGTAGCGTAGTTCATATGATCAAATACAAATCTAAAAATTTTTTGCCCTTACCGGTATTTGAACACGGGATCGTAGCCAGAACTTTTTAAGAGCTAGTGCAGAAACCACTTTTTTCCCATTAATTACATCTGAGCTGTCAGACCACTCCATATTGGTTATGCATTCAATATATCTCTTTCCTACTTACATAAATGTTTTACAATTAAACTGGTACAATTTAATGATAACCGATTACTGTGCAAAGTACAGCTAGTAGAAAAGACTTTTAAATCTGGTTGAAAATACGGCTAGCTGCTTCCTTGCCACAGAAAAGTTTGTCCGAAAGCCGTAAAATATGTAACAATGTTGTAATTAGCAGGGCCGGCGTTAGGGGGGGGGGGTGAGTGGGTCAAAAGTATCCGGGCCCCACAGGCTGATGGGGGGCCCGATCACCGACTGTAGGGGGGGCCTCAGGCCATGAAGGCAAGATTACGCCCATTGTTGCCTGGCCATTTTATAGAGCTAAACAAAAAGGTCGCCCATTTTACCCTGGGCCCGAAATTCCTAGCGCAGGCCCTGGTAATTAGTGCCAAAACATACGATTAGGCCCATTACTGCCTATGCATTAATAGACGTCTCGAGCTGCCTGCAACGTTATTATAGTTAGAATTTGCTACTGCAGCCACCTTATTCACTCAGAAACCATGATACACCATGAAATATTAGTCTTCATGCAGGTCTAGGCTGCATTTAAATCTAACCACACCCTCGGCTTATACAGCTCCTTGAAAATCAACACATTCACGGTAAATATGGCTGCTACATGTTGGCTAATACCGCATGTAACCTGACAATTTGCATTGTATTACACTTGTCTTACCTGTTTTGTCGACTTCGCATATACTTTTTCTTGAATACTATTGCCTGAGGAGTGCGTAAATCACATTTCATCCCGATATAACAATTTTTTCTACTGGCCATACTTTGCAAAGCACCCAATAGTCACTTTTTAAAATTAAGTAATATTGATCAATTTTTTTATTAATGATACTAATATTGATGTTTATGTTAAATACACATGCAGTCAAAAAGTAAACGATGATTGCATTATAACTGCTAATATTATTTTCAAAGAAATTTCGTAAAGATCTTCTTTTTAAAGTTTTTAAGTTAAGTTAACAGTGGTTTACAACAACCAAAGATAAAACAGCAGACACAACGTGGCAAAATTTTTTTTAAGTTTGAAAAAAAATAGCATTTGACAAAGCCAGTATCGATGTTTTAAATATCTACTTTTTAAATTTTCTACAATTAAATTGGTAGTGCTAGTATTCCTCTGAAGAAATGCATACAAGAAATGTTCGTTTAAATATATGAGTTCCTTGAAACCAAAGAGAAAATATTAGTTGGCTTCCTGGTACCTGAATTGTCTATTAGATGGCGTTAGAGCTGTTTTCGAGATACCAAGAGCAAATATTGTTCGTATATTGTAAAATTGGGTTTTTGAAGGAGGAAAACTAATTATTTAAACTTATAAAGCAAAATATCATCTAAATATTAAATTTCATTCAAATCGTTAGAGCCGTTTCAAAGATCATATATATATATATATATATATATATATATATATATATATACAAAAATTGCTCTTATAAAGATATAAATTAAATAAATCTTGAAAATATGGATGCAAAAATAATGTTTTTTTCAATACATTGGCTTTCACTACTTTGGCCATTATAAAATAAATATATTTTGTAAAAGCGTGATGATTCTCGCGGTCTACAAAATATTCAAGGCAGGCCAGAAAAATATTCAAGGTGGGCCTCATGCAGCCCACGGGCTGCAGGTTGGCCACCCCTGATATAAGGCATAAACCTGTACTTAATCTCTGGTAAGCCCCCCCCCCCCCATTAAACCTATCATTTATTTTTCACTAAAGATAAATCATGAAGACCATGGCGAACAGATAAATATGATCACACTTTTCAATATTTCAGTATAAACCTTAACTCATGATTAGAAAAACCAAATTGTGTCAACTTTCAAACATTATTGAAATTCTCCATTCATTAAGGATAAAGAGTCATGTGATCATATAACATAGTTTTATTGGTTGTGGAATCTTAGCTTTCCTTAACCTAACCATGTAACTCTGCCTACAGTTTAACACGGAATCTGAACCATGGAAGTGTTCTAATATTCTTCACATTATGTAGTAGGCTGTGCCAGAGGTGAAGGTTGGATTATGGGTCTTCGAAAATCCCAGCCAAGAACAGGATTTGTACCAGCAATCTTATCATCTCCAGTCAGATACCTTAACCATTGAGCCGCCAGAGTACTCCTTCTAATGTAGGCGGAGTATTTATTTAAGCATTGTAGGCTTTCAATTAAATGTTTTCTCTGTGCCTACAAATTATGCTCTTCAATTAAAATGTCATAAATAATAACATTATTGTTTTATATATTCTACTGAGGAAATTTACAGATTGACAAAGTTTGAATGATTGAAATAGTTCAAGCCAAATATTTTTCAATAACACTGTACACTAAGTTTATATAAATTACGGTGTTGCTTTAGTTTATAACAGCTGTTTGAGAACAAAACAGAAGAAATAAATGATGTTGAAGCAGTTCTAATGGGTTTAATTAACATGCATCAGTAAACCAATGTCCAAAATTAAAATTGATAAAGTTAATTCAATTGCAGTGAGCAAATGATCAGATGGCAATTTCCCTATGCACCCATTTTTCCCCTTTCCTTTTCCCAACTATTTTGCCCTCTAACTGCAGTTAGTTGACACTCCACATGGTTATCATTAGGTTTTATTAGGAGGATCCAACATGTTTGGTCCCCTTGTGTTCTACTCCATCACTTGTGTGAAGCCTCCTTCCCTTACTAAAGTATATGCTAATTTCTGTTCCCTTTTGTTATTAGTCTTATTTCCTACCCAGTTGACAGCTAGTAAATTTAAATCACCACCATTAATGACAATTCTATGCTCACTCCTGAACTTTGAATATGAATTTAGTTTCCCCACAAGAGCCTCATCTTCATTGTTCTTTCTTCCACTACGGTAAGCAGCCAGCATCCTGATTTTTTTAACTACCCCAGAAGTCTACCCCAAGTAGCTCACGAACACCAGTGAACTGTAGTAGTCTTTGCTAACCAGTATGAATACCCCACTGCTAATTGTTCCTTTGTCTGTGTGGTACACTCTTACTAAATAAATGTGTACTTTTAAGAATTGAATACAGATTTCAAATAAAGTCTTAATATTTGTAAGAAAACCACCAGTACAAGGGGAATAGCCAATAAAAAACAATTATATAAATTCACAGAACTTACACACTACATTAGGGAGACGAGCAGGATGAATAGGTTACTTAGAAGCTATAGCATTAGAAAATATAAAGGCAATACGAAGCACTTAGAACTACTAAATGAGGAAATAGTAGCAGCAAAAATGGAGATGATAGATGATTTCAGTAAGAGTATTATGTATGAAGAGTAATCACTCAGTAATTAAACTAATAACTTTAAAAGTGTAAATAAAGTCTGCATTATTAGCATTCCATACTCTAATTACCTTAACAGATACCACATATGTGATTCCAATTTCCAGATAACAGACACAGAAATAAATGTTTATCACATTACTAGCTTAGGTAGTGAAATCCAGTCTATGGTTCTACACACCTCACCATGTTAGCACACAAGAAACTAGCCCAAAAATTCAGTTCCAGTCATATTTCAAAGTGATCTCAACAACACCAACAATACTTTATTTGTTGTTTAGTTACAAGATAGATATAGTCCATTCTGTGATCAAATATCAGATTGCTAGGCAATAACATTTTCAGGATAAACCAGAAGAAAAACTTGTCAGCTTTAACAGATGTATTACTTTCAATGAAAATAAAATTTAAAGATAAAATAACTTAGTCCTCTACTTGACTAAGTTTAACTTTCTATACTCAACATTCTGAGAAAGAAAAAAAGTTATTTTTCCTTCTTTATTTCTATGAAATCCAACAAATACAATGTTACTAAATTTTATATACAATGATCATTTTTTTGTCATTGAAATACCTAGTATGGTTGGTGAGTGGTTAGCACTCTGACCTCGCATTCGGGAGGACGGCGGTTCGAATCCCTGTTCGGGCATCCAGATTTGGGTTCCATGGTTTCCCCAAATCACTCCAGGCAAATGCCGGGATGTTTCCTTCAAAAAGGCTATGGCAGAATTCCTACCCGTTCCTTGTCCTCAGTCCTACCCCACCTCTAATGACCTTGACATCGATGAGGCGTAAAGTCATGAGTAAAAAAAAAGTCATTGAAATTCATAAGACATACCTGCTCCATTTAGGAGCTAAAGTCCTTTGGCAGACAAATAGTGTGCTGAGTAGCTCTCAGACACATTTGTATGGGGTCACAGCTAGGGACACTCAAAAGATGGTGACAGCAAGGAAGAACCCACGTGTAAACATACTTCCTCCTTCCCTCCATTACCCCCTCCCTCCCTCCCAGGTCTACTAGGCGCATTGAAGGCTTCAGAATATTTTAGTTTTGTGAGTTTGAATGTGAGGCCAATGGGTGATAGTTCTACAACTCATTCTACTGAAACATGTGTTTCGGATGCTATGCCAGGGTCTGCATGATTGAGAATGGTGACCTCTGCTTCCACAATGGAGCCACATGTGGCAATACTTACCTGGCGACTCTTACCGTGAGAGGATGTGGTTCTGTGAACCACTGCTTCCACTTGGTGCTCTACCACTCGAGACCATGCGACAGCGCCTGAAGTGGGACAACCCCGCCTGCAGTGTGTGACCACTGCAGTGTTAGTGCAGCAAAGTTTGACATTGTCTATCCTAGCTGTTGTGTTGAAGCGTTAGAAGTTCTGACT
>CM061919.1:137689875-137742258 GCA_031002005.1 Vandiemenella viatica
CAACTATGCTTGTGAATGTCGCAGACTTTTTGATTGAAAATAAACGAGCATCAACATACATTGTTTTTTGGTGGACTTTTTAATTAATGCAGTAAATTAACCACCAAAGAACCTTAACATGGCGACCGTTGACATGACGAGAAGTTCTTAAACATCTGTGGGATGTTTATCTTCTAAAAAAGAATCTGCAGAAAATTGCGACGGATTATCGGCGATAAGCGAACACAACCTGCGAGAAAATTCGGCCGGCTACGCCACACGTAGAGCTTATATAGGCGACACGGATCTGACGGCAAGCGGACCTTCTTGGCATAAGGCGGAGATTTTTCCATCGGGAATCGGTTGTAATCTTCCGACGACGAGTGGATTTCCTTCGGCCTCAAAATCGTCTTCCTACAGTGAATTGTGAAAAGTGTGGTTAAGTGTTTGAAGTCAGTGTGGTGTTTAATGATTAATTAAGTGCTTCTAAGTGAAATTTAATGTGATACAAAAGTGAGGAATAACTGTAAGTACGGCATTGAATATTCAAGTGATTTTTTTTTTTTTTGCATGTTATGTGTGGCAGATTGGAAAGATTTTAATTTTCTTAATTTTGTTTTTTATGTTGATTTTGCTAATTACTAAAAATGGCTGATAATCAGAACCTACAAGCTTCCTAGAGTCTTTTGTAGCCAGTTTTAATGCAAAGTTTTCCGAATTTGATAGCAAATTTTCTGAATTCAGAAGTAATTAATAAGTGATACTGATAGTAAGTTTTCCAATTGGATACAAATTTTCTGAATTTAAAACTGAGTTAAATCTTGACAACAAATTTTCTGAATTTAAAACTGAGTTAAATCTTGATGGTAAATTTTCTGAGATCAATTCTCAATTTTTTGAATTTAGAAGTGAGTTAAGGAATGATAATGACAGAAAATTTGCTGAAATCAATGACAAGTTTTCTCAACTGCAACAAAGCAATGATAAAACATTCTCTGATTTGACTAAATGTTTTGATGTTAAAATCGCAGAGCAATTTCAGGGTTTTAGCTCTCAATTCAAGGAAGATATTAACAATTTAGATTCTAAATTGGGGAAGGTAGTAACAGAATGTAAGAGAAATTTGAAAAGGTTACAAAATTTTGTGAACAGAATAAGGCTGAATGTGAAAATTTATTTATAAAGAAGTCAGTGAAAATTGTGATAAGATGAGGAGGAATATGTTGCTTTATTCCAAGCTAATGATGTTAAAGCTACTGAGTTGAGACAGGAAGTGGTTGGTTAGGGAAAATTAATACATTGGTAAATCATCAGGAACAACTTACCCAGGGATTGGAGACAACCCAATCTAACGTTAATCAGTTAGAGAAAAGGGTTACTGGGTTGCAGATTCAGTTAAGTCAGGTTCCCTTAACAGGTAATCCAAATTTCAGTGTCGATGTAAAAGAAGAATTTGAATTCTATGATGATAGTGGGAGGCTTCACCCTATTGAATTTATAGATAATTTTGAAAGGTCAGACATATTTTAATTTGTTACCCGATAGTAAGAAAATTGCACTTGTGGGTAAACATCTAAAATCTTATGCTAGGGCATGGGGTGATAGACAAGCTAGGGAAGTGACTGACTACAAGCTGTTTAAAGAAAACTTTTTGAAACATTTTTGGTCGACAAGCAGGCAGATTCAAGAAAAGAGAGAGTTGATGACTGGTAGACCCTATAAACCTGGTAGGGAAACTCAACATGATTTTTTTCATAAATGTTGGATCCGTTGTAAGTACTAGACCATCCTTATGGAGAGGAGGAATTTATTGATTTGATAGGAGCTAGGCTACCTCAGCAAACAAGAAATTTAATTGCCACTTTGGATGTAGTAAATGTGGATAGAGTTTCTGAATTGTTGAGACGCTTGGATGCCCAGGAGTCATTCAATGAACAACATTACCACCATCAACACCATAGGAGGGGCAGCAGGAGTCCCCCTAGAAGGGGTAATGGGTCAAGGGATGGTAGATCGAGGGGACGGGATCGTATAATTACGCAAGAAGGAATGATAATGGGGAGTGAGAGAACAGAACCCTCAATCTGAAAGGGAAAGGCAGCATGGGGGGCAGGCAAACTAAAGACCACCCCTGTGATGGGCCCCGCAGTGGTGGACAAGAAGTGGGTCCAGGTACCAACTGCTATAGCGTTAATACCATTTTTATGAATAATCCCCGAGAAGATTTATTGGAAGAGGTGGGGAGCAGCAAGTGAATTTCAGGATAAGGTTATGATAGATGTAATTAATGATGTTGATGATGTAAAGGTTGATAATAAGATAAAGCGGGAAGGGGACCACCATAGTACCTTATCACTAGAATCAGTGTGCGAAAGTAATAATTTTCATGTAGAAGATTTTCGAAATGGTCACTGCTTAATTACAAAAAGGGGTGCAGAATTTATAGTGCATACTACAGTGTGGCTATCAGAAACTTGTAAGGTCCAGAATGGCATAGTTGGGACTATGTGTGCTAGGATAGGTGGTAATGAAGTTTGTAGAAGTGCTGAAATCGAGGAGTTTCTCAATATCTTGAAGATGAAGGTGATACAGTGGTGTGGATAGGAGACCCAGATGAGGAGGAGAATTGTAAGTCAAAGTATTTGTCTTCTGAAGAGAGAGGTTGAAAAGCCTTATGTACCAATCCCTAAGTTGGAAAAATGTCCTAATTTTGACCTAGCTGATACGTTATTTAGCTCTTATTTGGTGTAGATGATGATATGAAGAAATGGGTGGGAGTAAGGATTTATTGAACCAGTTTCTGAATTTGGAAAATTGTACAGAATGTGACTTAGATGACACTATGTTTTGTACTCTCTTTGATGTGGAAGCTGATAGTGAAGTAGTAGTTGCTGAGAAAAATAATTATTTGGTGGATGAAGTCAGTAAGCCAGATGTTAAAACAGTTTTAGGAACTGATTCAGATAAGTTGGTAAGTTTAAGTAGTAATGATGGACTAAACTGTAGTAGTGAGAATAATAAATTTGTATTACCAGTTGAGTCAACAGCATTGCTTTTAAGTGACAATCAATTTGCTAAAACAGAACCATTGTATGTCTCAGCTGTTGCGTGGTTGTACCAAAGTCTGTTGTCTGAGATGATTGGAAGTTTGTGTTTCTGTATGTATATAATGAAGCTTTGTGAAAATAGAAATGTAATATTAAATGTGTATACAAAAGTTGAAGAAAACTGGAAGGTTAGGAAAAAGTAACTTACATGGTTCTGGGTTTCCAGGGAAATCCTGGAACCCACTTATGAGAATTAATTGAAATGCATGGTTTGGGGAGGGGTCAATAGCCTGTAAATATCTAATTTTGTAAATAAGTTTATCAATTGATGCATGTAAATAGTTTGTGTGAGTACTTAAGTTCAGATGCAGATGTAAGCATTTCAATGTATAATTTGTGACAGTTTTGTGTAGAGACTTTTGGTATTTTCATGATGTTGTGACTTTCTACATTTTGGTGACAAATTATCAGCTGTAAAATGTAAACAGACTGGTGTAATTAACAAGCAGACATCAAGTGTGTAATTTGGAGTGAAAAAATTGTAACTTAAGGTGATGGCATTGAACGTTTGTTGTGTAAAAACAGTAAATGATAAAATGATTGGACCTGAGAAAAGACAATTATTGTAAACAAAATCAGTGTCATGGACTATGTGCAGATGTTGTATGAAGAATTGTATTTGTTCATTGTAAAAGTCATTATGGTTGATTGATTGTAATCTGTTCGTGTCTGCATTATGTGTACATTCAACCTGCTTAGATTCGTGACGGATTCAATCAATTTTATCTGTGTAAAATTAAGTGAATCCTGGGGAGGGGTTGTAACAGCCCTAATACCTGAATTTTGAATAGCATTGTACGGTATGAAGTATTTGAAATGAGCTAAAGTTTGCTTGAAAGTGATTTGATATGTTTGTTTTGTAATTTCTTGTAAATAAGTGTATATAGACTTTGTTTTAGGTAAGAAAATTATTTAAAGATCATTTAATATGTTTAAGAACCGAATGATGCAAGAGAATTTATTAAAAGTTTGTAATTATTTGTATTAATGTATGTTACGATGTCTACAGGACAATTTTCCACCATTTGAAAGGATTTCTGTAAATAATTTTGTATTTAAGTATCTCTAATTACCATTTCTAATCATTTTGTAATGTTATTAATTAATTTTGTATCAATTCCGATTGTTTTTAATATGTTTGATTGTTTGAGTGATTGTTAATGATCGAGAAATATCGGGCGGATGCCTTTGAAGAATTCTCGTAATTTCGATAGGACTCTATATAAACAGATCGCCTGGACAGAGAAGTCAGTTTTGCATTAAGTTTTAATTCAGTGTTACAGAGACATTCATGCAAGTTTTCATTCAGTATTCAGTAAGTCAGTATTGCATCTTTGGATTGTAACAACTATGCTTGTGAATGTCGCAGACTTGTTTTGATTGAAAATAAACGAGCATCAACATACATTGTTTTTTGGTGGACTTTTTAATTAATGCAGTAAATTAACCCACCAAAGAACCTTAACAATATGAATAAAAAAAATCATGGGATTTCAAGGTAAGGAACAAATCCGTACGAAAACAGCCCTAAATAACAAAATTTTAGAACAAATCAACAAATTTAAATATTTGTAATGTTATCTGGCAAATTTGGAAGAAAAAAAAACATTTCAAAATACTAAATTACAACGAGGCGCTGAGGATAATAGACCAAATCACCAATCTGAAAAAATTTCAAATGCCCACCAGACTTGAGGCATACAAAATTGTGGAAAGGGAATTTCTTATTATGTTTCAGGAGACTTGACAGTAAAAGTGCAAGATGAGTGACGGCTCACAATGTTAAATATCAAGTTCCTTAGAAGAACTGCAGGACGTAAACATAAATTATAGCGAGAATAAAAAAAAAAAAAGCTAGTTGAAAAACAACTTCTGAGATTAAATATGAAGCGGCGTAAAGAAATGTGGTTTCAACAAGTCAAAGGAATGGGAAAAATTAGAATATCGCAGATAATATTCCATTACCTCCTCAGGAAAATACTAATGCCTTGCAGATCACCTGAAGGGTGTAAAAAGACCTTTATATGAAAACAAGCCTAACGCTGGAAGAAAGAGTATGATTATGATGAATTAATCCAGTAATTTGGTTCACACGAAACTGTTTAAGAAAGTTGTCCGTAATTTACTCTATGTGTTTACCAGCCAAATTTAAAATCTTCAGTATAATCGCTTTTAACCTCGAACCTTTATTTACCAAATGGTAAATTTAAATAAATATTTGAGCCAACCGATACACGGGAAAAACAATTTTGCTGTTGTCTGAGTAAAATGATGAAAGTTTTAGCTTGTAATCTTTGTTATATGGATTAGATGATTCTCATAAAATTTAGTGCTGCTGCCTTAAGCAGTTTGTGTACCTACGTTTTGATTTGTTCACATAAGCTTAGATTAATTCTGACCTTCACACTTGAAAAGCTTTCAGTTTCCGAGATACCTAATATATCCAAGATAATATACAGACAATGGAAATCGTAAGTTATTTGAAAATAGCAAACACAGAATAAATATGCTGTTTTTTAATTCATTTATAGATCCATAAGTAATTCGCTAAAAAATAAATATATGTGTAGTAGTTTCGTTTTCTAATTAGGTGTTAAAGAATCAAGAACTTTCCTTTTCGACTCATTAAAAAGACAATAACTTTCTGTTGTACCTCACATTAGCTGAACTAAATATTTTATTATTGTTTTTATTAATACGTATTTAATGATATCACGGAATATTCTAGTCAATAAAAACATTTACCGTTTAAATTAACTTTGCTTTTCTTTGTCACAGAACCTCCGGCATTGTTTCGACATCCATAAGATTACATCCTAGATAAGAGCAATAGACAACAGGGAATACTATACATTACGGTCGGTTACCTTTTCTAAGGAGTCGGTTCAAGAAAAAGAAATTTTTGGTTTATTCCCTGTAAATGTATAATTATATAAAGTAGTTAGCAAAAGGAATCAAATTAAAAAAAAAAAAATGTTTTGTCTTAAATTAAAGTTGCTGTAGATAGTGCCAATAATTATTATTGTTAGCGTTCGAATGAATTAAAATCGACGTTTTATAGTTATTTAGAAACAGTATTTCGAAAACTTTTAACGACCTTATTAGGCTGAGTGTACTATGGATCAGACATGACGGACGTGGCTAATATAAAGCTACATTTTCATCTTTAGTGGATGAGACGTACTTTAATTGACAACTGGACGTCAACTGGCATATTATTATCTGACGGGAAATCCAGATAGTAAATTGTCCGGGTTTTTTTTAAATTTAATTTAATTGCAATAGAGCACATGCTCCGGTGGCAATTTCCCTACACACCTAACTTCCCCCTATCCTGCACCCACTTACATTTGCCCTCTACAAATTTCAACTTTAAATTCTTTTAACATTTTCGGTAAGTTATTCATCATTCCCCTCGGTAACTCATTCTAATCCTGACAACCTTACCTAAAAAAGAAAATCTTCCCACACCCTTGTGCCTGAAATCGAATGCCAGCTTGTAGTCCCCTCCTTGAACTACTTTTCATACCTACTGCAATATCTTTCCATGCCTCATCGCCAGTATTCGCCCTGTACACTCCCATGACCCTCCTCATCCTCCTCTTGTCTTGCAATGAATCCCATTCCAGCTCCTTTATCATATTTGTCACTGATTGCATTCTGCGATAATTTCCAGAAACAAATTTAGCAGCCCTTCTTTGCACCTTCTCAAACTCCTGTATTTGATACTCAAACTGAAATCGCCCTTATATGATGCGAGATTTGTGTTTCGAAGAAGCAGACACTTAGAGAAACAAATAAGAGCGTCATATATGCGAGTTTGAGATTTCATTTAGCAGCAGAAAAGTGGAGAAGCTACTTCTCTGATTCGTACGAGAGACTCGTCGAAATATGATCTGGCAGACTACAAGAGCACGCTTAGAACATGGAGTTGTTCTTAATCAGCAAAGCTGATGAACATGTTTTGTTCATAGAAGCTCCTACCAAATGTTACGATCGGTGTTGCTAAATTATGTATGTATTTAAGGCATTCTGTTCCGCTGTAAGTTGAACAATAGTTGAATCTAACATTTGATTTACATCAAGTAAAATATTTTAATAATAAAAAGTCAGTAGTTGGATAGTAGGGTCAACCCAAAGTGCGGCTCATCACATATACGCAACTGCAGGTACTGTACGACATCCTGCGCACTGTTGTCAAGGACATACAATTCTCATATGCGCCCAAGGTCGAGAACTCCGCTATGTGATCACACAACGAAGGATATTTGGAGACTAGAGGTTTCAAAATATGACACTCTCAAGGCAACAGCTTCCAGGAAAACGAAGATTTCCCGGTGCCTAAAATAAGTCTACCGAAGCAGACTCAGACCAGACTCAAGTTCCTCGTGCAGTCATAACACTTGTTTTCAAGGGTAAAGGTGATCGTTGATACACGAAAAATGAAAGTGTGAAAAATATTTTGTTCGTCTCAAATGGTTCTTGCAGAAAAAGTAGTCTGACTAGTAGTAAGAGCTCTTTGGAATGTACATACCGAGCGTGGTGGGGAGCGGTTATCGTTCTGGCCTCGCATTCGGGAGGACGCCGGTTCGAATCCCCGTCCGGGCATCCAGATTTGGGTTTCCATGGTTTCCCCAAATCACTCCAGGCGAATACCTGGATGATTCCTTCAAAAGATCATGGACGAATTCCTTTCAGTTCCCTGTCCCCAGTCCCATTCCGGTTCTAATGTCCTTGACGTTGACGAGGCGTAAAGCCATATGTAAACAAAAAAAGTCTTTGGAACTAGAAGTATCACACCAAAATTGAACTTGCTATTCAGATGTTTCTACAGTTTTAATTTCTTGATGTCAATGTCAGTTACTCTTGATATCGAACTATTAAATGATTTAAACGAAAGAATAAATCCTACATATTGCCTCGCGCAACGTGAAAACTATAAAAGAATTCTTTTCTTCCCGTCAATCCATTCGTTTTAAGCACTGATTAAGGGCTGTCTCCTTTTACTGGTCCATTAAGTGCCCTCGATCTTTCATTATGCAAAGAGTTAAATGTCAGTAGAACCTATGATATCCTGGGAGATTTCACCAATTATAAGCATTTACCTAATTAGTATGGCAGTGGTAAGACATTTCTATGCTTCACTATCATCCAAGACAGCCCTCTCACATCTACGTTAATTATTGGTATTGCTGCACTAACCGGTGATGACGTTGTGTTTCTGGACGACTTATGCCAATTTCGTCATCACTCAACACGTGCAAACCATCATCATAAACAAATTTTGATTAATATGGTTAATTATGAAACCACCAACAATCGGGAGATATTGTTACCATGTTGCAAATGAAAATAGACTGCTCTGAGCAAACAACAATGGATTTTATAATATCCGTGCTTGAATCAGTTATTTACATTCATATAACATCCAACCAAACTTGTTAACACATTCTATAAATTATTAAACTTCGTCACAGTGAAGCTCAAACTCATGTCACGTGACATTATCTACGTGACGCAACAACCCGCCTCGCTTGCTAGACCAGCGAACTCTTAATAATAATGCGGCCAGCTGGTGCGGGCCAAAGATACTACTAAACAAAATCCTTAAAGACTATAAACTAATGCTATCCCGTTCACAATACAGACCAATAATCTGTGAAAACCAATATATTATATACAACAGGTTTCAGACAATAACACAAATAATTATTATACATATAATTAATAAAATAATAGCATAATAATAATATTAACAACGAAAAATTGTTTAAGTGGATTGTGATAATGTCATGAGCTTCCACTGCCATTTTCAGATCCAACGAGCACTTGATAAACGGTCTATATGTGACATCTGGTTAGATTATGTGGCACCTTAATTAATCCCTC
This sequence comes from Vandiemenella viatica, assembly GCA_031002005.1. Lineage (NCBI taxonomy): Eukaryota > Metazoa > Arthropoda > Insecta > Orthoptera > Morabidae > Vandiemenella > Vandiemenella viatica. Next base: position 137,698,851 of record CM061919.1, read on the forward strand.
TAAAATAAGATATGAAGTGATTTTCTACGGGAAAATAACCTAACTAACTCATGAACAGACGAGTCATTAATTAACAGTCATCCTATGTGTAACTAAGTGTAGATAATGCACCTTAGATGTTTCTTTTGTTCAAATGAAATGCAAACCATTTGATCTCCTAACCCGATTCAATTTTCATCGGTCGTCTATAGCTCCATGCTATTTTTAACTGCTCTCCAAGATGAAAGTGACAATTTTAGCACCATATATATGATGCAGTGGAACGCGTTGTCAAAGTTGAGGTTCATTTCTCAAGAGTTATTTATATAATACTTCCAACAGTAGCGAGGCTTTTGAGATAATTATGTGCTGTCTACAGGACAGTTTTTGTATTTTTCTTACTGAAGGTCCGATAATTTTTTAACTACCTTGTACACAAAGAAATGTCGTAACCATCATTAGCTCTTCCAGCATTTTAACATCATTGTTAATCTACTATGGATAAACGTCTCTTTCCAATTACCAGTTACCTAGAGTTCCTGCTTCTGCTTAACGCATCTTCTCTTATGGTCGATCCACCTACTCTTCTAGTAGGCCATCTTACAGCTACTTTCCTTATTATGAGTATGTAACAACGTGTTGTACTTATGCTTTTAATTATCCGTAACGAGGTGTACTTATGCTGTGTGTGCTTAACACTAGAAAATGAACGTTCTTTGTGCATAGAACTTCCTAACAAATGTGACAATAGCTGATGCTAAGTACCTCTCATTAATTGTAATGAGGCCGCGCCAAGATTAAGAGTCCGTATTCTCTCCCTCCTGTATTACATCAAATCAAAATCCTTTCATATATCTACATTTTTCACGATAAAGCTGCACTATTTGCCAGGTTCCGGGAATCTCATTCCTCGGGTCAATATATTTTCCGGTTCCCTGCATCACATTGTGCATGTTTGCACAGCGTGTCTGAGACTGGGAATGAGATTTAATTGAACAAATTAATTATGGTTCCTACAGTACCTTTAAATCCAATAAACAACAAAATTCCATATTAGAATTTGTATCGTTTGTCGAATTTTTTAAGCACAAATCATGATTTTTCTGTAACCAGACGAAGAGTTGTTTGACCCAACCAATTATTTCAGATTACAGCGACACTATGATGGCGTTTCGCACCTATCATAGGACTACCTGTATGAAAAACCCCAGTGCTCAGAGAAAATTTATACCAGGAACTTTGCTAAGTGCACGAGTTGTAGTAACGATATTGTTCACCAAAGTCCTAGATTAAATACCAAACCTTCCTGTGGTGCATATGGTAGAGATCAATAATTATGGGAATGTTAGACGTGGTGGCCAGCTAAGAGTCTTTTGGAAGCGCAGGCCTCAATGGGTTGGCTCCAGTTTTCATGCTTTCCCGTCATTTGTCCTTTTTTTCACAGTACTGATTGCACACAAATACTTAAATTTCCCAAGATAGCATAAATTAATCACCAGGAGGAGGAGAACGTTGTAAAGTTACAAGAGGAGATTAGAAACTATGGTTACAAGGCCAACATTCCTGGAATGTCATCCGTTCTAGTGTAATCAGTAGTATGTTACAATTCAAAAACATGCAGTTCACCACTGTGCAGACTTTTGGCCAACCGCCACCTACAACGCTAGTTGTAGGTGAACAAAAATGGCGACTCGAAGAAATCCGCTCAGTTACACGATATCTGTTAAATTTACTTGCAGCTGATAAAGGTATATGGACAGACTGTAATGTCTCGTAAGCATGTAGCAGAATGGTGTCGAAAGTTTGCGGCCGGTAGAGAAAACGTCACCGACGAGGATCGCAGTTGAAGCTATTTTACTGGGACATCACCCTGCTTATAACCCAGACTTCGCTCCAAGCGACTTATACCGTTTTCCGCACTTGAGGGTGCAAGTAGGAGGCCGACGATTCGCTTCAGGCGAGGAGGTGATACACTTCGCGACTGCGTGGCTGAACACGTAAGTACACGATTTTTAGCGGAAGGGTATATTAAAACTTATCCCACGAAGCGACAAGTGGCTAAACCGATATGGAAATTATGTCGAAACAACCTAATGTATGAACTATAAGTGGGCTGTATTGGTTGTATGAAATAAAATGTACACGTTTCACTATACGCTTTGTACCTTACTTTCAGGTCAACCCTCGTATTTTTATTTCCTTGGCTCCTTTTTCAATACTATTCTAATGACGCTCAAGAAAATAAAAATCCCGTAAAAATAAAACTTCTGTCCTACAATAAAGACACATTAATAGTATGACAGGATGACTATCCCGTTGAAGTCAAAGTGGCAGAGTTCTGTATAGCGTTGTCAATCTCCTGACATCTCAAACGCACAGTGTCCCCGTTCAGCTATTTAAACATGGCGTCGCTCTCAGGGTAGGCCAAGCGCGTAATGAGGCCGCGCCAAGATTAATGACGCGTGAACGCAGCCGGGCAGCCTACATACAGGGGCAGTTGGCATGGCCTCGCTCGTAGCGCCAAATTAATTTCCGGTGGGCCACACTCGCAGACTCTAAAACAGTTCGTGTTTTTCCGTCCTGGAGACAATTGTTATTCAGAATACGTTGTGAGTGCTCTGCTTGTAGATGCATACGGTGTCTCGGAAATGATAAGGAAAATCGTAGGACTGACTCAACGCCCTTATCTTTTTACACGTTTATTCGTGGATAAAATTATATAACCCTGGTTTAGAATATGACATAAGTCGGAATTATTTACAAAATACATTATTTAAAATTTATTTTTCATTTCGAGCTCCAACTTTTAAGAGCCGACAATGGAAAAACCGAATAGTCAGACAAATAAATACCAACATATTCAAGAACAAATTTGAGTAAACATAGTGGCTCAGTTGAGAGCATTATGCATAAACAATTTTCATCTGTATTGATTTTTATTTTCAGCCAAATTCAGTAACTAATAATTTGGCTTCTTTAGTTCTAAGCAAATATCATGAATTGATATGGATGAAAAGCTTTATTCATCACGCCGTATTGGTTATCCTAAACTATTGAGAGGCGAAAGGAGCTTTGTGTTTTCATCTGACTCCAAAACTTCTTTTATTGTGTATAAATACATTTTTGTAACATGTTTAGTTTATAAGGTGAAAGTTGGAGACCGCCTTACCATTCACCTAGGTGATAAAGTGAAAGCATCATAAAAAAAAACAACCGAAAAACACCAACTACAACCCGCAATCAGTACGACCGGGATTCGGGGCACGGGATTTGAATCTGCGCCTATTATACCTCCCACTCTAGCCACTATAGCGGGGTCTGTATTGCTTAGATTATCTTAATAACTATGCTAGTTTTTTTATATCAAAACACTGTACATTCTACCTTAACATGACGTTATGTACGATATTCTGCATGAACAGCTTTAAAACCAATTGCATGGTAAATTTTCGAAAGAACTTTGCAATACTCTAACTCATAATTCCAACACAAATATGTACTGTACCTTTACATTACTCAGTGTTTTAAATAATATCCTATAGAGAATGCTAACTGTATTCTAGGGGCATTTCATATTATTTCTGAGTGCAGAAAGATCTATTCCGAAGAAAGTTAAAAATCCATTTACGTATGTTTTGGGTGGATAGGGATTGTATCAGATATCTCCCTGCCCCAGAAATTAACCATTAATATTTAAATCAAAGAAACCTTTTCTAATCGTCATTCGACTTCTTCTATCCGCTGTACGACACCATTAAATAATTTACAACAATAATTCATGCTTTCTTTCTGCCAACTGTCGAAACATTTTCAAAGGTAAGATTTATATTTCAAAATGTCATTGAAGCTAGTTAAATAATACTTAATTTGTGTGATTTATTTATTTATTTCTCGTGTCCAGGACATAACAAGTTGAAAAAACAAATAACATTAATTAATAAATATTAAACTATAAACACAATTAAATATCAGATATTAAAATCTCTTTCTCTGGTGATATACCTTCGATGTTTATTGATATAATTCAAAGAGCTGGCTTTGAAAAAACCGTTTATTTTGAAATTTGTCCTGGTGGTGGAAGGATCTGCCATTAGGATTATTCCTAATGTTTCCCAGGGTACGCCCGATCGTATTAGTTTTCATATTTCACTATTCTGCATGATCTTCGAGGAGGCTCCTTCCGTGTACCCCATTTGTGTGATAAAATATTTACACTGAAACCGCAAAAAAAAAAAAAAAAAAAAAAAAAAAAAAAAAAAAAAAAAACAAGCACAAAACTCTAAAGTGAATTACAGGAAGTATGCATGCTGTAATTAATGTTAATCGGAAGACCGAAATTTGTGTTACAGATTAATCGTGTAGACGCAACTTTCGTTCCAGAGTAAAAAAAAAAAAAACAGGACCTTGTCAAATACTGAAGATAGTTAGATAAACACAGCGCATTATGTGACAGTTCATTTGTTCAGTAGGTGCTGTGTTACAGCCGTGTGACATGTTCATGTAAGTCATGGATTTGCTGTGGGTGTCATTTAAATTAATTACCATATTGATGTACTTTCTAACAAAAGAAACTAAGCACCGAAGTTCATAGCAGTACCTAAAGCACCGTAACAAGTACTAATCTATTTCAATCGGCTTCCGGAGACAATGTCGCTCTCTATTCAATGAATACCAAAGAAGTTCTTCCTCAGTAAGATAGAAAACGGCCCCAGTATATTTCTCTGACCGCGTTATATATCTCTCTTTCTTCGTACCAAAGGTTGAAATGTGAATAGGGAACTCTATCTCCGTGAATCCTGCATGAAACTGTAGTAGCCGTAGGAATCTCAAACTTAACATTTGTGTTATAGTTGAAGTAGAAGAGCACCTGATAGTAGAAGGAATAAAAGGTAGAATGACGAGAACATGTCGCCTGACATAAATAGAGTAAATCTTTCAGTAATAGGCCTATGATGACCTTTGATGTGGTAGTTCCATTCCAATGGAGAAATTTTTGAAGTGCTACAAAACGTGATGCATGTCGAGCCGATACAATTTTTTTTTCCTTCTGGTAGAATTTCGTAAGCTACCGAAATGTTTCTCTCGTTGCATGGAAAAGCATGACGGACTGTATTCAAAGCAACATTTTCTTACTTATTTTAATATCCGATCTTCCACCTCTAGTAACAAAATACTTTCACCAAACACTTATTCGCGATGTAAGTACAAGCGAGAGATAAGACGTATCACATGCTATTTTACCAGGAAAATTCATGTTCAGGTTTCTAACAGACTAGTTATATAAGAGCTGTTAAAATATTTTTTTAAAACCGAGATTAAAATTTGTACCTCGAGTTGTGAAATCTGAACTATATTGTAAAGCCTCTGAAACCTGATACCAAATTTTCTTAAATCTTATTTTGTAACTTGACTGAAATGATTCAGATTAGGTAGACGTACCACCTTAACAGCTTAAAATAAAACTTCCCTCATAACTTAGGAGAAGAGATTAAATTCAATTTCCCTACAGAAATTGGTGTCTTTAAGGGAGAAGCATGTAATTTTGTGACAGCTACAATCTTCGGTGACAAAGGACTCTCCAAGCCTTGATGGTAAAATAATTACGCAGCAGAGCAGATAGTTTTTCTTAGACGGAAATTTAACAGATTTTCATTTAAGTGCCCTTCCAACTCACTGGCATCTATAACTGAGTCAAAATCCCCTTGTACTTAAATTACGATGAAGAAGGAATTTTATTGGCATATTATTTAGATTAATTATCCCCGTGTCTGGAATCACCGATGTTAAGTGAACTAGCAGTCTACTGAACTCAAGCTCATCATACCAGTGCAATACCTGGAGAAGATGACTAGCGATAAAGAGTTGTAGGTTAGCTCTTTTAAGAAAGTGAAACACAACTTGTTACATAGAACTAGCACAGCAAATGATTTCTACTTGCTGCTTTCAGTCCGATTTTGAAGCCCCTTTCGTAAAAGAAATAAATTTCAGTAGAATAGTTTTTTAAGGTATAAAGGATTTAGTTGCCTCCATGCTCCCTTTCAGAATTCATGATGGAGATCATTTTAATATGTATGCTTGGAAAATTTAGTTTGGAAAATATTTCGGTTTTGATGTTGTAAGAGGAAGCCAAATATAGGGTTTGAAATAACTAGTTAATGCAAAAAGCTACATCAGACCTTTTATCACAAGCTGTGTATGCTTGGAAAATTTAGTTTGGAAAATATTTCGGTTTTGATGTTGTAAGACCACGCGCTTAGAGGAAGCCAAGTATAGGGTTTCAAATAACTAGTTAATGCAAAAGGCTACATCAGACCTTTTATCACAAGCTGTGTATGCTTGGAAAATTTAGTTTGGAAAATATTTCGGTTTTGATGTTGTAAGACCACGCGCTTAGAGGAAGACAAGTATAGGGTTTGAAATAACTAGTTAATGCAAAAAGCTACATCAGACCTTTTATCACAAGCTGTAGTCAGCATCCATAAGGAAGTTCTGAGCATACGTTTGGCAAATTAGCTAAAAAATAAATATGAGTTTTAATTTTTTTTTAAATCTAAAATAAATAAGATCAAAGCAGGAAATTAACGTCAGGCCAAGGGCAGTGAGGTGATAGAATTTATGTTTAATTTTAAAGAAACCTCTGTAAGGAATAATCGAAGCCAAAACATGTAGAATAAGTTACATATAGAAACATGGGTTAGGTGCAACTCAAAAGATAAATTGCGTAATTAGATATTGAATTTCGAAAGTACAAACTGTCGTAAGAGACCTTAAAGAATTGATAAATAGAAGTCAGCCATCTTTACTTTTGTCCAGTCATCCATCAGCTTTCAGCAACTTCACTTCACGGCAGGCGAGCAATGCCTCCGTGGTGGCCATTCGTTCGTGAGTTTATGTTAGTAACAGTTCTTTGTATTATGTAGAGTCAGTCTCTTCCTAGTTTTCATCGAGTTGGCTTCGCGGCGGATCGAGCAATGCCTCTTTAGTGTTCAGTGTTAGGAGCGTGCGTTAGTATGCCCCGATAATATCCTCGTCCTAGCAAGGGGGCTAAGATGAAAGTTTGTCTGCTAGTGAATGTGCATAACCTGCTTTCTTCATATGGAACTGATAGTCCGATGTCTTTTCCAAATTTTTAATACTGGTACCGAGATTTGTAAATGAACTTTCAATAGAATATAACTCTTTATTGAACTGAAATCTTGTGGGTATTTTTTGTCATTTTAAATACCTTATACTGTTGAGGTATTAATCAACCGTGTGGCAATCGAAAAACTAAATCTTCTAGCTACCAGTTATAAACACGTTCATTTCATCGTTCGAGACTAATTGTTTGCCTGCCCTTAAGTAAGAAATAAGTTTGGAAAAAACCGAAGATTTACCCAGAAGTTTCATTTGTGTATTTCTCTTTTCACTTCAATTGTGTACAAGAAAATGTTTTCGTACAATCCACACTCATATTCTGCATTGGGCTAAGGGCCTAACGTCTCTCGGAAGTAAACGTCAGTACTCATTTAGGATTATCCTTAAAGTTAAAGAAAGACAAACGCAATCTTCATTTTGATGTAATGTCAAATAGTGTATGTAAAGAAAAGGTTGTACTATCTACTATATAATTTCCCTTGCTCACTCCCTCACTCAATCACCTCGATAGCTATTGGCTGGAGAACGGTGTCACGTGTCAGTCTTCGCTCTAAATTAACAGCCGCCAGAGATATCATTATAAGAAATTCGAGGTTATGTTCACAATTTAATAGCTAAGGAACTGTTACCAAATTAATTGCCATAATGCATTCATTAAGTTTGATATTTGTAGCATTTCATAGTTTAAAAAAATATCGATAAAATTTACTGTTGAAAAATCGGGGAACTGTTTTTCAGTAACATGTTGCTAATGAAAGCAACGTAAAAAAACTTTAAAAACTTAAATTACCCATGGTCTCTGCTGTAACCATGAATGCCAATTTTCATTGCGGCGTAGACTAAATTTCAATTTAATTAAAACTTTCGCCAATCCTCTTGCTTGACCAAAGGTTATACATTAAGATTTATTTTCTGTTTATGTATTTTAGTGATCTTTGTTCATGTTCTCTGTACGTGACTCATTAGGTTATTCAAAGTGGACATCAGGCAAAATATGATTCCCAATCGAGTATTCTGTCAATTCATTTCTTCAGAGATGCTCAACCATTTTAATAATCTGTATTGCATTCTCTGGCCGTCACAGAATGACCAAAAATTACATTATGAATGTTTGTCCAGACTCAATAAAATAAAAAAATAAAAAACATGATGCCTTCGAAGCAAACGGGAATTCTTAAAATTTTGCACAGTGAATTTTAAGACTCAAATATGAGGCAAGTTTGTATTTCAGCAAATTCGAGTCTAAGACTTTCCAAACAATTATACGATAGCGCGATCGTGCCTATCCGTGTTTAGTACCTACGTGTACTAGTACTTCTGAGCTCTTCAAGCTCAAGAGATTTAACCCATCATAAGACTGAAACACAGGTCAAGTTGGTATTTGGTCAGACCAGGTCATCCTGACCATAGAAACTGGAACTACTCTTGACTCGTAACGATACGCAAAAAACGGTCACGGGCTTACACTAGTAATGTTATTTTCTAGGGCAGTGAAGGAACGTACCTTTAACTGAATCATGAAAATATCCGGATTTCTCCTGAAGTTATTTCCGGAAATTGAACTGTGTCTGCTCATACATGACTTCCTTCCAATGCTATATCTGTGTATTCCATTCTACGTATTATCATCAATGATAAATTTTCTAAGTTTCATTTCTTTAATTCCATTGTTAAACTGAAAAGTATATATTTGTGTTGTGTTACATTATGTCTCGTCTGGTGCGGAATTGTGCCACTCCTTGCTGTGCACACAAAGGGTTCGTCCATTTGCTTCTCGGGCAGAATGGCGGCCTGCGTCCCTTAAATAAAGGACTCTGTGCCGCCCACGCCATCTGAGGACATTCCAATAACGAACGGCAGCGCCTCAGATGAAATGTTCATTCGCGCCAATGAATGGGGACTCCTTCTGAATGGAGAGGAAAAAAATATATTATTTTCTCGCGTCATTGTAGATTTTTTGGAGGATTTCTCCTTCAGCTGCGTTCCACCGCTGTTTAAGGGAGAAATATCTAAGAAAGAAAATAGCCAATGCTGTTTTTAATCAAAGGTAGTGACATTTTTGGAGAAATACTGGACTCTTCAACTTCCCCATCTTTCGCATGTCCAGCTGATCGTTTTTGGTTCTAATTATCTAAATGTATAATAAAGAGTAAATCATTGCTTCTTATTATTTGCAATATAATTTCAAATGCAAATAGTGTTTAATTTTATGTTACTAACATTCAAGTTGATAAGCAATAATTTTTTTCACCATTACTATCTTTGTTTTTTTTATTATTATTATTTACAGGCTTACTTCGTAGTATAGAGAATTTTGAAAAAACTGCTAAAAGGCAGGTGGAATACTGGCTTGGTTGCAGAATATTACAGCAATTATTATAAAAATCAAATAATTAGTTCAAAAATTTCTGGTTGTAATTTGTGTGATTATTTGAAATCTTCTCCAAAACAACATTCACTGAATAACAGAGCAGTGTATTGTTAATAGCGGAGATACGAAATCAAGTATAAAGTCTTTCATCAGTAGTATATTTTCGAAACTACTGAAATCTGTAGCCATTACTACTGTAACATTAAAGTTGATACGGTTACTATACGGAGAAAGCATCAAATCATTAATATATGTTTTTTTTCCCAAATTCTAATACCAAACCAAATTCTAACCATGATCAAATTTTGTCCTTTATGTGACCAGTTAAATGCGTTCTACTTGATAATATACTTCTAGTATAGCCTTCAGTTGTAAAAGTCAAGTAAGGTTTTATTTATTTAATTTTTGCAGTTGTCGGTCTTTGGATTGGTTTGATGCAATCCTCCATCCCTTCCTTTCATGTGCTAGCCTCTTCATCTGTACATACACCTTACAACCTACGTCCTCAGTTATCTGCTTCATGTATTCTAATTTCTGTATTTCTCTACAGTTCTTACCTTCGACTCTTCCCACCACCAGCAAATTAACCAGTCCAGCATGTCTCAAAATATGACCTACCAGCCTGTCTCTTATTTCTGTAACCTTCTTCCACAAACTTATTTCCTTGTATTTCATGTTAATTCGCAACAGAGATGTTGTATGAAGTTTTTGATAAAAACCTCCTCCACACAGATATCCACAGGTGCACAGTGAACACAAAACAAAATAAGTAATTTGGTAGGTTATTCCAATCCATGTAACTAATATATAACCTTTTTAAATACCTTGATAATTTAATTACTTTATAGTGCGTTCAGTTAATAGAGGCGTATCAAGGTCACTTTGCTCTATGCCCACTAGGCCACACTTAACCCTACATGCGAAAGAAAACAGCGATCGCTGACAAATTTTCCACTTACCTGCTGCCTGGTAACAGTGGTCTGCTCGGAGTGGTAGGCAACGGGAGAGGACGGTGAGGTGAGGAACGGGGCAAGGACAACATGACCTGAGCCACCAGTTGAAGGTGAACAGGACGGAGAAGCAATCATTTCAATGAAAGACGATAGAAAATAACGTTTGCAACGAAAGAAACTTCGTAATGTAGCGAAGTTTTAAAAAAAAACTAGTGATAGGCAGGTGGAATACCAGCTTGGATGCAGAATATTATTGCAATTATTACACAAATTAAATAATTAATTCCAAAATATCTCTTATAATTTTTGTGCGAACGAAATAATAATATTAAGTATGGGTCACCAGTGTATTTGGGATTACCGGTATCGTGGCTAATCAAAACATTTATATGTTTGCATTAATTGGAAACTAGCAGCAAGACACCCTAGTTTCTCCAGTTCTTACAAAATTCCCATTGTGAAACAATTACGAAAGTAGCTTAATATCCACCCCATGACAATTGTAGGTAATAGATACAGTAACTGACATAAAAATATATAAAAGCCACTAACTTTTTGTTCAGAAAAATAAAATGATTTTAACATAGTTGTTTTCTTCTTGCCCATTATTTTAAACTTAAACGCTTGAACACTGATGACAGAAGAAAATTCTTCGCGGTACACTAAGAGTAGTCTAATTATCAAATTTATCACTAAAATACATATTTAAAACGTGTTTGCTGAAAGTATATAGCACCAATAACCACGTGAAAATAGTGGTTCATTGTTCCTGATAAAAAAGTGTCGAAAACCAAATCACTACTTAGATTCTTCACCTTTGTGCTCGAACCTGGCTCATTGTAATTGCCTTCTTCATAACAGAAACCAAGAAGATTAAAAGAACTCTTTAAGTTTATAACGACGCTTGTTGGATGTGGTATCTCCACTAGAAATTTACCAGCAGGATTAATGTGTTGACGAAAACTCAACGCTAACATAATGTGAAACACTTATCGGACAAAATATTAATGAAACAAATATCTGTGATACGAATTCTGAGTGTATTGTACTTTCACAAGACAAATTTACGCCAGTAAACATCCATGAGAGAGAAGCAACAAGTAGCTACCGGAGATGCAGCATAAACGGCTCCAAAAAATGTTGTGGATGTTCTACACTTCTCTCCTCGCTTTATTTTTATTTCTTTTCTTTTCCCCACTTGACGTGGACTCGTCTGCGTGTTTGCCGGAGCAGTATTCAGCCCCTTCAAACCAAGCGATGTTTATCGCCAGGGGTCTGTTTGAAGTGTTTGCATATACCTCACGTGTGGAACGAAATTCAACTTGTATCCAGAGAGGGCTGCAATTTGCTCTCGGCCTGCAGCTGGATTGAAGCTGCGTATTTTCACTAATTGCTCACAGAGATTTTGATTAAAAGCTGCAGCGACGTATACTGTGTCAGCAGGTGTAATAAACGTGCGTCGCAATATGTATGCTTAATTGGGTTAGTAATCTGTTTCCTCGTACCTTACCATTCCACAACCGTTATCTCACATAAAACACATTTTTGTTAGGTATCTATTTGTCTCCACCCAGTAATTTTACCACATAAAAGTTAATTGTCACTTACGGTCATAAGAGCACTAAAAGCCATTAAAGACGTGAAATGTTTTTGCGGAAATCCGCTCCCCTCTCCCCCCCCCCCCCTCTCTGGTGAGACTTCGTGTTATCTGGTCGGAGCCCCCCCCCCTCCTCTAAAATAACGTGAGATTTTGACGGAGGATCCTCCCCCTCCTAGTAATCGACCTCGTAACTTTTTTTAATACTTTTTTTTAAGTATCATGCTGCCAAGTGCGGTTATACCCCCGTATGGTCGATTTTTAGACCAATCCCTCCACCTCTTAAAGTCGACTTTGGCGTCATTTGTAGACCTTTTTCTTTATATGGGGTCACCGTTATCGTTCCTAAATTAAACATAAAGAAATCCACATTCAAGTACGTCTCCTTCATCTCACTATAAATAAAGATGAACTCACTTTTTTTAGATTTTCAAGTATCACCTGAGGAGAACAAACACTTTGAGCGAAAATCTTATGTTTTAGAAGGACATCTAGACAGATTGCAGATATATCTGAGAAAGCATCAGTGAAATCTTCAAATTATGTCCATCGTCAACTCCAACCTAACATAACTCAGGTAGTGATAATAATAGCAGCTGTTTAATAGAGATAACAAGCATTTCATATATATCAGGAAACTATGATAGATAGATAGATAGATAGATATGTTCACTTTGATCCCATGTGAGAATAATGTCGGGGATGTGGAACAGTAAATACACTTATTAGAAATGTCAATATTACTATATAATTGATAATATTATGTATTGACAAGAAGTTAGTTACGACCCAGTAGTATAACCAATATTTCCTGTAATCTACAAATACTTATTATGTGGAACAGTGAATAAGCTTGTTACCAGCATCTAACAACCAGTTATTTTCTTACCAACCAGTTACTACAACTCATAAGCAGTCAATTACTTAAAAACCTGTTAGTATCATAATTTTTTACAGCAGTTTTTGAGTGCATGCTATCCCATGTTAGTTACTATATATGTGTGAAATTTTGTAAACAGTGTAATTACTTCATTTGTCAAAAGTTTCAACAGAAAGAAAAACCATATATCATTTTAGTAATTGTGGACAACTTTGTCACCTTCTCCTTCCATACACCATATATACTATTTTATCAGTCATTCTTAGTTACCAAATTCCAAGAAGAAAATTCTTTCACAGAGTAAAATGGATTCTGAAGCAGAAACTCTTTCAGTTTGGACTTAAAGTAGTTGGGTTTTTGTAGATAACATTTAATTTCTGTTGGTAAGACATTGAATAAGGAAGCTCCAGTAAATGTTAACCCTTTCTGTACAATTGACAGTGATTTTTAATCCTTGTGGATATTATATTTATTCCTAGTATTATGGCTATGTATGTCAGCATTAAGATTGAAGTGTTCAGGATTTTCCACTACAAATGATAGTACTGAGTATACATACTGTGCTGGCATTGTTAGTACACCCAGGTTTTTAAATAGATTTCTGCACGACGTCTGTGGGGTTGCTCCACAAATAGTTCTTATAGCACGTTTTTGCAATTTAAATACCGTCTGTGCTTGTGACGAGTTTCCCCAGAATGAGATGCCATAAGTGAGCAGGGAATGAAAATATGCAAAATATACTAACTTTCTGGTTTCTATATTAGCTATTCTTGATATTACCCTAAGTGAAAATGTTGCAGAATTCATTTTTTTAAGAAGTTGTTGAATATGCTGTTTCCAGTTCAATTTGTTATCTATACATACACCCAGGAATTTTGTGAAATTACTTTCATTGATTACTTTTTCTTCTGATATCACATTATAGCTGTCCTTTTGGACTCTATGATTTTTTGTTGCAAATGGAGTTAAAACTTATCACTGTTGGCCAAACGAGCAACAGAAAAATTTATCGATTGTTAAAATGACGAATAATATAATAATTTAATTAAGGTTGATGATAACTTTCTAAAATTCCTAAGTAATTGCGACTCTACAAAAATCAGATACCAGTGTACCAGGCAGTGTTTGTGTCTGACACCATAGCTTCGTTACCTGTAACATAAAAGTGAAAAACGTCTTACCATCAATCAAACATTTCCAAGAGAAGTCGTAACTAAGCGCTTGGGTCTTTGGTTGAACCATGACGCTCACACCTGAAATTGGGGAAGCAACCGATTCAAAACACTGTACGGCCAGCCAGATTTCCGTTTTGCATGATTCCTCGAAATAACTTCAAGTAAATGCGAGGATGAATCCTCTAGAACAAGTCCATGGCATTTTTTCTTCCTGTTCCTTGGCCCTTTCCTCTTTCGCCTATAATGACCTCTTTGTCAACGAGGCGTAAGGTACTAAGAAGGTAGTTCTAAATTCCATAGCACACATCTTCCCTCTCCTTTCTCCCAATTCTTTCCCGGTTCCAATTAAATTTGTTGTTTTTACTGAGTACATTCATTATTTAACATAGGTCCATGTAGAACAAGTGTATGATAAGAGTGCCATACATAATGTGAAATGTTTCCAAAGAACCTATCATTTCACGTTGTCGCACATACTGATATTCAGAAACTCTAGATTTCGATTTTTTCCCACTTCTTGTAGGCATTACGTATTTTAGAGAAGAATAGTCACACCTTTTCGGATCCCTTATTATCCTGAATATCGATATTTTGTACTTTCTTCATACCTGAAGAGGCATTTCGAAATTTGGTATTATTTTTTCACAAATTCATTCATAATTGGAACAAAAATCACCGATTCGGTATTTGTTTAGGTTAAACTTGTAACTTCAGACATTTTGCGATGCCAGCAGCCGGATCAGTTCAGTTGAACGTGGTTACCAGGGGATGACTGTCGTCACGGTTTTGACCTTCGACACAGCGAATATTGCGTTACGCTTTTATAGTGTTGGCATCTTAGAAGCACTGCTGGAAAATGCATTCTAATTTTTCCTTCCAAATGACACTAGAGCAGCCCTGATATAGGAAAGACGTCAAGAGCATGTGTGACGAGGTTCCTTAAAATTTTTGATGAATATGTTTGTTAAAATTAAATATTATTCTTGCTTTGTCCATACAAATGTGTTAAAGCTGTGTGTAAAATAAAAGCTACGTGAATATTGGAGTGCTGGAATATCTATGAACAGTGGCCATCTAAGACAATTAATATCTTTGGACAAAAATGAAAAATAAAATAAAAGAGTTTTTTTTTATAATGGCTAGAGTGTGTGCTAGAATGTAAGCTATAGAGGGCATATGGTGGTATAAAAACGGAACGTAGAAGTCTGTTATTCTGTAGTGTACTGTAAAGAAGTGTATTCTATACAAAGTGTTTAAAAATGAAATTGCTTTCGAATGTTTTCAAATGATCCTGTAGTGATAATGTACAGGGTGTTTCAAAAAGGACTTTACAACTTTGAAAATTCATATAAATTTTATGAAACAAGGTACAGAGCTGGTTTTGGTGTTGTTTTAAAGGAAAACACTCCAAGTTTTTTTACCTTAAGCTAAAGATGTTCTATGTGGCTTCCGTTGGTTATTCTGCAGACATCCCATCGGTAGTCGATTTCTTCCCAGACTCACACTAGCATTTCAGGTGTAACTTGCTCAGCAGCAGCGTAAATTCTTGCTCTAAGTTCAGGTAAAGTGGCCGGCAAAGGAGGTACGTACACCATATCTTTTATGAAACCCCAGAAGAAAAAATCTAGCGGTGTCAGGTCTGGGGAACGGGGAGGGCCATGCAATTGGGGCATCACGGCCAATCCATAGACCTGGAAAGCGGTCATTGAGAAAATCCCGGACGTCAGTCAGATAGTGTGGTGGTGCGCCATCTTGCATAAAGAAAACATTTCGTTCTCGGTCATCCACATCGATCAGTGGTATCAAAAATTGTTGCAACATATCAAGGTACAATATCCCGTTGATGGTTCTTTCTTGGAAAAGAAGGGGCCGTACATTTTCCTCTTGCTCAACGCACAAAAAACGTTCACTTTAAGGCTCTCACGAACATGTTGCAATGTTTCATGTCGATTTTCACTGCTCCAAATCATACAGTTATGTGTGTTAACCTTGCCACTTAAGTGAAAAGTTGACTCGTCAGAAAAGATTATGTTGTCCAAGAAATGTTCATCATCATCCACTCGATTTAACATATCCACACAGAAGTTCCTACGTGCAATCTTATCAGTGTCTTTAATTGCTTGTAAAAGCGAATATCGGTATGGTTTCAAATGCAAACGTTTTCTCAACACATGCCAAACCGTCGTATGTGGGACTTGCAGCTCACGAGATGCACGCCGGGTCGATTTCGTTAGGCTGTTGTCAAAACTTTTTCTCACTTGCTCAACCACCTAATCAGATGTGTTTTACTGAGCACCCTGTTACTACAAAACATCTATGTCACTCATAAATTGTAGGCCTACTAGGAGGATCTTTAGCGTACTTGGTACGAAAATTACGCTGAATTGTCGCAGACCTCGATTCTTCAAACCAAAACACACAGCTAGCACGCTCGGGTCCAGTGAAGGCAGCCATCTTTAACGTAACTGCCGCTAGCGCTTGTGCGGCGTGATTAGGCACTAGCGGTCTACGCGAGTCAAAACTTGAAGTGTTTTTCTTTAAAACAACACCAAAACCAGCTCTGTACCTTGTTTCATAAAATTTATAAGAATTTTCAAATTTGTAAAGTTCTTTTGAAACACCCTATATTGTTTGTTCTGAGCTGTGAAATAATATAATGTGCTATAATATAATAGCTAATATTTCAGCTTGACGACAGGCATATTATACATCAAGAAGAGCTATAGTAAAGTGCTCATACCAGCAAAAATAAACCAGGTAACTTACAAACCATCAACGTTAAAATCCTATTGACTTTAAAACAGTGCTACTGGATATGTAATTAGCTCAGAAAGATTCAGTAACCATTTCATAATAAGATTTTACGTAACTTTGTCCAACCCGCTGCTCCCTTCCCGAAACGTGCAGGCTGCAACTGTCGAAGTGAATTGTTTACAGAGTATCTCTTGCTATCGGTTACAGACCGACATGACATAAACTGAGCTGTGTCACTCGTTCGATAACGCCGATAGGGTAATAAACAAGGACAAGGGGTTGATTGATGGAAAGGACAGGGCCCGTGACGTGTTTGTCGGGACACTAGAGGGCAGTGGCGCCGTTCATCTCGCCAGTGGTCCGGGAGAGAGCGCCACTCGATGAGAGAGGAGAGCAATTTGGCGGAGGATGCTCGGAGGAAGCGACGACGCCTCCCCGCCCGCAGGCCATAAATCGGACTACCCAGAGGACCTTCCGGCGCCCTGTTGGCTCTCTGTCTCCGAGGACCAACGCACAGTGTCAAGGGCCCCTTGGCCGAGACGAGTAGCCACCTCAACTTGACCCTTCACCGCCGCCTCTCTTTAGCGAACTTTATGTGCGAAAGTAATAAGCTGCCCTGTATTTTGCAGGCTTAGCACTGCGTCACTGATGTTGTTACTGCCAACGTTTCGGTACGCTATCTCGGACCTTCATCAGGGCTATTTTGGACTGATGTATCCCTTGCTGACGACTGGTTACATCACCTCGTTCTTCGCCTGCACACTAGGCTGATGGTTTTGATTCGCGCCAACGAAACTATTACATTACCGGCTGTGTACGCTGTTCTAGTGATGTTTTTATCGTTGTAGATGTTCGACTAAGTTTGTCCGCGAAAGCACAGTTCCACATTTAACAAACTATAGCTGCAGTCAAAGCCGTTTAAGTCAAATTCGGTAGTGTTCTCACGTGGTAAAACGCAGTCCAACCATTGAGCAGGGAAAATAATGGAGGCGACGCATAGGACCTTCACCACGCACTGGAGTGCAGTCGGGTAGAGAGAAGTGGAGTGGGGAGGTCACCATATTGGATTTCCCTAGAAAAACGGAATATGCACACACAATTAAATAGTATTCTACGATGACCATGACGCCGCAATTTGATGATGGATTATTATGTAACTCGACGAGACAAATAAAAAATGAAGAATAAAAAAATTTGAAATCCTGCTTAGTTCTCGAAATATATTTTCTCAAAAGTGAAGTGTTTTTGGTTGAAATTCAGAAGAAAATTTTCCCCAAAGTCAAATTTGATGATAAATTCTTATGTAACACGACGAGACAAATGTAAAGTAAAAAATAATTTTTTTCTATATCTTGCTAAATTCTCGAGGTATACAATTTCCAAATTAAGATTGTTGATGTGGGATGCGGCCTGAACCAAAAAATAATTTTGCCAACGCCACTACGAACTACAAGTTGGACATGTAGGGAGATCTCTTTTTATTTTTTTTTTATTTTTTTACTCCCATGGTTAGGTTGAAACACACCCTGAATCAGAATAAAAACATCACCAAAGGCGCAAGGAGCTATACCTATAACTAATTTTTGGTAGTCGATACCTAGAGAACTAAAGGAAATACCAAAACATTTTACTCTTGATTTTCGATTTGTCGAATTATATGATAATCAATCATCCAATCGCGTCGTCACGGTTATGATAATGCTGCCCACCTAAACACATAAAATTCATTGCGAACTATATTTCGAGTAACAACAACGTTTGCTTCGTCACGTTTCCTAGTCCGCGCAGCAAAAATTATCGTGATTCTTTTTCAGTGTAAGCTGCTACGGGACTAAATCATGCAGAATACTGTATTCACCGTATCGCGATGTAAACTTGACCCACTTAAATTATACTTTCGACTCTCGCTTACAATAAGGCTAGCCTATTATGTGGAAAGTACTAAGATATGCTAATTTTCTACACTACACCAAGAAATATTTGAGAATGACGTCATCCTTTTGAGAGCAATGAATAAAACTATAATGATATGCCCTACTCTTTCAGATACCTACTAAACACTTCAAGAACTATAGTTAGAATGTGACTTACTTTTAAAACGATATTCCAGGTTGTTTCCTATCTGGTCTGTTTGTGCAACCATATGCAACACAAGCTACCTTTATATATATATATATATATCTTTGAAATATTAGAAAATGAAATATTCACAGCAGCAAACTCAGTGTAAACAGAGCAGTTTTTTTGGAAATCTATTATGGGCGCCGCGCATGCGTAGTAGGAGCCGAGTGTTTACAGAGGGCTTCAAAGAATTAGCGGTAATTCGCCATGGAGGAAGGAAATATATGGAGGAGAAGTGACGTTAAATCTGTGACACCGCCTCTAAACTCTCGGCTGATACTGCGCATGCATGGTGGCGGCAGCGGCCATATTGCGAATCCATACAAATGCCAAGTTAACATTGTGTTGGATGATGTGATTATTTCAGTTTCTAAAGTGTCTAAGTATTTTAAAATGCCATTTTGTGCCATCTAGGAATCTCGATGAAGCAAACGATGTTGTTACCCCAAATGCAGTTTGCGATTCAAATACGCGTGTGTGGATGTGTCTACATAGTTTGATTCTGTAGCGGCAATTTAATGGAGATTGTGGTTAGGTCTAAATGCAGTCTGTACCAGAATAGTTTTGTTGTTGCATATATAAGGGACAAAGAATTTATCTAATGTTGTTAGTAATTTCATGAGAACCATGTTAGTGACAAAACGTGTATCGCGATGTAAACTACTTCCAGATATTCCAGATTAAATTTACGATGTATGGTAACAAGATAACTATTTTTATTCTGGTCTAGGCCGTATTTCAACCTAACCATAAGTGGTAGTAATAAAACTGAAATATCCATTCTGCACGTCCACCATGTAATTCATTGTGGCTTTGGCAGAATTAAGTTTTGGTCCAGGCCGCATATCAACCCAATCCCCTAAATTTGGAGACAGTATATCCCGAAAACTAAGCAAGATATCGAAAAATTTTATTCTTTATTTTCGATTTGTCTCGTCGTGTTACATAAGAATCGATCATCAAATTTGACTTTTGCGAGATTTTTCTTCTGCATTTCAACTCAAGACCCCTCACTTTTGATACAGTATATCTCGAGTACTAGGGAAGATATCGAAAATTTTTATTCTTTATTTTTTATTTGTCGCGTCTTTTAAATAAGAATCCATCATCAAATTTGACTTTGACCGATTTTTTCTTCTGAATTTCAACCAAAAACTTTTGAGACAGAATATCTCGGAAACTAGGCAGGATATCAAACAATTTTAGTCTTCATTTTTTATTTGTCTCATCGAGTTACATAATAATTAATCATCAGATTGCGGTGTTACGTTTATCCTAGAGTCCCCTTGAGGTTTTTGTACATATACCCCGTGTCTGTATGGATGCGGCCTAGACCCCCCCTCCCCTTCCCCCCCACTCCTCCTCCGCCAGGCGTCACTTCAATGCTTGGTAAAGGTCTCTTGCGCCGTCTCCGTATATTTCTTTCCTCCATGATTTCGCCTACTCTCTTTTCCTTCCTCCACGAGCCCAAACATCTCCAACGACAATAACATCTCTGGAACAGCTGACACTCGCTGGCGGAAGTACAACAATTTCGCTGACGTAAAACCAAAACAATCAGCCTACTGCGCAGGTGAGGGACGAAATGGTGTAATCAGCCGTCAGCAGGTGATACATCAGCCCAAAATAGCCTTGAGGAGATCGCCAGGTCGAATGCCAAAACGTTGGCTGTAGCAACATTAATGTCGCAGTGCCTTACCGTTAAAGTGAGTGGAATTTTACTAACATGATGTCTATTAGAAACGTTCACTTTGTATAACCTATCTTGTTGGTTATTACCTTTGTTCAAACGTGCATGGATGTACTTGCATGAATGAATTACACGTATGAAATATCACACTAAACAAACGATTGGTATATTCATTTACGAAAAATGCAAATTTTGTTCTTATTCTTAAGACACCATTTGACAGAAGCCATATAGCTGTTGTTCATGAAGAGGTTGAAATAAAAATATTTATATTTAAAGTATCTTGTTTTGTTTGAATTCTATATTGTCATGTTGATAATCAGCTTTGCTTAAATAAATCTGGATGAAATTGGAACATTAATGCTGTCAAGTCTTCTCCTACTTATTATTATCTCTAGACAGTGATTGGCGATCCGCATAGCAAAGGTTGTTTTTGAAGAAGAACTGAAAATATCTAACGTGAAGTTGAAACTCTATTAGCTACCTCAAACACATGAGCTCTCTGATCTTCGAGTGGGTCGTTTTTCTTATATTTTCTCTTCGTTAAGGTGAGACATAACCACTAATATCTTAAGTATCTCAAAAAATGTCGCAGATATTGCGTCTTCCGGTTTCTGACAGAATGGTAGTGTACTGCATTCTTTAAAATGGAATATGCGCTCCGAGTTTCAAACATAGCTTCAAATTGATGCACTCTTCCATTGGGGGACCCAGAACATCTTTACTGTGATCACGTTTTATTTGTTGGGTCCGCTTCATCGGTTCAGTAGAGTAGAAAATAGTAAATAACCACCCCAAGAACTTTTCCTAGCAAATTCGTGAAGGCAGTGATCACGTAAATTGAATTAAACTGAAATAATTAGAAATTTTGATCCTACTTCTAGCAAACGGGTGAATCAAATTCGAAAAACATAAAGAATAAAAAAAAAATATTGTTGCTTGTTGCGAAAATTCATATCGACCCATTTATTGATTTCCTAGTTGGCGATCAGGTGTGTTTCATATACACATTTTGGTTCTTTACGGCTTATCAGCAGAGTGATTATTAGAGAGTGAATTGGTTGGAAAAGAGAGAAGCTTATCGGCCATAGCGTAGAGGTATATGAAGAAATTATCCCAGGATGCGCCTACAATGATTTCGTGAAATGATTTGAAATCAAATTCCGGATCGTTGATTCGAGAAATCATTATTCTAAATACCCTGTTACTATTGCACTTATTTTACTGTTTTCAGCTATCCATTCTGTTCTATAAATTCATATGGTAATTGGGGCTATACATTCACATGGTAATAGAAGTCAGAGTGCAAGAAATACGTTTTGTCACAGCTGAAAAATATTATTTTACCGTTCTTTACTTTCTTCAATGACAATCGTAAAGAAAGTAATAATAAATATAAAATGTTTCATAATTCTAATGGATGGAAAGATTTAGCTGCGTATAAAACAGGTATTGTATAAGTTTGAAGTGTTATCAGAAATATAATTTATTGTACCTTTTGTTGCTATCTCTGCAATAACGAGGTCAACTTTGCGGATAGTTTGTAAATTCCCGAAGAATATCAATTTAGCACCAGCTTCCGAAATAGCTAAAGCATAGATTCGATTTCATATTAAATGTTTTAATTACGGAAAGCCCTTGTTACTCTTCTTAAAAACGTTAATCTCCTTTCTCAACGATGTTGATTTTATGCTAACCCTATTTTTCAATTTATCCTCCACACATTTTAATTTTAACGTTTTTATAAATCCTACAGATTTTAAGGCTTATATCCAACTTCTATTTTAAAAATCTAGATCGCACATTACTTCTTTCTACTTGTGATTCAACCTCCCGTTGAGAGTAGATGTAAAGGCAAATTATTATTTAATGTGAAATAAATGTACAGAATGAAACAATGAACTGATAATCATTCGCAGAAAGAATTGATAAAGCATTTTTATTGCCATCCATGATTCGCACATTTCACTATGGAAGAGAGAATATTAAAAAGCGAACAATTGTTCAAAGTTAAATATTTTTACAGGTTAATCAAATCTGATTCTGACTAAAATTAAAAAATAGATATTCAAAAACCCTACGCTTATATTGTTTCAATCTCGACTGTTGTCTCTCTCAAACTTTTATACGTCACGAAATGATAGTAGTAACTAAACTGTTAGAATAAGGGAAACATTTATAATCACATAAAAGAGAGAGAAAAAAATGGATGGAAACATTTCCAAGTTTGTTAAATTTGTTTCTTAAGACATCAAGAAAGTTAACAATTTGAATTGCAGAGCTTAATGGAGATACGTACCCGAACATGGTGAAACGATATAGCCCATTTTTCTAAAAAAAAAAAAAAAAAAAAAAAAAAAAAAAAAAATTAAACAAATTTTTTTTGGTAAACATAAATAGTGTAAAATAGAGGTTCATCTAGTTTTTAAAGATTTTTTAAACGTTTTCAGAAAAATAGAAATGCTTTATTGTGGACGATGTTAAAATTGATACTGCTCAGAACGTTTACTAAAATTAAACATAGTTTATAGAGCAAACAATTTATTTCTTAAGCAAAAGGAAAAAAATAACGAAAGATACAAGCATTATGGCCCCTAACAACCAGATAGCGGCAGTTCTCAAGAATGTTGTCGGAAAAGTCTTTATTCGACACTCCAAAATTCACTACGTCCACTCATCGTACTTGCGCAACAAACATTATTCCTGCTTTCTGTATCATACACTGTAAACGACCCACATGCACATAAAAAATATGCAAAATATTGAAGATTGGCGGATGTCATCCCGAAACGATGGATGGAGGTGGTTTTTGGAAGTCATGTTACCAACGGTAAGAGAACAGGCTACAGAAAATAATAAATCATGCTGAACATCGGATAGAGGCTAACATAATATTAGGAGAATGTATTTAGCATTGGTTGTGGTGATCAGCACATGGGGCGTCGCAGAAGGGGGTTGAACTCTACTATATATGTGGAGGATCGACCATATTGAGCATCGAGTATTGCTTCCTTTGTGTGCGTATGTAACAACGGACGGTACCGATCTTCCACGCTTTAGTGAGTACATACTCAGGCATACCTGGTCTATCCAGCGCCTCACGGGTCTTTGTTCAAAAAACGTGTATGTATGCTAACTAGCATCACATATCTGACCAGTCTTATTTCCTAAAATGCTGCAGAGACCCATGCCTTGTTACGTTTGCTGATGCAAATAAACCATTTTTAGAAAATGTGGATAATAATAAATAATATGGTGTTTTTATTTGATTTATGACTAAAGATAATCGTTTTCATCTGTATTCAACCTGGCTACAATATAATTAAATCTTCAAACGTATTTCAATTAATAAATAATTTACTTACTAATGTTCAAATTAAACAATTACAGGCATAAAAGAAGAACGTCTCCAATCCTAACAGCGAAAAAATCAAATTGGTCGATTAAAAATTAAAGCGAAACACAGAAGTGAATTTGCATTTTCGGGTTATCTAACCTTAATTTTAACAACATTTTTTGTAAAGAATATGGTATGAATAATTTCAAATAATAAATCTAAATTTTGGGTGAAATATGATACACGGATACGAAGAAAATATCACGCTTCGACACCTTGATTGTTTTTTAAATGCCTAAATTGGCAGTTTGAAACAATTGGCTAAACAATACGGTAAACATTTAAAAGTGAGAAAGGAGCCAGTCGAAAGAATTGCCTGTGACCGAAATTCAGTAACAGTGATTATATTAGTGAAAACGTATGTTTTAAAAGAGGTTTAGGGAGTGTCATAGAAAGCGCGTTTTCCTTTATCGATAATCGCGTTCAGTGATTGGTTATGTAAATGAAAAACATATGAATTATGGGAGAATAGCTGGGTGTATAATAACCAACAAAACAAACTGAATAATTGTGACAAAAACTGCAGAATCAATAGCGACATATTTCAGAAAAAACAATATTGACACAAACTAGAAACTACCGAATCACCAAAATATCTGCCCAGAAAACAATGAGTTTGAGCAAAAATTCGCTTCAAGTGCAAGAGAGGAAGTGTGTTTTAGATTCCTATAATGTGTCTAAAACCAATATTTTACATTAACGGACTGAAATAAATTGTGTCCGAAAGAAAAGTTCCGCACATAGTCTTTTAGAGAATAATATCTAATGAGTTTCCACAGTAAGCTGAAAGAAGGTGTATACTTCAAAGACATCCGTTAACAGTGCAAATCCAATTAAAAAGTAAATGGTGTAATTGGTATTTACATATTTTATACGCAATGATGACAGCGATCATCGCTGTTTTTTATTTTTTTTAACTGCTTGACGTCTCTTCACAGCGAGGTCTTTAGAGACGGGAAAGGATTGGGGGCAAGGAATGGGAAGGAATTCGGCCATGGCCTTCTGAAGGAAGTATCCCGGCATTTGCCTGGAGTGATTTGGGAAACCATGGAAAACCCAAATCTGGATACCCGGACGGGGATTCGAACAGCCGTCCTCCTAAATGCGAGGCCAGAACGCTAACCATCGCTGTTAGAGGTATGGATGTTTCTCACGTTGCAAGAGTATCTGATGATCTAAGCCCATAATTATCTTGTAATACACACTCATTTCGGTAAACACACACACAAATAATTTCTAAAACGTTTGCAAATAGAGACTTTCGACGAAATTTATGAACTTAATTTTTTTTTTCTTTTTTTTTTTTTTTTTTCAAACTACTACTAAGAGAATATACTCCCACTACAAACACTTTCTAAACCTTTTACGATTTTTATCATGAACCCTGGAGTGTCGATAAAACCAAGCAGTCATAAATTTTTAAGAATATTTTTACGAGTAAAATATTTGATATAATTTATTCTGAAATTCATGTCTCTTTATTGCATCTGTAATTCATAAACTCGCCTGAAATTTGAGTAACGTAATTTCAGTTTCGTACGAATAATGGACTTGAATGACGCAGTTACACCTTTTAGGATCGATTATTTGTAGATAACAGACAACTCTTTGTGAACGCAATAAATTTGAATGATAATTACATAATTTCAGATTCATTTTCATAGTTATCACGTGTGTATGCTGGTTTCAGAGTGGATTAATTTTTAGATCTTATAAATCTCTCTTAATGTGAAGGTTATCGTGGTTACTTTCGATTCTTCGGATTTTAGGAATATTTTAATAAATTGCCGTAGAATTTTTTTTATTATTATTATTTTTATGAGCATTTTTATTCATTCTCTCATTCATTTTGATCGCGTACTACAAAACGCAGTATGTTGAGTTCAAATTTGAACTGTTTCGCTGAGATTCAAAGTAATAAAGAATTATAGGATTCCACATTTTACGATTAAAAGTATATTTTTTAATAAATTGGTGCATATTATCTTTCAAACTCTGTTGTAAAATAGTTTTAATAATTAAGTAGTAAATGATTGTATTGACCCACTCTAAGACAAAAAGAACATTTTATACTTGAGTGAAAATTCCTTTGCGGGATATAGTGCGGAAGCAGAGGTGTGAGGTATTAATTCCTGCGGTTTTTGCCGACACCCTCTTCCCCGGTTTATCTGTTGCCTGCCGCGGCGAAGTTATTTTTGGCCGCCTCTCCCGGGCGGGCCAGGTCGTTGCGCCCAGTACCCCTGGCAGCATGCTACCCGCGTAGCAGTTAACGGGCCAACAGGGCCGCATACAGATGGCTCTGCCCGCACACGCTCCTCAATGGAGGCGGGCCATCCCGGGACGGCCGCAGTCGCTCGATACCTGATTCAGCTGGGCCCACACTCCTCCCTCACTCTGCTCTGGGATCTGGAGCCAGCTGGGTGCCCGAGCATACCGCATACGTCCGTACTAATCTGCGGCGAACCGCCGCGCCGTCCAGCAGGCTGTTCCTAACATAAAGCGAAATCCAATCCGGCGCCTAGCATTTAACCCATCGGACATTTATCATTTTAAACTGTTACGGTAATTCATTGATGAATGCCCTATTGATGAGGTCCTATTCTACGACTGAATGAGCCCGTTCATTACTTCAACTCAGCAAAAATTGTACTGTAGAACTAGCGGAGTTCCCGGCGTTGCCCGGTATAGTTGGCGTAGATTTACCAGTGCCCTATTTTTACTACCGCAGTGAGAAATTTTTGTACAAAGTTTCATAAAATTAGCGCCAAGGTTTTTCGGGATTAAAGCAAATCTAGATTCACCCACCCCCTACCAAGAAAAGGGTGGGTTGAAGTTTATTTTCATTCGTCCGAAAAGATTCATGTATAACAAGCTTCATTAATTTGGCTAAGAAATTGCATTACTGCGTTACTGAACAAAGCCAGATTACAAGTAAGTTAGAAACTCACATTTGATTCAGTTGCGAAGTGAACGGATTTACTTTTTGCTCGAAACGCCAGATACTTTAACTCCACAGATTCAGCCTTTTATACAAATATAAAAACAGTCCAGAATAATATTATCGAAAACCGAAGACTAATGCTGATGGCCAGAGACATTGCACAGAGAACGCGCTTAAAGAAAATCTCTGTTGTTTTTATGGCTATCTATGGCGTTTAAAAATTGAATATCCCGGATTAAAGGAAAGAATACTTTAAGTTTAGTTTATTGTGCAAATTAGTTATTATTTTAAAGTTATCTTACTGGTTTCATTAAAGGCTATGGTCAGAGACATTGTAGTTGTGTGTTTATTGCGAAGAATGCAACATCTAATCCTTCCATCTTTGGGATTTGTCATCACACGTGCAGAATTCCATTTAATCATCCTGCGTTACTTAACGTTGAAACATAAGACATGTCAAACAACTAAATTGAGATTCGAAGCTATAAAACGGTGAAACCTCATCGAAATCTGCTCCGTAGGTTCCAAGTTTTTATTTTTCAAATTTATCCGGTTTTCGTTATATAGATAAAGATACGTGATTATTACAGGCCGTCTCTTTTGCAGTTGCTTGTTAAAATAGTAACTAGTGTTTAATAATTACTTCAATGCAACTGTTGTTGGATTTTATTTATTCTCTGACGTTTTTATAGCCTCTCGTCGACGTGTCTTCAGAGCAAACTATTTTATTTACATTTCCATTTTGAGATATGTTTGTTAGTCACCTAGTTAAGGACACAGGTGACCAACAACCTCACCTCAAAACAAAAATGTAATTATAAAAGTGTACGCCGATGATAACTCTATCAGGGTCATGGAATAAACAAACTACAACCGTTGCATTTGAGTACTTTTTAAACAATACTTATTACACTTTGTTGTAGTTTTATTCTGTTTGTATGCAACGCAACAACTTCTGAGCCCACTGTGTGATTTTCATAAAAATTGAGCTGTAATACAATTCATGTTCACTGGAAAAGAACTTTAACTAAGGGGATGCTGGGAAAAAAAACTTTTTTTAAAAATACAGCTCTTCCAAATATTATATCAGAAAATTATTTTAGAAATAGGATACAGCTATTACTATATAAAACGTTCTCTAGCCTCCTACCGGGTATGCGCGTCATTTTCCCAATGAGCCATGAGTTTAGAAAGTATGACAAATTGAAATCCCAGTTACCCGCTTCATAATTTTGAATTATATCGAACTACACGCTAACTCCGTAGTTTTCTGAAATCAGCAGATCATGGAACTCAAATAAAATAACGTGTTCGAGGACCCAGTTTCCATTATTGGAATGGGGTGTCAAAACTCATAATTCGCTGGCAACCGATGTTTAACCGTTGGTTGTAGTTACGTACCACATTATAGGGCTGGGAGAACTTAAGATATTCTCATCGACTTGGACCGTCTCCAAAGAATAATTAATAAGATACATGTACTTCGTATTAAAGAAGGATAAAGACTGAATTCTTTGCATTGAATGTATTCTTCTTCATGTAATATCCTATTAACACTGGAAGTAAATATTTCAAAAACAAAATGCACGAATTGATTTATTTGCGTTACAAACAGTATTTTTTGTTATACAAAACAACTAAAAATTTTATATCACATACGGTGATCCGTATTAGCTTATGGCAGCGAGTTCTTCAGCTCACGGAGTACGCTAGTTAATTAAATCGTATGATATCAATTATTTAAATTGCCGCTTTCTACCTTGTTCGTAGACTAATAATGTGGTGACTATGACAGAAGTATTAGAAGAAATGTCAATGAGCTTCTCCCATTACTGATTCTGAAATCTAACACCGTCAACACTTTCTAATGCAACATTCAGCAAGTTCGCTAGAGAAAGAATGCCTCTTCTTTAGAGGGTTAAACGTTTATCAGAATTACAGAGCGCCGAAAACATCCGCTATCCGTTTCTATTCGGCAATTGTTTAACCAACAGCTACTGCTTAGGAAGTACAAATCTCTCTCACATATCAAGACTGGTCGTGATGAAATATCTGTGAACTGCTTCAAAGTTTCATCTCAACTCATACGCATCTGAGTAGCCGAAAATATCTACTACGTACCTAGAAATTACTAGTTACAGGATCCTTGCACATTTCTTATATTTAAAGCTCGAGAGCTCAGTAAACTTTCGAGAAATATATCATTGCAGCGCAAGTTTTATTTCCAAAAACCAATATGGTGGCGTATTAATAACCACAAGTTAAACCAATATGGTACCTTCCTGAATTCAAAAAATAAACTATTGCTTAGGTCTTAATTTTGTTTAAAACTATCTTTAGAAAACATAATTATTCATTTATTTTGTTTTGGTCTGTTTCATTAAAGCTGCTATGTTTCCGCCCTGTGGCGATGACCAAAACTCTTAAAGTTTGTTTACATTAGTATTTACGCAAAACTCGTTTCTTAATAAATTTCGAGAAAACAGATATATTTTTTTAGTGATATCCTATAAAAATTCCACCTAAAACAATGTGGTTCCATAAACTGTAAGAAATGTGAAATTAGTTTTGTCGAGTGATAATGGATATATCCACGTGTAAACGACTGACATTTAGATCCACTGAACAATGGTATGGTGTTAAACCTTCAACGAATATTTCCATTTGTCATATCGTGTCAGCTGCTGTACATAAATCACTGGATAACCTGCATGTGTCGGAGCATTTCAGCAACAGGCTTCAACGTTTGTCTGTCTAAATGACAATCCATGCACACAACGCCGGAGTAGTGTACAAAACTAGTTTTTATTTCTAAAATAATTTGGCGTATTATACAGGATGCCCTGGAATGAAAGAATATTCCTTCAACCGCAAATCAGGTCCTACTATAAGACAAAATTTTATTTTCTAAAAGTCAACCATTTTTGAGATTTTAATTTTTTAATTTTTTTTTAAACATGTCACTTTTTTCAGTTTATTCCATGCCATCTGTGCAAATTAAGACTTATTAAACCCTGTTTTTTAAATTTTCTCAGAGATATTTTGGTCATCTGAAACAATGTTCTTTTTTACTTAATACGTTAAAAAAAACCTTATAAAAAATCTTAAATGTTATAGTTATTTTATACTTCTTTTATAATGATTGTTCTATGGTAGTCCAATCTGCTAATGAGACCATTGTGCATTTTAAACTTGTAGTAAAAGAAAGAAATAATGATTTAAAAGACGGTTTTTGCTGTGGTATGCATACAAATAACAGACAGAATAAATGCAAGTCATATTTTTTATTTAGTTAATTATAAAAATTGTTCAGAATGGCCGCCATTAGCTCTTATGCATGCCCTAATTCTTTTGATACTTGATCTTTTTATTCGGCGAGCATAACCTTTGCGGTTAACGTGTTCCGCAGATGTTTTTATTTTCTCACCCAACTGAATTAAAAAAAAAAAAAAATCACTATCTCTAAAATAAAATTTTGTCATATAGAAGAACATAATATGGCCTACATGCGGTTGCTGGATTAACCTTTCATTTCTAAACACCTTGTATACTGGATAAACCAGCTGTAATAATTGGGAAAATGCGAATACAATTAAGAGAAAAGGAAATAGTAAAAATTTGTTAAATCCAGCCACCCGGTTTTATTCTATAATGCACAGCACACAGTTCTAAACAAATTTTGCACGTTTTTGTGGGAGTTCTCTTGAAAGAAATACAACAGAACAGCCTTATGAAGTTTTTCTTCGACTCTGCAAGCGTCAGCGTTACTGAAATACAGAAAAGAGGGATTTATGAAAGAAAGATCTTTAAAAATGTAAACAAGTATATTGGGCTCAATTGAAAACTCCTACCATAAAAATGTGAAGTGAAAATAATTCTGTTGCACAGAAAATTTGAAACTCGTCCATCATTTGCTTTGAGTTGCATCTATTGTACCATGCAGCTATTGGAAATAAATATGCTGGAACTAACAATATGAGTTGATACCTTGGTTTCTTGACGAAAGGACGAAAAATCGCTACCAAGATATTATGATAAATTACAAGCTCTTCATAACACACAGTTTATTTTTATTTAAACGCTGCTAATGGCTTAGAATTCTTGAAATCAGGGCACAGTTTTACTAATCCAACCACACAGATTTCTTATAAGTTTTCTTTAAAATAAAAGCGGAAGATCAGTTTTTCAATTATATAACTTGTTTTGGATTTACGTTGAGAATGCTATTCGCAAATGTGCCTGGTGTATATCAGAAAGGTTAAAAATAAATTTTTGAAGATTTTCCATTAATGATTATTGTAATTGTGTTCAATGTTGCATCTGAGACATTGCTATGAAGGATTGGTGAGTTTTAAAGTTGTCACCTATTGCTTCTGGGTTTGCAATTTGAGATACATGGTAAATACGTTAATTATTGATTATATGTAAAATGTGACGTCGTAACTATCTCTGCAGGAATAACTAAAAAAAAAAGTATTTAAGGACTTATTGCTGGATAAAAGTTATACGTTACATTTGTTACATTTTATAGAAAAAATTTGAAATAAAATCTTTAAAGAACTTCATCAACTTGATTTATTAATAAGTAATTCACTGATCAGCTGACACCATTTATTTTAGTAGATAAAAGTTATTTCAGGGAAGGCACAATAAAAATGTGAAAATTGTGATCATCTAGTTTCTACGATCCTGTTGACATTCTATTTACGGTTTGTACAGCTACTAAAAATTGGTTTCTGATACTACGTTGGTATGGTCTCACGTCCAGGTATAATAATAATAATTCCTTGTGGTCGTAATGACCTGGTAACAGAGTTTATATTGGCTGCGCATTCCGCCCCTATCGTAGTCATTTAAACTTACCCGGAAATCCTACCGGGGACAAACAGTTTAACGTGGAATCCGAACCACGGAAGCGTTCTGGCGTACTTTACACGGCAAGCTGTGCCAGAGGGGACGCTAGGGTTAAGGGCATATGAAAATCCCTGGCGAAATAGGTATTTGAACTGGAGACCTTTCAATCCTCAGTCAGACGCCTAAACCACTGAGCCACCAGACCACTCTCCATCAAGGTGACAGGATTTCAATTTATCATGCATTCCGCTTTGTTGTGCCTGGATCTACAATTTTAACAAGTAATCTAGAAAGCTCAAATGAACAAATCAAAGCTGTTAAATATTCCTAAAACCTTCTTAAATTTTAACCCGTCACTACAAATTTTGAATCCGTTCGCCATAAACACTGATCTTCAAAACCGATTCATTCTGTGACACATTCAGCTAAATTGCCTGAGCTAGATTCTTCACAGAATAATTAATTTAAGTCGTTTCTTTTCTAAAGTAACCATCCAATCGTTATTTATCCAAAAGTTCTTCACCTTTTCGCTTCTTTTCTTTCTCTGCTCCCCATGTATTCTCGTACAACTTGTCAGCTGTTCCTACTGGAATTTTTGTGGCCGTTTCAATAACTCTTTTGAGATTCCTCCAGTAATATCATGGAAGTTCTTATCCTTCAGGGTATTGGAAAATCTGTTTCGTCGATCGGATTTATACATTTTTCATTGTAACTTCGTTTTTGTCTTAATCCGATTATTCAGGATATCGACCGTAAATTTCGGTCAGTGATCAACAGCAATGCGTGTTGTCTGAAGCGTATATTGAGTCAAAATTCTAGGAAAATCGTCATTATTAAATTTGTTACAAAATAAAAAATGAACTGTCAATAATTTTTTGAAAAACTTTTAAGAAGGTTTGGTGATGATGTTTTATAAGTTATAGGTGTGTATAAAAGGAGTAATGCTCCCAAAGGTAGTCGAGGAAGTATGATTAAATAAACTGTAAATGAACCACCATCTCGATATCCGGAAACACAAACAGCCAAAAAAAATATCCATCGCAAGGAATGTGTGAACTTCCAGAAGGATGACGCCAGTATAAACCCGTGTCGTAAAGAATCTAGCCTCTTACAATTATGGCTCCGTACTATACTATAATGACGTAAACATAAATCTCGCATACTGTAGGCCATAGGGCACAAAAATCTGTTCCTGTTATCACCGTTGCGGTACATTGACGCTCGTGCTGCTATCGCTGTCGTTCACCTATTATCAAATTTATTTTAACTATGTTATCTACCAATGCACTCTGAATTAAGTCTATTTTCAATAAAAATAGTGTTGATATTTAGCTAAATATTCTTAAATAAACATTTTTACTTGTTTTCTTAACAATTTAGAAAGTGTAAAATACTTAAGTGTTTGTGGTTGAAGCACAATATATAGTCCGTATTGGGGAAAATTTTCAATTCCGTAGCTAATAGCTTTCTTGAGATAGACCTGGCAACAGAAATGATCCATTATTATTATTATTATTATTATTATTTACTTATGGTTTCATGGAAAAATCCAAAAAATATACACTTCGTCTGCCACACATGTACTTCTTATTTATCAGTGAATAAATATCTTTGTTTTATACTTGACCAGCTCTAATCATGAATACCACACTCGATGGGGCAGTAACTAAATATTAAACGCATTTATATAACCAATTAGAATATAGTTTTACAAAACTTTAAATACAATATTCGGTTTTCCTTCCACTCCAGGAACCCTAAAAATGTGGAGAGAACACTTAAAACAAAAGTATGTGAGTAAATTATCTTCTTGATAATATATGGATAAATAAAAAATTGCAATTTAACTCATAACACCACCTATATTTAAGATTAGACATACCCGCTACTTTATCTACGTGAAATTTGAGATTTATGCTGTTAGTTAGGTGATGAATTATCGAATAAATGTTGGGAGTTAGGACTTTTTCTCTTTCTTGGATCTCCTTCTCCTTTAGAATTGAAGCTGTATGCAAAAGGGTTAAACACGTTAGTGTGCATCA
Organism: Vandiemenella viatica; assembly: GCA_031002005.1. Taxonomy (NCBI): domain Eukaryota; kingdom Metazoa; phylum Arthropoda; class Insecta; order Orthoptera; family Morabidae; genus Vandiemenella; species Vandiemenella viatica. The sequence continues at coordinate 137,732,742 of CM061919.1, forward strand.
TTTATTTCTACGACACCTTGAAATTGACGCTAACTCTAAAAAATTTATGATTGTGGATAACCCAGAGGCACATTTCAGTATTGTTAACATAGCTTCTCTTTAAGCAATGGTGCAGCTTGGCATTTGTACGAACAGATTGCTTTACTCCTATATATATAAACTAATATAAAATTCCTAATTGAATCGCAGAGTCGATCCGTTACAGTTCGTACGATATAAACACATTTTCAGTGGTACTTAGTGCTAATGTTGTCATCTGTTGATAAATGATTTAACCATTTTCGTATATTATATATATAAGCAAAAAAATCTTATTCTTCATTGCATATATTTTTGGTTATTACCATGAGAACTTATTAATACTTGCATACGTTCCCTAAATGCTATTTTTCTTTAAATCATATACACTATTTTGAGAAAAAGGATTTTGTAACTTTTCTCAGGAAATTCTTAGGCTATGAAATTTATATAAATTGAAGTTATTCTGTAGGTTAACTAATGAAACAAGCTATCAGTATTGGTAATTTCGTTAAAATCCGTTAATTAATTTTTATTTGATCCTTGCTCAGGCGGACAAAAATTTTAAAATTTACATTTTTGGCCTTCTTTTTTTTAACTATTTTTTAGTACTCTAACCCATACATTTTTGGCCTGTGTATCATTAGAAAGTATGTTCTTGACCTGGACCAAAACAATCCCAAATATTAAACTATGATATGCGTTACCAGGATGTGCAGTTTCATTAGAATCCAACCTTTAGTTCTTGCCTGGTGTGCAGACCAAAAGACTCGGTATCTTTCTGAACTATATAACTTATCGGGACAAAAATTGCCATTTATCTTGACTCATTACATATCACTATCTGCAGGTTCTTTAAAACCTTAAGTTTGTTCCGAAATCTGTGCACAGACGAGCAAAAATTTCAAAATTTACATTTATGATCTCAGTACCTTCAGAAAGTATGTTAATAACATAGAAAAAGTATCATAAATATAACCATACGAAATGAGCTATCACTGTGAACAGTTTCCTCGAATTCGATGCATTATTTTTTGCGCGATGCGTGGACATACTGACAGTTAGACAAAAACTCCAAATTTTGTCAGCAAAACAATCATGTCCATTTTTATTATATAGTACGGACGTTGTAACTATTTGAATAGAGTCACGTGATGACGTTTAACCGTTTCCACCAACTTGATATTCATCTCCCTATAATATCTTCTTACCGACATATTTTAGAGTAGTAAAATTTTTACAGCATAAGAATTTCATATCACTCAAAATCTTTCAAGGCACTTACACTTCAGGCGTTTACAATTTTGAAAAGTAATTTTAAGGTAACAGATTTAATTAAAATGTATTAATATATCTGCTGCATTGAAACAACTAAACAAATATTCATTCAGTAAAACTTTTCCTATCATCTCGATGTGCTTCTTCCTCAAAAAATATTTCCCACGCCCATAAATATTCACAATTTGCTTATTTGCTTATTGTTCTTCCTATGTTATGAGGATCTAATTGGGTTGGTAAACATGGAATGAAGATAAATGCAAAGAAGAGTCAGCTTATTAGATACACAAATAAAAAACAAAAGGTTAATTATGAATATAGGGTGGGGAAAGAATTGCTTGCTGAATACTTGAAATGCAAATATCTTGGAATTACTTTTGATAACAAACTTAACTGGGCAGGACACATAGGACAGGTGGTAGGAAAAGGTTTCAAAGTTCTGCACTTGTTGGAGAGAGTGATGAGGGGATGTACGAGAGAAGTCAAGGAATTGGGTTACAAAACTTTGGTCAGACCATTGCTCGAATATGGTAGTGTAGTATGGGACCCTCATTTTACGTATCAAATACAGGAGTTGGAGAGGGTGCAAAGAAGGGCTGCTAGATTTGTTTCTGGAAATTATCGCAGAATGTAATCAGTGACGGATATGATAAAGGAGCTGGAATGGGATTCATTGCAAGACATTAGGAGGATGAGGAGGGTCATGGGAGTGTACAGGGCATATTCTGGTGATGAGGCATGGAAAGATATTGCAATAGGTATGAAAAGTAGTGCATGGAAGGGAAAAGATGACCATGACCACAAGCTGGCACTCGATTTCAGGCACAAGGGTGTGGGAAGATTCTCTTTTTTAGGTAAGGGTGTCAGGGATTGGAATGAGTTACCAAGAGAAATGATGAATAATTTACCGAAAACTATGAAGGAATTTAAAGATAAAATTTGTAGAGGGCAAATGTAGGTGGGTGCAGGATAGGGGGAAGATGGGTGTGTAGGGATATTGCCACCGGAGCCTGTGCTCCATTGCAATTAAATTAAATTAAATTAAAAAGAGCTTTTTTTCTTCTTGTGTAACGTGTTTTCGAGCTGGCGTATTTCATAAATGATCGATCTTTAAACCAGATTTTCATCAGTTTCTATCACGTATTACCTTATGGTATTTATCATCTTGCACATTAAAAAAGTACAGTGAAGGTCAGAATAATTTGAGATATACAACTGTATGTAATAACTGAAGTTTGACTCAAACTTGTCTAATATATATTTTATTATCAATTTTCTTATCAAGCACTTTTTTTAAAATTTATTTGATAAACTATTGAACACAACCCATGCTTATTACAGTTTTTGTATTGTATATATCTCTGCATATCTGTGTACATATCTAAAACGAATGTAATTCTTTTTCTTTTGACATCATAAACCATCTCAAGATAATAAAATATCTTTGGATTCTTTAAAAATTCTCTTAACAAATAGCGTAATGAATGTCATTAAGATGGAGAGCGCAGAAGTCGTTTAAAGACAGTTACTCTTTCTTTGTATACTCAGGTTGGCTTTCGGTCAACAGATTGTCGCCCCACTCGTGTGAAGCTTTCTCAATTACGAGATTTGTTTACCTGCTTTAAACGAATTCCGCCACTGCAGTGCCAACAATGAAGCGATCGATACAGCGGAGGACCTGGAGCAAAAGATGCGCCCAGAGCTATCTGGTAGCAAAGTCGTGAACCTTCTTATGCTATTCCGAGACCACCACCAGCCGTCCAATAAAATAAACTTACAATCATTTTTCTTTTAAACAAACTATGAAATTTTTATAAGATAAAAACGGAATGGATGGAAAATATCGAAAGTGATTTGTTAGATATGTAGAAATTCGAAATACGGAGAAATAAAAGTTTCATAAATACGTAGAAGTATTTTTAGTTTCATACTTTTTATTTAACACAAGTATGTTCAGAAATAAAGGAAACAAACCTGATTGCAGTTTAGAAACATGAGAGTAAATTCGGGATCCGCGGACATTTATAACAACGTTTTTACTTTTCTGTAATATATCTGGGGAAGACATCACAACTCGAATAATAACACAAGACTCTAAGCAAGATTAAGTACTTTTAACAGACAGATTTGATTTAGAATATCTTTTTTATAACAAGCCGTAAAAATTAAAAAGGTGCCAGAACCATAAATTATAATTAATTTCATTAAATTGGAATGGTCGAAATTTCCCTGCCTGCTTATCACAGAATTTCATTAATTTTCAATTCAATTTTTATTTTAAATTCGTTCGATATTTGTGGTAAATCGTTCAGAGTTTTTCATTATATTTTATATAGAAAAGAAAATTTTCCCGTACCCCAAAAAATGAACTAAGTGTTAGTTAATGGCTATAGTCGTCTCTTTCCAACCATGTACTACCTCGAATTCTTCTACCAATATCCATCAGTCTTCGTCATTAATATGTGCCTCATACATTCAACGCATTTTCTTCGTCCTCCCTATTGTCTTTTAGTGAATCCTTAATCATAGCAGTTATTGATTGTATTACGCAGACAATTTCAACAAACGACTCTACTTGCTCAGCTTTGCATCTGTTTTAACTCATGTACCCACTATGCTGAATCCTACTAACTGCCATATTCAAACAGTGATCTGAAAAAACGTTTGAATCTCAATCCCCTTACTTCTCTGAGAAATTTGCAAGGTCCTAGCCAATTTCATATATCGAGGATTCATCAGCTATCTGAAAGATTTGATTTACGTTTTCCGTTCAATATTTCAGAAATCTGATGAAATTAACAAAGGTAAGTAATCAATAACAATATTAAAAGAATCCAAACATTGAAGTGTTTAATATAGTGTCATATTTGGCGATTATCTACTCAGTAGGAGAAATGAATGTTTATTCTTGATGAACTTTGACATCTATCTGTTCAGATTATGAACAGATTATCATTTATTGTTCCCTCCACTATTCACGTAGAAAAACCACAGTTTTTTTAGTTCCATCCTTAGCTTTCTTGCAGTAAAATTTCAATTTAAATTGATTCGGTAGGTCGTACCTTCGTGTAATCACTATGAAACGGCAGCTTACAGATTTATAGACAATTTCTGATTATAAAACACTAGCCAAAAAAACCGTCAAAAATGACGGGTTTAACGGACTGTGCTGGCAATTGATTTCATTTTGGTTGTTTACCTAGATAGAAATTTTATAAAATAAAGCTCACTATGCTGTAATTTCTCGTCCCTTGTGATGTAGAAAAAGTTTCAGTTGTCAATTTGGTCCAGGTTGCGTTTCAGCATAACTACAATCTTCGCCAATATAGCTGGTAGAAAATCAAAGCTTCATTCGCATGCGAATTTATACATTCCCTGAATCGCATGTCAATGTCATGATGCATCTATACCAATCATGCATCATGCGATACAAACTTGATCCAAAATCTTCACAGTTTCTTACAACTTTCTTATTGTCTATGATGAAGATGGAAGGTTTAATGCCTGGCACAGCTTACATTCGGCTGAAATAATGACCCCAGTGAAAATTAACACAATCATTGATTGTAATAATCAACAACGATGTCAAAAAAGACTCCTCTGAAGAACTCCTGCTTCAGTTTAGTGGGTGGGGGGAGGAGGTGGAGGGAGGGGGGGGATTATACAACACGCAGATTCTATTCTTAGTTTTCAGTAGAAATACATTAACAGCTCAATTACTTTGCATCTGATTTAACAATATATTCAGGAACTCGCGATTACTACGCGTCTAAAGAAGAGCCATTAGTGCATGCTGGATGTAAGTAAATCTTTCTTTCCGGTTGGGAGGGTCTGATACGCACGCTATCTTGTTTTCACTGAGATTAAACGCAAAGAGAGAATTTAGATATCTTACGCTCCTTTATCTTTGATTAACGATCATCTTCCTCGACTCTGAAAGAAACGCAAGCGGTGGGTAGAAATCTTACAGTGAATCTGCCATTGTGATTGTGTTACATGGAATGTTTTCCTCATCCATCCAGATTAATCCTGAGTTATCACCATGAATCCGCTCAGAAATTCATTTCACATACAGATTTGATTAGATGTTTTCATTTTGGTCGTGTATGAAAACATACTTGTGCCTGTGTAACGGTGGGTAGTACCGTTTTTAATACCTGTACTGAAGTGAAATTTCTTTTAGCCCTTTAATTTGGAATTTCAAGTAACTGTGGACTGGAAATCCATAACTGAGGTGTCACCAACAAGCAGAGAGATTTAGTTTTGTGAGCGTTTGAAAATGCATTATTATTGTTGTATCAGTTTGAGTGTGTAGATATTTGATTACACATTACATATTTTTAATACACAAATTAGTATGGTGTATTTACAGTTTTTTTTTAAAAAAAACTCTTTAAAGCAAAACTCTTTCCATGTTTCCGATGGAGGTGAAATGTGATTTCGTTCAACGTTTTAGTCCATGCAACATGCGCTTCTCCTTAGTAGTGGACAATTATTATTTATAATACGAATTCTTGTGTACCATGTCAAAAGGTGCAGAACATGTGTCTTTTTCATTTACGTGTAGGTAAATAAGTTACACATCTTTCGCTCTTTACATATTGCAAAATAATGTCATTCCAAAGCAACGCAAAATTTCCCGTATTAATTACAAATACAGAAGTTCTCATTTTAGTTCCAGAAATTAGAAAATGTTTTCTAACCAACATTATTAATTGCTGTATTTGTACAAAGTTTTTAAAATATCATACATCACATCAGCAACAGTCAGTAATTGTATATTATTTCTATTTTCTTATATATATTAGCTTGTAATACACCCGGTACTATTTAGCTTCAAGATTTCCAAGAAGAAAAACTTTACAGAGTAAAATAGAATCTGAAGTAGCAGCTCGTCCAATTCCATCCATTTCTTTATTTGTTTAGAAAATTTTATTGTTCCCTATATAATGATGTATATCATTTTTTAATGTGTATTTATTCGGAACAGCTATGTGCTTCATTAATGAGAGTTAGTATACAGCAATAATTTCGTATGGTTTTAATGACCTAGTGATAGTTTCTCACCGGCTAGGGCTGCGTAATCCACTTGTCTTAACCGCTTAATCTAGTCCGGCAATGTTTCTGGAAAGGAGATCTGTAGTTAAATATGAAATGGAAATTAATCAGCCTCCTAGCGCATTTCACATTAACAATACAAAGTGTTCCTAGAGGGGAAGGTCAGTTTTAAGGCCAGTAAATATAGCGGCCGCGCTAAGATTCGAATATGGTACCTTCGGACTCCACTCATGCATCTTAAAGCTACTGGGGATATATTTCTAGGGTGATACAAATACAGGAGGGTAATGTCCGCTTACCGTAGTAAAAGGCTTAATGATGAAGATGAGGCTCTAGGAGAAAAATTAAATTCGTATTTTGAGTTCAGAGGTCACTGCATGGGCGTTTGCCCCACCCTGACTCCATTTCTCATGTAGTCAAGCGAAAAATATATGAAAATAAAAATTCCTACTTTTAAAATTGACAAAAAGAAGTTTAGTGATTACATGGCTTAGTAATTAGTATTTAATTTTTTTTAAGGTAAAATCGTTTTCAATAAATATTTTAAATAAATTTTCTTGTTTTTGCCCTACCCTGAAGCTAACCCTGGCTATGCTCTTGTAGTCGTTATAGGTGAGAACTTAAATTTACTCTGGAAATTGAGACAAAGAAACAAAGATTTTCAAATATGTTAGTGAGAGAAGGACGTTTCACACAAATGGTAGAACAGAACAGAAGAGAATAAAACGTGTTGGATATCTGTAATGTACGGAATATCACAGTAAAGTGTATTTTTTTAAATATATTTAGTTGTAGCCGGCGGAACTGCTGAAGCCATCGTTGGCCACCCATGGTGGACAGCCGAGCTGCGTGTGTGCTGCCATCCACGGTCAAGCTGTCTGTAGAACAGTTTGATTTTATTAAGATTCAATAGTACTGGGCTTGACTATTGTCACTTCTAGCGTGTGTTTTGCCTGCCTGCTTTCCATCAAACATCCTTTGTCGAGAGCCGCTCCTTGCCTCAGGTATCGAACCCATGTCCTCAAATTTCTGGTTGTAGCCAACAGTTAAGCGGCTTGCAGTCTGGGATAAAACATGTCTTCCTAATAATTCTTGATGATTTTTTGGTGTCTCAGGCGTAATAAATATGATTTTTCCAATTTTTTTACCTGATATTTATATCTGGCGCTAAGATTTGATTTAATTGTATTGTGGTAATTATAATTTGTTAAATATTTGAGATATTAAAAAAATGAGAAAAGCAAAAATTGGCAAAACAAATTCAATATCGCGAACAGACGTGAAAATTGGTAGGGCACCATGACAAATGCAAAATATTTTGGCCAAAATCAGTAGATGCATAACGTATGTTTGCGGACAGTTTTTAATTGATTTTAATTGAATTGCGTGGGCGCCTTAATTGATTTTAATTAATGTTAATTGAATTGCGTGGGAGCCTTAATTGATTTCAATTAATGCTAATTGATTTTAATTAATGCTAATTGATTTTAATTAATGTTAATTGATTTTAATTAATGTTAATTGATTTTAATTGATTTTAATTGAGGCTAATTGATTTTAATTGAATTGCGTGGGAGCCTTAATTGATTTTAATTACTGCTAATATGACTCACGCCTTGGAGCGGAGGGGAGCCGAGAAACTAGGGGAGTTTAATTGAATGCGGGTTCGTAATTGAATGCGCACAGCTGCACCACACCCGAATTATCGCTCCCCTCGCAGCTGCAGGATGCGGGTTCTTAATTGAATGCGCACAGCTGCACCACATTTATCATCGTGGGCGCAGTCTTCCCACGCCAATTCTCCATGGCTCCAGACGCGTGTATAAATAGGGCTGAGACCCCCCTTCTGCCATCCAGTCTTCTCTGAGTCGTCGGGCTGAACACTTCAATCATCACAATGTCTTCTGAGGATCTTAGCTTATTCAGCGATATTGGTAAGTAAATTATTGTTATTTAACTTGTTTTTTCTGGCTGTTTTAAATTCTTTCACATATACTGATGAGCTTTTTTTTCTGCTTCAGACATTGATGAAATTCTCGCTGAGGATGATTTCGGTAATGATAATATTTTTTTAACGTAACTATATTTATGAAAATGTATAGTGCTGAAGCAGTAGTCTATATTATTTATTTGTTCGCAGGTGATTTGGATATTTCCTGCAGCGACCTTTTTTATTTCAGTACGTATTTATCTATAGATTATTTTTCCCCCATGTATTTATAACTATTGCTAATACATTATTATTTTTTATTTTCAGATTAACCATCACGCCCAGAGAAGCGTAAGGGTAATTCTTCTCATGAATTAAGTAGCCCAAAAAGAGCTTGTGATTCTCACAATGGAGCATGCTCCCAAATATTGACGTGGATGTGCCGCAGAGCATGTCACCACCACATAGCATGCCGCCAACTCCGCCACCACAATGGGTTCTTCCACAACCACCAGCACACTGGAATATCGGTAGGTCCAGTACATCAGTAATTTACCTATATTATTTTATGCTTACAAAAATTATGTTTTTCATGATACTAAAACATTTTTCTTCTTTTTTATGTTTCAGAGGCGGCGGTCGGACACCCACCCAACGAGGCAGTTCCGCCACCAATATGGCGACCGTGGGAGACGTCAGGACTTAGCCGACCGCCCGCCACAGCAGCAACACCTCGCCTGCCCAGCCGCCCATCGCCGAGCCCAAGTCGACCATCGCCGGGACCCAGCCGACAGTATGCCGGTCCATCGCCCGGGTCAAGCCGCCACTTCAACAACCCACCGCCGGGACCCAGCCGGCACTTCAACAACCCACCGCCGGGACCCAGCCGACAGTATGCCGGTCCATCGCCCGGGTCAAGCCGCCACTTCAACAACCCACCGCCGGGACCCACCCGGCACTTCAACAACCCACCGCCGGGACCCAGCCGACAGTATGCTGGTCCATCGCCGGGGCCCAGCCGCCAGTCCGCCGACCCATCGCCCGGCTCCAGCCGTCAGTACGCCGGTCAATCGCCCGGCCCAAGTCGGCAGTATGCTGGTGCAGGGGCAGCCTTATGCAGTCATGATCATGCAGCAACGATGGGTGAGTCAGCAGTATCGCGCTTAGTCCTTGAAGACAGGCTTAGTGCATTTAAAAACAGAATTTATTCCGGGACAATTTCAAATTCTCAAA
>CM061919.1:137743258-137875929 GCA_031002005.1 Vandiemenella viatica
CGCCTTTAGGGCCGTTTCCAACCCCAAGGGCAAGAGGGTGCCCTGAACCGCTCTTCCGCCCTCCTTTCGGAGGCCGTTGGCAAGCATTGGGTGACTCCTTATACCGGGAATCTTTCAGTCGCCAGAGCCTCGTCCGTGCAAACAGGGTGCACCACGTGAAGGAGAGGTTGACAATTGGTTGGAAAAGGCTAGTATAGTCTCTCCCAAACCCTTACACCCCATATCATCTAATCGTTCGACAAATCCTCACTAGATGGTGAAACTTATATTACTGTATTCGAGTGCATTCTAGCGGAAAGTTTACATACTTAGTGTCCCGGTATAATGACCAACACCCAAAATATAAAAGTAGCTTTTATATTGTCAAAATGTAAATATTTAACTTCAATTAATGATGCATGAAAGTATAAACTGGAGATAGAGTGACAGGGATTCAATACTGGAAGTTTAACCACTCTGCTGATTTCCCTACTTTGTAACTAGCGTTACAAGAAAATCATGATGGGATTGGTACGACTCCCTTAGCCTCTGCAGTCTGAGTATACAGCAAACTCATAAGAGCAATGCGCCGTAAAAGCCACGCTACATGCATTGTAATGGCGTCCAAAGGTGCAGACTTAAAAATTCTCCCCTTTTGGAAACATTCTTTTATATCAACAGTACTAAAAATATTGACTGTCAGTGTTTAAACGTGTGTGGAAAATTCTGGAAATTCTTCCTGTTAATTTAAATTCTGTATTACTTTATTTAAAAACATTTTTTATATATCTTTTGGGGTGGCTCTGCCTCAGAGCCTTTAACGACGAGCCGCTACTGAAAAAAGACACAGACATGAGTCTAGCTTGGTGCCAAAGTTGTTTGACTTCTATGTTCATGACCAAGGCCAAAACCCAATATCTTGTATTTTTTGTGTTGCTGTAATGGTTCTTGTTGCTGCAGCCTTCCTTCCTTCAACTTTGGTAAACTGATGGGTTTACTTTACTGCATGGTAAAATTGTAGGAAACTTGTTTTCGAACATGAAATTTATTTCAAAAAGAATAAATCCAAAGTTCACTTAAGATGATAAAGATACAAAAACAGTAAAATTTAGAACTTTTGTCTATCTCTCAGTGCATCTCCCTAAAAGTAATCAATAGAAATCCACAAAACTGCACATAGTGATTGATTATGTCATGGGCCAAGATTTAGACTACTTTTTATCTCTATAAGTGTCAAAGTTCCCATGGATTCAGCATTTAAAACAATAATTTTTTATAGTCTGTCTGCATATCACCCGAAAGCTAACATTATGAGTTTAACAAAACTGCACAACATGAAAGCTTATGTCATTACTTAAAATACTGGGTACATTTTATCCAAGTTTGTAACATACTTTCAGATGATACAGGAACCAAAGAAAACGTTTTGAAATTTTTGTCTATCTGTGCACACATCACACAAAAAACAAATGGATGGATTTCAACATGACTGCACACAGCAGTAGCTTTATGCCATCAGTTAACAGACAAAAAACTTGCTGTCCAGCTTAATAACGTAGCTCCTGATCACACATGGGCCACAACCCTAAATTAAGGAATTTCCATCTGTCTGTGTATGCATCCAGCAAAAACTAATAAAGTATTTTCTGCGAAATAAAACACATTCCATTTGTTAAGATATAGGACACTTTTTTCCCAATATATTAAAATTTCTTGATAGTACAGAGAAAAATATTAAAATTGTAAGATTTTTGTCTATATTCGCATAGATCAAGCAAGAACTAACTAATGGATTGCAGTAAAATTACATATAATGATAACCTATGTCTTCAGTTAACATATAAGATACTTTTGAGCCCAATAAATTACAGGGCTGTCAAAGAAAATGTTATAAAATTTGTGTACCTCAAAATACAGAATTTATTTTAGTAGCACATATAGAGTTTAAGTACATATCAATATAAATGAATGTAACCTTTCTCGGCGTTGTTTATTTATAAACGTTTCTCGGGAAACAAACCGAGTGATGTTGTTATTAATGCACAATATTTCGGCAACTGCACCTGAAGATGGCGACGGAGAATAAAGTCGCCGAAATATTGTGCATTAATAACAACATCACTCGGTTTGTTTCCCGAGAAACGTTTATAAATACATATCAATAAGTTCCCATAGTGACCATCATAAAATTCTGAAAATAATAATATAGTGGTTGTTTTCATTAGCTATAGATATGTTTCATTCTCTTACTCTCATATATATGAAAATAATTCGATTGTTTACTAACAGATGGCACAATTAACCCTATATATGCTGTGATGGTGTGTTTAAATTAGACAGGCAATAACCGATTGATTCTATTAGGGATTTAAAACTATAGTTTTTATACATACAAGTAAATCAATCGGCTTGTTGATATGCCAGGCAGCACTACCTAAAATACTGCTTTCAGAGAAACTACATACAACATCTTCTGTGCATGTGGACAAAAGTTAACTGCAGTACCAAGGGGTGGCAGAAATAAATTACTCACTAAAACCTATTTGAAACATTTTAAATGCTGCCTAAATTCAGGAGACGAAGAGGGGATCCAAGAAACATAAAAAAGACAGTGCTGCTCATCTGCTTTTTGCTGCTAAGCCAACATTTCTTCAATATCTAAAACAGCTTCCTTCATTGCCCTATGGACAAATTTGCATAGTGTAACTAAGAGCTCAAAGCCAAATTAGGGGATTACTTAGAAATGAAGAAGAAGAATAGTAGGAACCGCTTCTTTTCTATAATTAATATAACTGATAAAATTGTGATGGAGTGCCCGCTCCGATGGCAATCTCCCTACACACCTCTCTTTTTCCTTTCCTCTTCCAACCTACTTTTGCCCTATATTAATTTTTAATTTAAATTCCTTCAGTGTTTCTGGTAAATTATTCATTACTTCTCTTGGCAATTTATTCCAGTCCCTCACTCCCTTTCCTATGAAAGAAAATTTTCCCACACCCTTATGCCTGAAATCTAGTGCCAGCTTGTGGGCATGGTCAACCTTACCCTTCCAAGTATCTCTCTTAATTTTCCCACTAATATCTTTCCATGCTTCATCACCAGTATAGGGTTTGTACACTCCCTTCTATAGAGTTCCTTCGCCACAAACAAAGGAATAAGGTGACTATGAAATGTCATATATAGATAACTCCATAAAAGAAATAATATGCAAAATCTACAAAAAATAGCACATGCCAAATAAAAACTGGATATGCTTAATCTCAAAAACTTAAAACAAGTAAAGGTCTGTTGCAAGTGCACACTATGTCACCAACCAGGGCCGGTTTAAGGCTACCGCAAGAACCGCAGTTGTGGGGGCCCCCAAGCTTGAGGGGACCCCACCATGATCCCCTTCAATATTTGTCCTTACTTAAAAAACAATTTTCCTACTAAAACAAATAATCTAGAAATTTAGAATGTCAATAAGCTGCATTCACAATGAACTTTTCTGAGGTGTGGAGTTCCACGAGAAATCCTTCATAGGATTCAGTTTTGAGAAAGTTGTATCTGATGCAATATATAGGCCTATATATTTGAAGGCGTGTATTGCTCTTAACCTGTTTCAGCAATTTATGTAATTTCATTCGAATAAACTCATTCATATTTTGACATTTAATATAAAAAGTTATTTAATTAAAATGTGTATGCCTGCTCATGTGTATCCAGTCCCAAAATCTATATATACTAGCAAAGAAAAGACAAGAAAAGTAATGTCGTATACAAAAAATGTCTTTATAATAGCTATAAAATTGAATACAAAAACAATTTCATTTGATATATATATATGGGCAGGAGGGCTTAGCCAGAAGTGAAAGTGACAGTAGTTGGGAGATCCATATAAGATGCACTGATAAAACACTAAAGACTCGGCAAAGTTGGTCCCGTTCTGCTAATACTGAATAAACTGCTGGCCCGTTTGTACACAGATTTAGAGAAACCTCAGTCCATCTCTTTAATAGTTGTTTGAACTCTACGCACAGATATTATATATTATTTGTGTATGTGTATGTGTGTGTGTGTGTGTATGTATAAAGTCACAAAAATTATCAAAAGTGTAGGCAAAAGTACATCTTGATAAGAAGTACGGGGCCCCGAAATCAATCTTTGCAGGGGCCCCGAAACTCCTTAAGCAAGCCCTGTCACCAATCCTATTTAAAAAATGTATATATAGTAGTTTGAGATCATGGTCTCAAAAGTGTGATGGAATGGGTTTAGAAACAACAGATGTAAAGTATCTACAACCATGCGTGCCAGCAGGATTACTTTAATGGAGGTGCATCTGTATCTTTTTTTTTATACATTATATATAACACTTATTACTCATTAACTAAGGATATTGAATTTATTGACAAGGTGTTGAACAAATTTGGACAACAACCTAGCCACATTAAGTTATTAATCAAACAGTGAATTTAATAATAAAATTCTTGTTCCTTAATTTTTACTGGGTATTTTCTTTCATAGCAGGGGGGGGGGGGTGCAAGTGCACCTCCTTGCCCCCCCCCCTCCTGGCACCCATGTCACCAACAATTACTATTTGCAGATAATCAAGTTGTTATAGCACAAATGGCGAAGATGCAAATTACACTTATAATCAACTATCAATGCAATATAAAAATTCGGGCTTTAAGGTTAGCTATCAAAAAACAGAATATTTAACTAATGATCTGATTTAATTTTAGATTGATAAAAAAAAAAATAAGAGAGTAAATAATTTTCAATATATGGGTTCATTTTTAGAAAGATAGGGAAAATTGAACATGGAAAATAATTACTTATGGCCAGAAAGAAATCTGGATAATCAGTTGAATCCTATGGAACAAGAATGTTATGAATAGAAGAAGAAGAATTATATTTGAGTCACTATTGAAGTATATAGTCTTATATGGTTAAGAAACCTGTATGATTAATCAAAAATATATTAAGAAATTGAAAGAATTAGAAATGCATTTCTTGAAAAAATAAGCGAGAATTTCAAGGAAAGAAAAAGGAATGAATACCAAAATAATAAGGCTAATGGATGTGGAGGAAGAAATATATGAAGGTATAGAATGAAAAAGACTGGAATTGTATGGTCATAGAAGAAGAGTGAAAGATACTGGAATACCAGAATTGGTGCAGAAATTTGAAGTTGAAGGAAGGAGAAAAAGAGGATTACCCATGATTACCTGGCTCCACACTGTACAAACAGCAATGAGAAGATTTTATATAGAAAAGGAAGATACACAAGACTGAAGTATCTGGAAAAATAATAGTTTTGATTTCATGTTCCAATTTTTATTGTTAAGTTCAAGTAATATCTTTGTAAGTGACGAAAAAAAATATTTTAATAAAAAATGAAATAAATAAAAGGAGCTCATTAAACTATTTAGTCTGAAAAGAGACAATGTAATTTAACAACTACCTCTAATTAATTAAACCCTTAATCTGCAAGAAAATCATTTGATTTATAGCAGAAAATTTATTCAATCTCTATCATACATGCACACACACACACATATATATATATATATATATATATATATATATATATATAGATTGTTTGGAAACAAAGGCGCTGAGAGCGGATATATTAGACATTGGGATAGGAGAAAAACCACCGCTTACCAAAGATGAGGGCTCCAGCGGCGTCAAAACACGAAAAAACACACAAACACAAACATAATACAAATTTCTGATTCGTCCGTCAGGATAGTCAGAGTGGAGGCCGGAGGTATTATTCTTAAGTTACTTACTTGCCAGGAATTCTCGTTGTCCAGGATCTCTGCTCGTTCTCTCGGCTGCTGTTATTCTAGTTAGCTTAGATAGCTGACATGATTGTTCTGACACCAAAGTACCAAGAGAAGGGCTGGTTCTAAGTTAAATGATAAGGCGCGTTGGGCTGGCACCTTGATTTATTCCAGTGAGTAGATACATGCAGTAGACGCCTCTGGCAAGAGTCCACGGAATAACTGAACAGTAACTTACAGTAATGGCATTGAAGATCTTGGCTGGAAGCTGAGGGCGGGCTGGCTAGCGGGCGGCAGAGTGTCGAAGTCGCGACCCGGGCTTCCGGCGTCTGGCGCAGATTCGGCGTGGTTCCAACAGCTAAGGGCGAGGCATGATTTGCCGGCCTTAATATAGGAGCGAATCTGTCGACTGTGCAGGAGGTCACCAGCGGTCACTTGCCAGCCGCTGTACGGCGGCCGAAGCTGCCCTACTTCAGCGGTCGGTAACCTGGTGCTGAATATGACATTCTCTCGAACGTTCTGGCGAGCGCTACGCTTGAGTAACGTTCGACTGTAAGCTCGCCCTGCGCCAATGACTTACTTAATTCTTTTATTACTAATTCCCTATTATTCAAAAGCGCCCTTTACACTCACTCCCTCCCCCAAGCCAGCTTTTGTCCCCAAAAGCTTCCTTAATTATTAAGTGTACTAACTTCGGCATTAAAATTTATATCGTGGACTTTTGCCTTTGGCTCACAAAGTTATACAACATTTTAGCAATGATTTCATATCTTGTGATGATACGTCGTCCGGTCCCTGTGGTAAACAACCAATATTAGTTCAGACTATAAAATGAACACCTTACAATTACTTGGAGATGGTACAGTTATTGTACATTCACAGTGGTGCCTTTACTGATTCTGCACTAGTGGAGCTAGGCAGTGACATTACAATTTGTGAAGCTGTAGGCATTACTGGTTCTGTATTATAGCTTCTTAATTTCTTAGTGTAACGACGATAAACATACAATATCAATATAATTACAAATGAGGCTGTTACAGTTGTAGTTAAACTTACAGTAGTAACAATGGTCTTATGTCTCGCTTGTACATGCATCTGTGTTTCAACCGTTGCTAACATGTGATTATATTTAATTGCATCCTGGGATTGCTGCAAGTGTTTTGTTAGTTCAGCTGTTAGTATTGTGTTATCTGTTAAATTTAACTCTGTTAACTTCTGGCTATGGTATATGCTCTTGTTAAAGACTGGTAATAAATAATTTGGAAAGGTCAAATTGGCGTGAATTATCGTACTGTGAGTAACGGGTATGATAAAGTCTTCTCCTGTAAATTGGCAGTGGGCTGCATGCTCTATGACTCCAGATCCAGAAAGTATTATTTTGCTATCGGTTTGATTCGCGTGATCATTCCAACATGTAGCCAGAACGTTATGTGGCCGTGGCATGGTGAATAGCCAGTTATCATGCATGGCAACTAAGAATGGACGGTCTAACATAGTTATTTCACGTTGGCAGGTATTAGGAAAACTATTAGATAGGAACATAGAAGTTTCACAGCTCGGCAAGCTTGTGTCATGCAAAATGAATAATGGGCAAATGGTAATGACTGACTCCTTGCATTTGCTAAGTTCGTTTTTATTTATTACAGCGTAAGATTTTTGGTTTTTGCTGAGTAACAGAAGATCGTGGGTTTTCCAACGTATGTAATGACCTGTCTGTGTCCAGTGTACGGGAAAGGTATGAATGGAATAACGAGTCAGCATTGAATCAGCAGTTGCTATGGGCACATCGATTACAATCCTCAAGTTTGTCCCCATCAAAACTACGTCAACTGTACAAATTTGGTAGAAATGATAGATGTTTTCCAGGTTGCAGGGGAATATCATGTAGGTGCCGACTTGTAGCTGTCTTTGAATTAACTGTAAATGTTGTAAAAAGACCTTTGGACTTAAAAGGACATCACTGAGTTTGCCATTAGTAGCCTGTAAGAGGGCAATTCTCAGCCTAGTCAATTCTGTTCTGGTGTTAGTAATGGCTAGGACCAACTGTTGCAACACTTGCGTGCTGTACAATTGTTGCACGAACATTTTTTCTAATTCCTTAAGGTTTTGCTTAAAGGTAGCTTGCAATTCCGAAACCTTGTCCATGAAGGTGTGGGCTAATCTAGTTATAACAACTGTGTGGTTTGTTATGGCATCTTCGAGGTTTTTTGTCATTAGGACCTGCTTAGCCGCGTTGATTTGAAGATCATCTGTAGATTGTTCGAGACTATCTAATCTCGAGCTAAGATGTTTATAATCTTGCTCGTTTAGCGTTCCAAAAATTTTTTTTTAGGATGGAGCCTCCGAAATCAAAATAAGCCCTTTTTGGCCTCGTATTCTTTTTAGGGAGCAAGTCAACAAGATTTTGGAACTCTTCACCGAGGGATGTATATAAGACTTTTAGACTAGCTGCCATTGTACGGGTTATATCATCATCAAAAGAAGGGAATTGGTGGAAAACCGATTCTAATGAATTGAAAATTTCTTGTAGTTGTAAACTATGATTACGAATTTCCTCAAAATCAAATTGTGCAACAAGGGTCCAATGGAAATTTGAAGTCACCAGATCGGTCTCTTTAGCAAATACCACTCCGTTAGTAAGGGATGTAACCTTAAACATACAGATAGACGGGACGACTACAAGTAAAATTAATAAAGATATAACTGCTAAATTGCTACTTTTCATGATACCCATTTTAGATTGTTTACTAAAATTACTGGATGCGTTTATCAGATTTTATGCAATAAAACAATTTCCTATAATTGTGCCAACCCTTATTATTCTATTATTACAGTATATTTCCACTAACTTTTACTATTAGGCTATATTTTAAGTTTCGTTTTATTTTACTACTCTCTATAATACATTAACCTGGCCAGCCAACACTCCAGAGACCTTATGTCTCTCAATAAAGTACTGTTGCTTTCTTCCCCACATGTTCTGCCTCAACTGCAACACATTATTAAACAGGCCACAGAGTCTATGAACAGTCATGCCCAGATTCACCTTAGAAAATTATCCACTCTGTACAACTCCCACCTCAAAGCTGGACAACCCCTTCCATACAAATCACCTGGTCACCAACCCAGGGGCCAACCTCCCCTCATTTCAACACGTCCATCTCTTGCCCAACTCTTCAACATACCTCCACCACCTCCATTAAATCCCACCCCTCGCCCAGCCAATCCTAATCTAGCTGCCAAACCCAAACAGTCTGTCATTAATCTGTCTTCCTCTCCACTTTCAGATCCACAACTTTCGGTTCTGGCCAAGGGTCTCACCTTTTCACCCACACCCAAATTTGACCAGACCACCCTAGTAAGAGACTCCCTAGCATTTTGCCGCACACTACGCTGGAGGTACCACTTTGCCATGAAAAGTAGCATTCCGGACACCCCAAATGACGTAGAGCCAAGCCTTCAGAAATTTCAGCCACCCTCCATTCTTGACCCACCACCCCTTCCACAAAACCACCCACTCCAACTTTTCCAAGATCTGCTTTCCACCAGTCTGGCTTCCCCTAGTTTTGTGAAATCTCTACCGAGTGAGACTAATCTGTCCCCATCAGAGACCCGAGCCATCAGGGAACTCTCATCTAACCCTGACCTGATTATCTTACCGGCTGACAAGGGCTCCACAACGGTAGTCATGAACCGTTGTGACTACCTCAGCGAAGCTCTCCGTCAATTGGCTGACTCCAACACATACCGCCTCCTTAACCATGATCCTACAGCAGCAATTAATGACAGTATAAAAGATTATATACAGTCTTGTGGACCCCTCCAAGGCCTCACTGCCCACTCAATCTCACTCCTTAGCCCAAAAAAGCCTCGCACCCCTTACTTGTACCTACTTCCGAAAGTTCACAAACCGGGCAACCCTGGACGCCCCATAGTTGCTGCTTATGGTTCTCCGACCGAACGCATTTCCGCCCTGGTAGACCAACACCTACAGCCTATTGTAAGCCAGCTCCCCTCCCACATCAAAGACACCCGGCATTTTATTTCCCGTTTATCCACAGTTCCCGTCCCTCTTCCACCTGACTCCCTTCTGGTTACGATTGACGTGACCTCCCTATACACCAATATTCCCCACTGCCATGGCCTCAGCGCCATGGAACATTTTCTAGACCAGCGTCCCCCTAATAGCCTCCCGTCCAGATCATTCCTAGTCTACCTGGCCGAACTAATTTTAACTAACAACGTTTTCACCTTTGATGGCAAAATCTACCGACAAGTCAGCGGCACTGCCATGGGCACCCGCATGGCTCCCTCCTACGCCAACTTATACTTAGGCCGCCTAGAAATGTCCTTCTTAGCTGCAGCCCTTTTGAAACCCCTCCTATGGGTCAGATTCATTGACGATATTTTCATGGTCTGGACCCACGGGGAAGACTACCTTCTCCTTTTCCTCAATAACCTCAATAATGCCAGCACTTTGAAATTTACATGGAATTACTCCCACACCCAGGCCACTTTCCTGGATGTCGACCTGTCCCTCTCTGATGGCGGCATCAATTCTTCGGTACATATAAAACCCACCAATCTACAACAATACCTCCACTACGACAGTTGCCATCCTAATCACATCAAACGCGCCCTCCCATACAGCCTGGGAATCCGGGGCAGGCACATTTGCTCCAACGAACAGTCCCTTAAGCAGTACACTAATAACATTTCTGAAGCCCTAATATCCCGCAATTACCCCCCTGATTTAGTTCATAAACAAGTTACACGAGCCACATCAGTACCGACACAATCCATCAACACCCCACAACCATCAAGAACCAACCAAAGCCCAGTTTTGGTCACCCGCTACTTCCCTGGCTTAGAATCCATCAACAGGATCCTAAGACAAGGATATGATCTCCTCCGAGCCTGCCCGGAAATGAAAACACTCCTACCACAAATCCTTCCCCAGCCCCCCAGAACCTGTTTCAGTAGACCCCCCAACTTGAACCAACTCTTGGTCCATAAACATGGAACCCCTCAGCCCACAAGACAGCCCCAAGGATCCTTTCCGTGTAACAGGCCCCGTTGAAAACTTTGCATGATGCACCCGCCTTCTACCACCTTCACCAATCCCGTAACAGGGGAAAGCTTCTATATCACTGGATCGGCCACCTGCGTAACTTCTCACCTGATCTATCAACTTACCTGCAACCACTGCCCAGCCTCCTACAAAGGTCTGACCACAAATCCACTGGCCATCCGGATGAATGGACACAGACAATCGGTCTGGACTGAGAACCCTGACCACCCTGTTTCTTTTCATGCCACCACTCATAACACGAACAATTTCAACACCTGCTTCACAGTCCGCGCCATCAAAGTACTCCCAGACAATAGCAGCATCTCAGAACTGAGGAGGTGGGAACTGGCCTTTCAGTACCAACTGGGGACCAGACAACCACCTGGACTAAATTTAAGATAGCTCCAATTTTCCTCTCCCCTCCGACCTTTGCCCCTTACCTGCCATCATTTCCCACAAAACCATCGGTCACCAGAGCTTTCTCTTTTTGTACTTAGATCTATTGCTAAAAAAAAAAAAAAAAATTTCTCTCGTTGTTTTATATTAATATATTTTTTCCGTGTGCAGTATTTTTTCGTGTGTAATATTTTCAATATTTTGCGTGTGGAATAATTTTTTATGAGGGCACTTATAGATCGTTTTCAGTAGATTCCCCCCCCCCCCCCCCCGTGTTTTCCTTGGTTTGTTTTATGCCAGTGACCTTATGACCGCAACCGCGTTTCCACTGTGCAGTCTAATTATCATTTTCGGGCTTAGGTCCTTCCACCCCCACCCCCGTCTCCCGCCATGTTGTTTCTCCCCCCTCCATCTCCACCCCGACCAGCCGACCATGTGCACCCCGTGTGGTCTCCTCAGTTGGCTGCTAGCTTCCGCGGGGCAGCCACCTCATCCTACAACCTGATGAAGAGCTAAGCTCGAAAATTTGTATTATGTTTGTGTTTGTGTGTTTTTTCGTGTTTTGACGCCGCTGGAGCCCTCATCTTTGGTAAGCGGTGGTTTTTCTCCTATCCCAATGTCTAATATATATATATATATATACGTATATGGCTCTAATTATCAGCTACAAGTGACAAATAAAGTTACTAGGTATAATGTAGAAATATATATACATTTACGAGGTTTGTTTCGAAAGTAAGGTTCCCAACTCTGTACCCTTACCATGCATGATGCAATGTGAAATCTGGCAACACCACCGTGTTCGCCGGATCCCCTACCACTGATTCCAACAATCAGCGTGGCTCTGCAATGGTCAGTACCGGCCTGATAGCCATAACCGATGGAGCCTGACATCGCCGTCACCGCCAGGTGTGAAATTCGTGCGGTCATTCGATTTTTGCACGCAAGAAAGTTACCACCTGTAGAAATTCATCGGCAATTGTGTGAAGTGTATGGGGAAACGTGTATAAGTATTCAACACGTCCGCAAATGGTGTAAGGAGTTTGCCAATGGTCGTACGGACGTCCACAACGAACAATGAAGCAGTAGGCCGTCGATCTCCGACGACGTTGTGGCGAAAGTTGAGCAAATCCTGCTCGAAGATCGGCGAATCACCATCCGGCAACTGGCTGTTCAAATTCCTGAGGCTTCTGAAGCTTCAATTGACAGGATTTTGAATGAAAAGCTAGGCTACCACAAGGTGTGCGCACGCTGGATGCCGCACATGCATTCAGAAGTCCACAAACAGCAGCACGTCGACTGTGCTCGGAAGTTCTGCAGTGAATGCGACGACAATAATGAAGAGTTCATTGATTCCATTGTTACGGGGGATGAAGCGTAGTGCCATTACGTCACTCCTGAAACAAAACAACAATCGCGCCAATGGAAACACACCGGATCGCCACCACCAAAGAAGTTTAAGCAGCAACTGTCAGCAGGAAAAATCATGGCATCGGTGTTTTGGGACCAGCGTGGTGTACTGCTCATTGATTTTATGCCTAGAGGGACCACTATTAACTCCACAGGTTATTGCGAGACCTTGAAAAATCTCAGATGGGCAATCCAAAATCGTCGTAGGGGAAAAATCAGCAAAGGTGTAAGGCTGCACCACGACAATGCCCGTCCACATGTGTCGCAACAAACGAAGGAGTTAATCGACAAATTTGGCTGGGATGTCATTGACCACCCCCCTTACAGCCCTGATTTGGTACCCAGCGATTTCCATCTGTTTCCAAAATTGAAGGAGCACCTAGGCGGTCTATGATTCCAGACGGACGAGGAGTTGCAAGAAGAAGTTTCCAAGTTTCTCAACGGGTTGGCGGCGGACTTCTTTGAGGTGGGAATGCAAAATTGGATTACTCGAAAGAAAAAATGCAAAGAAAAAAATGGGGACTATGTGGAAAAATAGCTTAAAGATCAACGTTTCCAATGGTGTAATCGTTTTTTTTTTTTAATAAAATTCCTTGTGTCAAAAAAAAGGGGGAACCTTATTTTTGAAACAACCCTCGTATATTTAATGTTTTCAGAATATTGGAGAGTTACAAGATTTTTTAAAAAGAAATGTTTATAAAAGAATTTATTTATTATTTATTTGTCATATGACAAAGCAACTACAGTAGTACAAATACACAATATTTACAATGACAAGAACATCGGTAACATTCACAAATTGATGTCCAGTTATTGCAGCCATGCTATGAAAGAAGTTGTAGCACTGAAAACAGCTTGAAATGGTCCATCATACTTCCTCAGAAGGCATTGGGAGGGCATTGATGATGAGCCCCACACAATTGGATGTCAATGTTGGTCAAGTCAGTGGTGTAACTATCAGGAGAATCCTTAAGTCCCCACTTAATGGAGTATGGCGTTGCATTTGGCGTAGTCTGTTCTTAGACAGTTTAGCTGTACCCACTGATTCCTCTTCAGATGTAATCACAGAAGTCCAGTTGAAAGATCTTCAACATCTTGATGTTTCACAGATACAGAGTCCCAGCTTTGTCACTATTCTTCCTTTACACAGAAGTTAAATATATCATGCCATACTGGATTTCTGTATTTAAGATTGAGGAGGAGGGGGTGGAAGGTTTTTGTAAAAGGTAATGGTTATACTGTACAATTACATCCAATGCCATACTGGATTTCTGGATTTAAGATGAGTGAGGAGGAGGGGGGGAAGGTTTTTGTAAAAGGTAATGGTTATACTGTACAATTACATCCACAACGCATTTAAGAAAGTAGTTTGTGGTTTTCACCCTTTGAAATACTAAATTGTTCAACAATGTCAATATCAGTTTTTGTTGATTTATATATGGTGTTAACTACAACTGGGTGCCATATCTTAACCATTAGGTTGATTTTATTTTTGTTACCATTAATTTTGCCCTGATAAATAAAAGTATCCTTTATTCCTGTAATTTGTATCTGTCTTCTTACATATTATAGTCCAAATAGCTTTACATTTATTTGTGAAATTTAATAAATAGTTTTCACTGTAATTTTCGTTAACCTTGTTTGAATCCTACATATGTTTTGGTATGTGATGAGTAGATATGTACTTTCACCACCTGATTATGCTATGTGTCTTAGGTTATAGTGTGAAATATTTTGAGAACTTAATTATAAAATATCTTAGTGGTATGGCTGCATGTATTAAAGTGCCACCACACTGCATCACAGAGATACAACTACCCTAGGTTTAAATACTGGAACCTCCATACAATCATCCTGAATGTGGTTTCCCTAGGAGGTGCAAGGCCCCCTAGAAGGCGCGAGACCCATAGCATTTACTATCTCTTGCTACTTGGTTAATCCGGTACTGCTTTCTAGTTAATGAATATAGTGCCTCTATTGTTTTTTCATATACATCAATGATTTGTGTTATGTAATGCAGGGCATGATATGATTATTTGCTGATAATGCTATTATTTATCATGAAATAAAAACCCAAGATGAATGTGAAACTAATAGCTTGGTTCATAGACTGATAGTTGGAGCTAAACACGATAAAGTGCCAAATCATACACATAAGTTGAAGATGACACCATTTAGCTCTGAAAATGCAATTAATGACCTTTCAACCTTTCTACAGTAGATTCCACGAAATTCCTAGGAGTAAAAATTTCATAATAATTAGTTGTGGAATGCACATACTGAGATGATAATTAAGAATGCAAACCATCTGCTCTGTTCCATAAGTCATAATTTAATGCACTGTTTGCTTAAAAATAAATTAATTGAATACAAACCACTTGTGTGACTATGCTTAGAATATTGTTCTTTTATCAGGGGCACCCATCAGAAAGGGTCGATAGATATACTGGAGAAGGTCCAAAGTAGAACCGACCAATTTGTGACAGGTAGTTGGAGTGAGATCATATATGTGTGATATTGAAAGAGTTGGATTGGGAAATTCTGGAACACCAAAGGTGTTGCTCTTGTCGGAAGTTAATTGGAAAATCTGTAACAGATCTATTTCAAGATCACAGGAAACACATTTACTATCAGCAACATATATGTCCACGATCAACATAGAAAATAAGATAAGAGAAATCAGGGCCAAAACTGATAATTTTCTATACTCACTTTTTCTATTAAATGATTAAGGAATGGAATAAGAAGGATTTATCCAGTGAGAAAACTTAGAATCTGATAGGAGTAGGTCTTGCAAAACTGCTCTGCTATTCAGATCTGGGTTATCCTAGGTCACTCTGTGTGAATACAGGAATGGTTCCTTAAGGTAGCTCATGGGTGCCTTCTGTCATATTATGCTTATCCCTCCCCATGCATTTCATGGAGTAATAGCAAATAATAGAAATAATCCTTGTTCTAAAAAAAATAATTACAATAATAAGAAAAAATAAAAAAGTACATACGTTTGAAAAGGGTTTGCTAGATGTGTGAAATTAGAAAAGTCTATAAAAATAATGAATCATTAAATTAATACAAACACCTACAAACTTGCATATAAAGGGACAGGATTTAGTTACATTTAGAGAGCTTATAAATGGATGTGCAAAATTCTACCACAGATTTTACCCCATTTCTCAACAAAGAGATGAAACCGAATTTTATCTCTTTGCCTGGCTTGAAGCATTTTTGAATTATTATAAATTGTGATAATTCAATTAGTTTGTTGGTTCCATTTTTTTTCTATGTTCAAAAAATTGGGTTGAAAATTACAATTAGTCTGACTTCGATGGTAAATAAGATGGTGGAGAGATTTATATGCAATGTCAATGTAAATGTATGTGATGAAAGTGGTTTACAAATCAGCAACATTGATTTCGAAGGAATATTCATGTAAATGTCACTTAATGAGCCATGTTCAAGATATCTGAGATAAAATGGACAAGTAAAGCCAAGCTGATATTGTAGAAATGGATCTCAGTTATTATTAATAAGCAGATGGCCATAATGCTTTTGCTCATCAATGTAATCTGTCTCATTTCAACAAAATAATAAAAGAAATCTGGAAACTGAAGAGGCATTCTGACAGTCTGAATTTAAATTATGTAGCTTGTCTTTAGGGGTGGACAACAGTGATTTTCCACAGACAATTTCACCTACCCTCTTATCAATTCCTTCCAATCCTGTGATTGAAACCTTATAATGTATGATCCATACCAATCAAGCAGGGGCTGGATCAAAGTTTTGTATCCCAGTTTCTTCACTATCCTCTTTCACCTTCATCATTATCTTTAATAAATTCAGGCCTTTATTCTTATATCTATAACTTCCCCAATGTGTCTTGCTCCACTAAAGTTTTTATAAAAGGACATATTGTTTTATATCCTCACTGCAATTCCCTCTTTTTGTACCATGTGGCTAACTCTTTACTTCGAACCTCTCAACATTCCTACACCTAACGAGGTATGTTCTGATTTATCAAATTAATATGTTATAGTTAGACAGTTTGGTAGCTCAGTTAATACAGTGCTTGCCTACTAAAATCAAGGTACCAGATTTGAATCTCACTGTGACAGGGAATTTTTAGGGGCTGTGCTTTGTTCATATGAGGTACATCAGGTCACACCATGGTTCAGGTTCCATATTAGACTATGGGTTCCAGAAGAATGGAACTGGGCATCCCATTTCTGACACACTGGCTTAGTGTGTGTCCGTCGGGAGGATCAAATCAACCTTCGGATTTTGGTCTCAGTTCAGTTGTAATCATAACCACTATGAGATTCACTCTGCCAATTGCTTTGGAAGGCCCCAGAGCAACAATTTAGTTTCCATTTTATCAAAATATCTTGCATTTAACTCATTAAATGAGATTTGGTAAGATTTCAAAATTCTTAATTTTTTCTAAGACTTCTTCTTAAAATCTGTTTGTAATGATTTTTATTGGGTTTTCCTGAATTTTCTAAATTGTGCTCCTGATTTATTTTTCAACACATTTAATTACTATTAAAAGCCCTGTAGTGATGGGTTTCATCCATGTATTCTACATTGACATCTATTTTAATTATCAAGCTCTTCAAAATGGTCCTACTGCCAATATTCTTTTTAGTTGAGTGAATAACCTGTTAGAATGGGTAGAAATATGATAATTGCACAAAAAAGTATGTTGAATGAAATTTTAATGATATACATGAATATATGAAAAATAATGTAGTCTTGTGTGGACAACCATACAAATGGATACTTTATGAATTAGATATCTTATATTTCATAGAGCACCATCTGAAAATTTCAGAAATATTAATTCCCCACAGATGTATTGAATGTAGTTGCTTAATGTGTAATATGTCTCAAGACTCAATCTACTTAATAGTTCAAGGTATCTACCTATCTTTAATACATTTGTACTAATACCATCCTCTTATTATCATTATTATCATTATTAATTGTAATTGTGGTGGCGCTAATGCTCCAGTGGCAATTTCCCCAGTCATCTAATTACCCCTTTTTATATTACTTTTTAAAAAAAATTCTTTCATAATTGGAAAGTTAAATTTTTCCCACATATACTTTTCCAAATTGCAAAATTTTAAATTCCATAAGTGTTTTTTGGTAAATTATTCATCACTTCACTTGGTAATTTGTTCCAATCCCTCACCAACAAAAAAAAAAAAAAAAAATTTCCACTTACTTATGCATGAAATCGAATGACAGCTTGTGGTCATGGTCACCTTTCCCCTTTCATGCAGCATTAATAATTCTTTAACCAATATCCCTCCAAGCCCCATCACCAACATGTGCCCTGCACATTCCCAGCTTTCCCTTCACCCTCCTCCTTTCCTCCAATGACTCCTAGTCCAACTCTTTTATGATATCAGTTACTGACTGTGTCCTGCAAAAATTTGCTGAAACAAATCTAGCTGCTCTTCTTTTCATACCCTCCAACCCAGGGCCACTTTTAGGCTTTGTGGGCCCCTAGGTTATACATGTGGTGCGGGCCCCCTGTCGGCAGTGGCCCCTCTGTTGGGTGCTGCCTCTGGCTATCAATGCTTAAATTTGAAAATTTTGAACAAAAAATTTATGGGTGACTTTTTTTTAGCTCTACTACTGGCCCAGGTAGTTCCTGTGATAGTGGTGCAGGCCCCCTCCTTGTCGTGTGGGCCCCCCTTTGTGGTGCTGGCCCCTAGGCTGCAGCCTACGTAGCGTATGATTAAATGCGGCCCTGCTTCAACTCATGTATTTGATGACCAAAATGTGGATCCCAAACTACACCACCATATTCAAGGTATTCAAGGCCTGAATAAATTTTTGTAATGCAATTCCCTAACTTCTCTGGTACATACTCTCATCACCCTCTACAGTAAATGAAGGATTCTGTAACCTTTTCCTACCACCTGCCCAATGTGATCTGCCCAGTTGAGTTTGTTATCAAATGTTATGCCAAGATATTTACACTTTCAAGTCTTCAACAGGCAGTTCTGACCCCATCCTTTAATCATAATTAAAATTTAGTTTTTAACTGTGTATCTAATGAGCTGAATCTTCTTGGCATTTATCTCCATTCCATGCTGGCCTACCCCTTTAGACAGTCTATCAAATCACCCTGCAGCTGTTCACAGTCTTCACTTATTTTGAATCTATTGTATACCATTATATCATCTGCAAAAAAAGGTAAATTCTGACCATAACCAATCAACACAGTCATCCATTAGAATAATGAACAGCATGGTCTTCATATACTACCCTGTGACACTCCCATATTTACTTCCACCTCTTTTGATAATGTATTGCCTACTCAACACTTTGCTTTCTGTCTTTTAAGAATTCCTCTACCCAGCAAGTAACTTCTTCATCCAATCCAATAGAATTCAAATATTTAAAACCGTTTCATTGCTCACTCACTAAACAAGGACTTAATAACCACAAAGAAAATGGCTAAAGATGGGTTTATGAAGAGTATTGTCAGTGCAGGGGGACCATTGACTGATGCATCTAGAAATTTCTATGGTTATTTCAGGAAACTGAGGGGAAGGGAGGGTGTAGAGACACTTATAGATAAGGATGGAGAAGAAGTTACTGACGATTTGAAAAAGGCAGAGATTTTAAGTTACTGGTTCAGTGAAAGCATTAGGGACAATGAATCAGAAACAGGAGGGTCTAATTCGGAGAACGAGCTTAACAACACAATTAGAAATGATGATAGTAAAAAATTTGATATCCATCCTGAGGAAATCATGAAGGAAATAAGAAAGCTGAAAAAAAAAATAAAGGGGCTGGTGAAGATAATATTACTACAGATATCTTAATGATAGCTGGATCTGACATTGTACCTTATCTTGAAATATTATTTAAATTGAGTCTAGACACTTGCTGCTTACCACATGACTGGAAAAGTGCAATAGTAGTACCGGTACATAAGGGAGGGGTGAGAAATAGAGTTGAGAATTACAGGCCAATCAGTTTGACATCAGTGGTAGGTAAATTAATGGAAAGATTGATATGCAACCACATCAGAAATATATGTGAGGAACGTAAGTGGTTTTCAAACAGGCAACATGGTTTCAGGCAAGGATATTCATGCGAATCTCAGTTGGTGGGATATATGCAAGATATTTCAGATGAAATGGACAAGAGAGGCCAAATTGATAGTGTAGCAATAGATCTGTCTAAGGCATTTGACAGAGTAAGCCATAAAATGGTAGTAATAAGGTAAAAACCATTGGACTGGATAAGAAAGTCATTTGCTGGGTAGAAGAATTTTTAAAAGGTAGAAAACAGAAAGTTAGGGTAGGAAATGTTGTATCAAAAGAAGTGGAAGTAAAACTGGGTGTGCCACAGGTTAGCGTATTTGGACCATTACTATTCATTATTCTAAAGAATAATTGTGTTGATTGTTTACTATCTGAAATTAGATTGTTTGCAGATGACATAATGCTGTATAAAAGAATCAAAACGATAGAGGATTGTAAACAGTTGCAGGGTGATCTGGACAGGATATCTAATTGGGTTGGTAAACACGGAATGAAGATAAATGCAAAGAAGGGTCAGCTTATTAGATACACAAATAAAAACAAAAGGTTAATTATGAATATAAGGTGGGGAAAGAATTGCTTGCTGATGACTTCAAATGTAAATATCTTGGAATTACTTTTGATAACAAACTTAACTGGGCAGGACACATAGGACAGGTGGTAGGAAAAGGTTTCAAAGTTCTGCACTTGTTGGAGAGAGTGATGAGGGGATGTACGAGAGAATTCAATGAATTGGGTTACAAAACTTTGGTCAGACCATTGCTTGAATATGATAGTGTAGTATGGGACCCTCATTTTACATATCAAATACAGGAATTGGAGAGGGTGCAAAGAAGGGCTGCTAGATATGTTTCTGCAAATTATCGCAGAATGCAATCAGTGACGGATATGATAAAAGAGCTGGAATGGGATTCATTGCAAAACAGGAGGAGGATGAGGAGGGTCATGGGAGTGTACAGGGCATATACTGGCGATGAGGCATGGAAAGATATTGCAATAGGTATGAAAAGTAGTGCATGGAAGGGAAAAGATGACCATGACCACAAGCTGGCACTCGATTTCAGGCACAAGGGTGTGGCAAGATTCTCTTTTTTAGGTAAGGGTGTCAGGGATTGGAATGAGTTACCAAGAGAAATGATGAATAATTTACCGAAAACTATGAAGGAATTTAAAGATAAAATTTGTAGAGGGCAAATGTAGGTGGGTGCAGGATAGGGGGAAGATGGGTGTGTAGGGATATTGCCACCGGAGCCTGTGCTCCATTGCAATTAAATTAAATTAATTAATTAATCAGTAAGATGTTTGTGGGGGCATTGGGCAGCATTCTGGGAAGGATTGAACATAGAGTTAAGCCCATTACAGACTAGCAGGGAACTAGCTTGTGAGTAAGAGGTTGTTGTCAGCTTTTGGAGATGCAGAAACAAGTAGTGTAAATGGTGGGTTGTAGCACAACTTTCTTCTTCTCCTTCTTGCTACTACATTGAGAAATGAGGACATTTGGCAATACCTGCATACCTTAAAAGTGATTCATTAACAGACTAATCTATTGTCTATCTGTTCACCTAACTCACCCATACAAACTTGGCCATCTCTGGCTTCAGTCATGTGGTAAGGCTCAGTATGTAGGTATGTGATCCAATGACATGTCTCACCTCGATACATGATTAATGTTAATACTGAAACATTGTGATATTTGTTTGTGTTTATTTCATCATCATATCCCTCCTATTTTCAGAAGTGATAGTGAACATAGTGGCTGAGTGGTAGTGCTCTGGCCTCAAATTTGGCAGGTTGAGTGTTTGAAACCCCATCCGGGCATCCAGATTTGAGTTTTCCCGAATTACTCCAGGCAAATACCAGAATGTTTCCTTAAAAAACTAATGACCAAATTACTTCTCATTCCTTACCCCCCATCTTCTCCCACTTCTAATGACCTCAACGTCAACAAGACATAAAGCCATAAGAAAAAAAAAAAATCAGCTATGGTGAATGATTGGTTTACTTTCCTTATCTTCTTTATATATATATATATATATATATATATATATATATATATATATGTTGATAACTTCTTAACTTTGGAGAAACTTGTAGATTTTCTTTTTATAAAAGTGAGTAAGGGAAATTTTTTTATCAATCACAACTCTAAATTTCTGGATAGCCATGTTCTAAAAATTGTTTACTATGGAATAATTTTCTCATAAGTACTGTGTGGAATTGCAGTTTTATTATTCTGTTGTTGTACTTATATAAATTGACATTTTTTGATGAGAAAGATGTATCAGAATAATATGAAAGCTAGATAGGAATGCATTATGTAGATGGTGTTATGTAGTTATGAGATTGATTGCACATTAATGAAATACTGAAATAAGATATTGTACTGGAATAATAGATTTTACAGAAGTTAAGCATTTGACTATACAACATGGAAAGAGGACAATAATACATTATTTCAGTTGTTTTGGGACTGAGCATGGTGGGTGAGTGGTTAAAATTCTGGCCTCGCATTCGGGTGGACGCCAGTTCAAATCCCCATCCAGGCATCCAGATTTTGGTTTTCCATGGTTTCCCCAAATCACTCGAGGGGAATGCCGGGATGCTTCCTTCAACAGGCCATGGTCGAATTCCTTCCCATTCCTTGCCCCCCCCCCCAATCCCATTCCGCTTCTAATAATCTCAATGACAACAAGGCGTAAAGCAATAAGGAAAAAACTGAGTTATTTTGGAGTCTGAAAGAGCCACTTAAAGTTTAGCAATTTAGGAGTCATAAAGAGAGTAAAATGATATTAGTCTGTTGTGATAAAATGAGGTTTAAGATTAGAAAGACTTGGAAAAATTAAAGCAGAATAGCTGATTTTATTAATTTGAAAACTCAGAAGAGAAAATAATGATTTTATTAGCAAATTAGAAGTCACAAGAAAAATTAATCTGTTACTGGTTTAATGTTCTGGAAACTAATATAAAAGTTCAAGGATGTTTTAACATTTGGATTAGTGGCAGCAAGACGGAGGAACCAATGAAAATAAGTTTTGTAGAGTTAGAAAGATATGGTACAAAGTAACTATATCAGTGTAATAAGTAATGATTATTATCAATGTGGGGCATATGGGAATTCAATTTTATCTAAGTTTAAAGGTTTGAGAAATATAGTTAGCTTAAGTCGGGCAGTACTTTGTATAGATTTGAATTTGAATTAATGGTTGCAATCTGTCATTATGTCATGACTTTTGTCTATTGAGTGGGGATGAACAAGTATACTACATAACCATATATCTTGGACAAGTGGGGAGAGTTGCCAGGATGAATTGTTGTTGCAATATACATATTTTACAGACTACCTAATTTATGCATGAATTTAAATATTTATTTAATATACTCAAGTCAAAAAATTAATTTAATTAACTAAAATGAAAAGTGTTCTATAGCAAAAATTTGAATAGCAGAACATGTAAATTTAAATTGCCATAACATGACCATTTATTTTACTCAAACAGGTATTATACAAAGATGGTTGAAGATGTTAACAACAATTACAATAAAATATTGCATCCTGGAATACAGGAAATATCAACATTAGCAATCTTGCACAATTAACATAAAAAATTAATTTATCACCTTGGCCAGTATCATAAAAAATTAGAAGTTATTTAACAATTTACTAACAAAATAAAATAACAATAAAACAAAGGCACATATCAGTTTCATGGTCAAAAGTCATTGAAAATATGTGCTTCAGCTAAAAGTCGTTAAATGTTTGATAGAGCAAAAACTTTTATTAGAAAATTCCTTTGCCAAGGCCATCATACGGTCTTTAGTGCAGTCAGTTAAAGTGTTCATAGTCTTTTCTATATTAATAACACTCAGTATCAGCCAACACGAGTATTGGGATATTCCCAAAAGGGTCCCACTTGTAAAAGTAGGAGCAAACACTTGTAACTTTTCAACTGTTCACCACCATGGGTTGCCAGTTAATCTGATTACCTACCCCTGTAGAAGTCAGTAGATTAGTCTCTGACTTAAGCAGCTCCGCCACCTTGTAGGCTACTCGTCCTTAGTTACATTGTCTGCAGTTCTCTGCTGGTGCTTACCAGGTCTGGAAGCAGTTCTCTGGTCTCCTGATACATTGGACATGTAGCATCATTATAAATGATATAGTAATTTAAAACTAAACAATATTCCTATTGGATAAACCACATTTTCTCACCCAGTCTCTTTTTGATTGGATGTATTTTCCTTCCATGCTATCATTTCCGGAAATTTCTGTGTATCAGATCTCTCTGTCTGTTACATTCCCTGTCCTTGACTAACTTTACTTTTATGTGTGAAACACTAATAAGCATATCTCTGCTTTGAGCATGTACAACAATTTGAAATAGAGCATCTTGAATTGTTCTCAGGTTTTCTTAAGGAGGCTGAGAGTTGAAAAATTCTCCATGAATTGTTTATTAAGGATACAGTTTTCAGTTTCTTTACAGAGAAGGAATGGAAAGCTAATGTTATTGCAAAAACTGGAATGCAGCTGTGGCCAACACTTAGGTTGGAGCAGTTCTTAGTACTAGGATGAGAACAAACATGTTCACTCTCTATGAAGAAAATCTTTTGTATTTCAAGACAAATTACCCATATGAAGGGAGTTCTGGCAGAAGTAGAAATAGCAATGTGCTCAACAAATATATGTAATGCAAACTTTCTATAATCATCATTATTAGGAAACAGCCAACACTTGCAGAGTTTTATTAATTTTCAGTGGTCTTCTAAAAAATAAGTCTCAGTGTGTAATTAAATTTCTTATTTAACTAGCAGACTTTTTTTTTAAAGAGTGTAGTCATATTTATATGATAAATTGTAATGTTAAAGGTTTTTAAATGAGTTTGAATTCATAGTATACAATCATGTTTCCCTGATCGAAGAAAATTTAAATTAGTGCAAAGGTGTTGTAGGCAGGGCCGGCGTTAGCGGGAGGGTGGTGGGGGTGGGGTGGAGTGGGGTGGGGGGGGGGGGTGTATGCAGGTCAAAAGTACCCAGGCCCCGTGGGCTGATGGGGGGCCCGATCACCGACTATAGGGGCCCTCAGTCCATGAAGCCAATATTACGCCCATTCTCGCCTGGCCATTTTG
Source organism: Vandiemenella viatica (assembly GCA_031002005.1). Taxonomy (NCBI): domain Eukaryota; kingdom Metazoa; phylum Arthropoda; class Insecta; order Orthoptera; family Morabidae; genus Vandiemenella; species Vandiemenella viatica. Next base: position 137,768,067 of record CM061919.1, read on the forward strand.
TAGAGCTAAAAAAAAAAAAAAGTTGCCCATTTTACCCCGGGCCCGAAATTCCTAGTGCCGGCCCTGGTTGTAGGCTTATTTGGGTGCAAATAAATAAATACACATTATAAATTCAGAAGCCTTTAAATATTATTTTCAATGATTATGAAATTTAAAGTTATAGGTGTTAATATATTTTGATAAATGTTGCAAAAATCATTAAAATTCACATGCATAAATATTTCATTTCAAAATAACCTTGATGTCACTGATAAAATGTAATATTCAGAGAAAAATTATCTTGCAATTATTAAACTTAAATTAACAATATATTGTAAATTTAGCTGTATATTACAATTTATTTAGGAATATAGTGAATATCAATATTTAAATTTTCTTTCCATAAAAATTTCAGTTTATTGATTTGTGAGTAATGATGATTTTCTTGATTAATCAACACAGAGATAATTAAGATATTCATTAACATGAGGTAAGAATACCAGATCAGTTGACTAATCAACAATGAAATATGCTCTCATACATTTCTTTCTGTTTTTTAAGGCCTTTTTTTCTTCAGATGAAACAACATGATTAAATTTTATTGTAAAGCATATAATTTTATACACCTGAATATTAATATTCATCTGACAGCATAAAAAATTTTAATTACATATTTGGTATTGGGTAAACCTGAAATAAAAAAAGGTACTTCTTTCTACTTAGTTTTTGACTTGACTGTAATATTACTCATAAATAAAATTTATCCTGAGTGAGTTTACTACTAATAACTGTATTCATTTGAGGGCCTTCTATGATTGGAAATATGCAAGGGTAGGGTGTAGAGTTAGTGTGTGATTAAGTAGCGAATGCAGGCACCTATGGTCATTGTGAGCCAGTCGTGAACTTGGTTTTAACAAAGGAAGAAAGATTTATCTTTTAATCTCTTGAGGAGTTTAGAGATGCATTACTTCAGTCAATTTTTGAGAATGTATAGTGTCTGCTACATGGAACTGCTCTATACGATTACCAACATTAATACAAACGATGAGACACAGCTATGTGAGAAAGTGTGGCCATTGAAGAATGATTAATTGGTACTTCAAGATATATAGCAATGGGAAAAAATAATTGAGATTTAAATTTATTTCAATAACATGCCAAGCAACTTTTATTAAATTTACAGGAATATGATTGTCTATTTGCAAAAATTGTTAGCAGTATATGAGACCACATAACTAAACTTTTATAATTTGTTTAAATATGATTATCCTTATCTACCAGAGTGGTTGATTGAGATTGAGCTAAAATGGTGTGGGAAGATTTTCTTTTTTAGGTAAGGGTGTCAGGGATTGGAATGAGTTACCGAGGAGAATGATGATTAACTTACCGAAAATGTTAAAAGAATTTAAAGTTAAAATTTGTAGAGGGCAAATGTAGGTGGGTGCAGGATAGGGGGAAGTTGGGTGTGTAGGGAAATTACCACTGGAGCATGTGCTCCATTGCAATTAAATTAAATTAAATCAATACACTACATATCTCCAGCCAAGGTACAATTTCTGTGTGATAGAATATCACTGGTGGTTAGGTCCCATGACTGGGAGAACACCTAGATGGATCACCAGGGCTATATTTAAGCATAGGCTACATAGGCTGTAGACTAGGGGCCCACACCACAAAGGGGGGCCCGTACCACAAAGAGGGGGCCTGCACACAACGCTGGGTCCCCCACCCGGGCCAGTAAAAGAGCTAAAAAAAATGTCGCCCATAATTTTTTTTGGGCCGGCCCTGTGGATCACACTGAAGTCATATCTGTCTGCAAGGGTGAAGTACATGAACGTAGTGAAAACTGAGACCCAGGTTTGAAAGACACACCCTGAAAATTAGCATATAATATTCAAGAAAGGTGCTTGGGATATTGAGGTTATGGCATAGGTATCTCATATTTGTTTGGCTTTCTAAAGGAAATGGAAGATTCCTCATGTAACTTTCCCTTATTCATACAGAAAATGGGGTCTTGCAACATGACTGAGATGTTGTTAATTGTTGTTTTTACTGAAAGCAAATGAATGGATGTATTAATAAGTTCTGACCTAACTTCCTTTTAAATCCTCTTTTTGTTGGTTCCTTAAATATAGATGGTATTTGTAGCCAGATTAAGAAATCAATAACAGTGCTAACAATTATTCAACCATTAAAAATATAATATTCAGTCATATTTCTTCAGTTTAATGTAAATACATGTATGTAAGCTAAGCTTGATATTAAATCTGAAGGTTGGCTGGATTGTTTTGAAGGAGGAATACTTAACCTGGTATTGAATACAGGGGCGTACCAATCCGAAATGGCGCCTAGGGCAAGCATCGAAGTTGCGCCCTTTTGTAAATTATTTAAATACAAAATACAAAATCATAAATATTAATAAACACTTTTATTTTTGTTTTAGAACAAAATTATTTCATAATCTTAAGATTAAAATTGCAACTTCCTTGCCTTCTGCGATGCAAATAGATTAATAACAATTTCGAATTAAATTTCTTTGATTTCTTCTCGCTCTACACTAAGCAAAGCCTTTCTTGACACATTGTAGCCCCCAAATACGAAAGTATTAGTTTTAGCTTACTGAAAGTTCGCTCGCAACTTGCCATGCATATTGCAATCGTAAGCATAACCTGTATTGAAATGCGCAGGTTCGGAAAGACGCTCTCTTCTCATTACTGAGCAATAAATTCAAGAAGCTCTTCAGATCTTTTTATGATTATCTTTTTTCTTGTGGATATTAGCATTAGAACCTCCAATATTTCTTTGTATCTGTTCTCCAATAACATCACAACCATGGAAGTATCATAATATTTTAGATTTCTTTTTTAAATGGTTGCAACAGCCTGTGCCTGAACACAGTTTTTTAATATCTAGGAGAAATCCAAATCTGGCTTTGGTTTCATGCAGACGACCGAACCTTTCACTCATTTCACACACAACACGATACAGTGATTCCTTCATAAATCGTTCTATTTCTTACTAAGCACTCAACCCAGCATCCTTCTCATACTCTCCAGCCATACGTTTTTTTCGCCTTCGGCATCTTTCAATCGGATCATATTCCTGGCAAATATTGAAACCTTTCTCGAGTGTGTCACTAACCAACCACTCTCTTTCATTTGTAAAAAGGTCTCGATTCATGCTAGGATACTGGAGCCGCTTATGAACACGGTCAGTGGAACAAAGTCAGATAATCGTACGCCAACATGCGATTTTATAGAAGTCTTGCCTCACTTCTTGCTTCACTAGTTTGATTGCCATCGTCTTTCATGTCTTGGAGAACTTTCAGCATTTCTTCAAGGTATTTGTTAACTGGTTTAACTGCTTCGACCTTTGCAGTGCATCTTGTTTCAGACTCTGAGTTCTTAAGTTTTTGCAAGCACAGATTGGAACGAGAAAAGAACACGTAAGTAGTCCCGAAAAGATGTCCATTATAGTATCATGCTTGGCTGCATGTACACCAACCAAATTGAGTAAATGATTATCGTAATTCAGAAACATATTCTTTCTTGAACAACAGTTCGATGCCCAGCCATCACAGCAGCGTTCTCGTAACATTGTGAATGGCCATTCTGTTTATCCATACCGCCAATCTCTAGCTGTTTAAGGATTTCATCACCTAAGCTTCCAGCGTTCTTTTGACTCATATGAAAGACACTGAGAAAGGACTCTCTAATGCGGACTAATTTCTTCTCAAAATCAACTTCTATGTATCTCACAACATATGACATCTGCTCACGATGTGCACGGTCAGGAGTAGAGTCAAACATGAGACCTTAGTACTTCGATTTTCGAATGTTTCGCACTAAACATTGGCTAACAATGCTTGCCATCAGATGAATGAACTCATTTTGAACACTAGGCAAAAATTAAGATGTGGTGACAGGATGACTTTTAATCTTAACAAGATGGTTATTCATCATGGAGTCAAATATGTCCAGGAACTTTATTAATCCAAGGAAATAACCATCATTATCTGATTCAGGGTCCATCGCATGTACTAAGTGCCTGTGACTTCGTAAGGTAAGATTTTGAGTGCCAAGAAATTTGATGCAGTGAATGATTGTCTTTAATACATTACGCCACTTTTGTTTTTCTGTCTTGACCTGGGTTTGAAGTTCAACGTCAATAATTTCTTCAGCTGCAGCAAAATTTCTTTCAATTTCATTCCACTGGGTGAAGTACTCACGATGATTCTTAGCATTTTCGTGGGCACTGGGCCTTTAAGATGCTTTCCAGAGGATAAATCTATCTTCATGCTCTAATTAAGATAGATTATCTAATTATGAAAAGATGACAGATGTAAAAAAAAAAGAATAGACGGGGAATAGACTAGCCATGAGCAAGTTTCGTCTCCTCCGCGATTTTCTAGTTTCTTCTTAGACCAGCTTTTGTCATACAACGATTGTAAAGGTTGTAAAAGGACCATCAGTATTTTGAAAATATTTTTAACCCATTTTAATCCTTTCGTTTTCAAACGATCTGACAGAATTTATTTCCCATTTATCTTATCAAAGTGTAGAAGACCAAGGTCATGCTGCTTAGTTATTTCTGGTATGACAGTAATTGGGTTTTCTACATCATCCACCATTCCACCTCCACCTCCACCAACTTTTTCTCCTACTAAGATATTAATGTTTGCAAAAAAAATTCTTCAGTAGCCTTATAACTCGTAGCCCTACCGCTCTTATTCTCGTCACGCTCAGTATTATCCAAAGTTAAATCCTCCTCGTCGTGTGCTGAATCAGTGTTGGATACTTTGAATTTTATTGTAGATGTCGATATAGGCAATTCTTTGGAACATGTCGAACTTCCAGTAGCGGACTCTTCAAGAATTTCTTGAAGTTAATGCTGGATTTTTGTGCTAATTCATCCAGCAATTTTCGTCGTTTTTCAGTCAATCTCTGTTTTTTTGAAAGATTCATATTGTGTTGGTACCATTGCGAAATAAAGTAGCTTCACGCTAGCTCGCGAGGCATATAATGCGAATAAAATACACAACGGTGCCACTACAATCATCTCATTAGTAATTAAGCAATGGAGAAGGTATCGCTTGTCTTATATCCTTAGAACAATATTCGCCACTGCGGGCGCGGGGCGGGGGCCGCTATTATTGGTCCATTCAAAGAGACAGAACAATGATACCTGTACACCTTCCGATCATGTTCCGATTAACTGTTTACATATTCCTTCTCGCACTTTCGCGTAAGCTCACCAGCCGCACTCTGGTATTGCGGGAATATTTGCAAATGAATTATATTTTTTGTTTATTTTGATTTGAAAGTTTAATAATTTGCGAATTTTGCGCCCCCTTTTCAATGGTGCCCAGGGCACGTGCCCTACCTGCCCCACCCTAGGTACGCCACTGATTGAATACAGGGTGGCCAGTTTCTTTCTTCCTAGACTAACCTAACCTGGTAATCCTATCATGTAAAGCAGATCTGCATTCTAATGTGGACTCTGAATCTTAGAAGGTTTCTGGCTTACTTTACATTACACAGCAAGCTATGCCAGAGGTGCAGGTTGGGTTAAGAGCATAAGAAAATAGGGCTTCAAAACAGGGACTTTTAGACCTCCAGTTAGTTGCCATATTCATTGAGCCACCAGGCTACTGCTTCCATGAACAATTTGAATAAATAATAATTACTGGACATTATAATTCAAAAACAGAACATCCACTCCAAAAACAATTAATGAATAATTTATTTATTATTAATAAAATTAAAACATAGCTAGAAACTGTTATAACATATATTAACCACCCACCTACTTTTAACCTTAATGACTATTAACTAAAAATTCTTTAAGTGTTTTTGGTAAATTGTGATGTGCTACTCTTCTTAATTCATTCCATTTCCTGACTTCCTTACATACAAAACAAAATTTTTCACACCATCATGCTTGAAATCAAGTGCTAGCTTGTAGTCATAATCATCTTATCCTTCTATATAATACTTCAAATCCTTCTACACATCTCCATCCAAACATCATTGCCAAAATAAGCCTTGTACTATTAAGCAATGGTTTCAACCATCTCTTATCTTCGAATAACTTATAAACCACCTCCTTTATTACATCAGCTACTCCTGCTCTCATTTTTCTCTCCCATCTGTTTATGATATTTCCTAAAGGCCTCATTAAACCAGTTATTTCATACCACCGACTTTTTTTAAATCCACGGTAAGTTCTTTACAATTCTTGTCCAGAATTGCCTGGATACTGGCTGTTTACATCAGTTTAAAAACATAGTCAGAATTTCTAGATGAATCACTGAGTGGTTCCCAATAACCTATAATATTTTTCATAAACTCATCTTTAGCTTCCCTCTTTGCTGCTATGAATTCCTTGTTCAGTTGTTTCAAGTATTTCCTACTGTCTTACTGTCTCTCAGCCAGAATCTTACTCATCTCCTTGTTATAGCAAGCTGGATCTATACTTTTCTTTAGGGGAGAATGGCCATATACTGTTCCCCTGAGGAAACTCATCAATTATGAAAAATTGTTTAGAGTTATAAAAAATTAATAATTGATTTAAGGAACTCAACCAAATATCTATTAGCGTTGTTCAAGCATTTATACCAGATAACTCTTTCTTAAGAGAAAATAGCAAATAATCAAAAGAATGCATATTTTAATTTTAAAAAATTGGTGTCTTAATTCTGTCCCCCCATTTCAGTTATTAAGTGCTCAGTTGTTTTGTGGAGAATTGGATTAATACAGTGTTAAGATCTTTTGTGATATGTTTATTAATATGACAGTATGTTTATACAAAAAAAGATAAACACATCTTGTGGCACGATTGGAAGCACTTTGAGTACATGATCCATTTCTCTCTTCACTTGTCTTGGGAAAAACACTTTGCACAAGTTAGACATGATACATCCTTATCGCTTGAGCTACCCTCGTCCTCAGTAGACACTAGAGGAACTTGTGTTTCAACCTCATAGTCACTTGAGTCATTCTTCTTTGATTTAATTTTGGGAAATTTTGTCGATGAGACCTCTCGTGGCATTTGATTGTGATTGTTTCTTCTGACACTCAGCCAAAATTTCTTTCTTTTAGACAATGGCTTTCAGAATTGGGTTATGGGGACTCCCTGTTACCAGGAAAGGGGACCAGGCTCTGTAAGATGAATCTTGTGAACATGCTTTTTTCTTTTGCAGATAACCACTCTGTTAGCTTCATACCAAACTTATGTCATTCTGAAAACTGTTATTTTCTCTGGAAATGTGCAAGTTTTATACATAGGTTCCATTAATTATGATAGTACTAATTTCAGAGGGGAGGCATTTAGGACTCCGGTTTTAATCAAAATGATGACTGCTTCTAAACAAATGACAACAGCTACAAGTCTGTTATAATTGGAATTCAATGTTAAGAGAGTAATCTATAATTACGAATGGTTAAAGAATGGAAAACATTATGTGAGATGCCAGTATAACTATTCAAAGTTTTTTACACACTGTAGCAAACTTTTACAAAACCTATTTTTGAAAAATTTGTGTGTAAATTAACACAACAAAGCAACTACGTAGCTGCCAGCAGTCAACTGCGTTGTTAAGATGATTTTCTTATGCCTTCACTAGATTTCAGCCCTTACCATGGAAGTAAAAGTGTGAGACGAATTTAGGGAAAGGTACAGATTTCAGGTACCTTTCCTTTCTTTTTTTTCTTGTTTGTTGCCGTAATCATTATTTTTGCACAGTTGTACTATCCCCTTGTACTCTTCCTACACCTTTAGACTGTGTGTAAGCACCTTAGAAATTGGTTAAATTCGACTTTTCTTGGCTATAAGGCATAGGGGTGGGGGTAAACCTTCCAGGCATTGTAAAATCATTAACCTGGTAACTACAGCATATGGGAGGAGTGATTCATATAGAAGCTGATACTGCAGCTCATTTCAGAGCAGAAAGCGTTTTAAAGGCAGAAACGAAATTAATCATATAATAATAGCCATAAATAAACAGTTAATAATAGTAAATAGCTCATAAACTTACCTAAATCAGCGAAATCCTTAGTTATTCAACTGGTAAACAATCATTTTGAGTACTTGACCATATCACTATTTTGCAACACTTTTCGATGTAGTAAAGTATTTTTATAATAATAATAAACCGAAAGAAAGTAAAATTCACTAAAAACCAATAGTTTCAGGCCATATAAATAAAGAAAACAATTTTAAAACTTTGTTGAACATACTTGCATTGTTAACACACCAAAATAACACGATTTCAGTAATTTTCGGAGCTAACAAATAATTTTTAAGCAATAATAGGAAACACTGCATAACATATAAAAGTTTTAAAACATTCCACACAGTTTAATAAACACTATATCAGTTTTAAACAAAATTACGTTGTGGAGGAAAACATGCCAACTTTCAAATTAAATTGTGAGCTTCTGAGACCACCTAAGTAAACAAAATCACTTTTAAAATGAATAATAAAATCGGGGAAAAATTCTGAAACCAGCACTCTTTTGAAATAAGCTGTAAATAAGAAAATAGTATTTTTACATTACTATCGGTTGCAACAACCACCACCTTAGGATTTCGAAGGTCAATAACTTTTAAAGTACTTAACGTATCAAAATTCTAAATAGCTCCTCGGAGAGGGCAGAAATGTGAGGATAATCTGATAAATAAAATATTCTAAAATTTTTAGAATAGGTTGCACAATTCCCCGAAAGACCTAAATCTAGTCAAAATAACAGTACCATTTTTCTAACGCAATTAATGTTTTACGGTGATTTGAGAAACTTTAGAGCCATAGTCCCCAAATAAGAAACAATCCTGAGGAGTCACTCTAAACACTGTGAATTTTAGTGGGCTCTACTTTGAAATATTTTCATTTAGCCACTTCTGATGTGCTTGGTAAAGGTGCTACTGTACAAAAAAGCCTATGGACCTGACAGTGTGTCTTTTTTCGGGGAAGCATTGGTGTGTTAAGACGTATCGTTTGGAATCTCGCGGCGAGGCTCAAGGCCTCATGGGTAGCTAGACCAGGATGTGGCATGTGTAGCATGTTATAACGGCCATATTGAGTTTCGAGCGGTGGCGCGCGTGTGAATATCCATGATGTAACTTTAAAAATTTTCTGCTTGGGGTTTGTTCGGTCTGTTCTAGCTTCATAATCTGTAATTTTCGTGTGAAGAATAGTCTGATTGCCTATACCAACTGTAATATGTAAATTTCAGTGAACTTTGAGGAATATAGAAACTTTATTATTTGAACAGTACAGTTTTTCATTTTTGCAACATTACCTTTCTCTCCTAAAGTCAAACAGGATTGTGGCGACCGATATAACACTGCAGTTGGACTATCCTAGGTATACCACGGTAAATAGTTTGAACATCTTAATTTTCTTTATCAGACGAAGTTGGGTATGGAATTTAATAGTTGAAGGTTAGACCTGATTTCCTAAACCCAGTATCAGGTTATTCCCTTACATGTGCTAGTATCCTTTTTTCATAGGTTGAGCTTTTCCCTGAAATATGCTTTCAGTATTGCGACATGTGTTTTTCATAAATATATATATATATCAGAAAACAGCTCTCGATACACGTAATGAGACAGAAAGACATCTGATGAAATCTTTTAAAAACTCAAATTCAAATCAGTTCTCCGAACTGTTCAAATGGTTAAACAGTCTACACAGTCAGCCTGCCAGAAAATTCTGTAGGATCTCCTGGCAACCAGAGCACAATAATCCTCACCTACAGAACAACTTGGACATACCATGTGCTTAGGATAAAGATGGACCAGACTCCACGAAAAATCCTCAGATACCATCCCAGAGGCAGGAGAGATGTAGGAAGACCACCAAGAAGATGGATTGAGACTGCAACAGGCTACCAGGCATAACAGTGAAGAAGAAGATATGTATCAGAATTGCTTAATGATCACTTATTCCTATTGTACTTTTGTACTGAGTATGGATTGAGACGCTTTTTTAATGTGAGAATAGTAAATTTAAATAGTAAAGCCTCGAGCTTGCACATTCCCGTGTGTGGACAGGTGTTTGCAGGCTCAGGTAATGGCAGGTACAGGACTACCACCAACTGCTACTTGTGACTAGGAAAAACCGTCATTTGGTTTTTGAGCATTCCAAATCATACGAAGTAATGCTGAAAGGGTGGGTCAGGTTCTACCGCGTTGTAACATTTACTTGGGTGGAGAAAAACTTTTAAGACATTGAGTACGAAATCGTGAAATACCGAAACAAAAGGACACAGAGTAGCCCGGTATGAAAATTTGTTACAGTGTCGTCTCGCGCCACATTCAACGGTGTCTGTTTGAAAGAAACCGCGCAAACGGCTGCTATGAAAGCGTACCAAAAGGACTCGCGTATGTGAAACTTTGAATGTATTCAATAGAGGAACAGTTTCTTTGAGCGCTTGAAATGGCATTCTGGGGGAACTGCAGGAGCTATTTGCCGAGATAGAATTGGCGTTCTACGATTCCTAGCCAAAATGCATCTATGGGTGCGACACTGGATTTGAAAAGGGCAAGAAATCGTCTTGATGAGATGATCACTTTTTCTCTGGGGCTGTTCCACTACACTTCTTGAGTGGCCTTCGCCATCAAAACTTCTTGTAATCTGATCGCCTTCAAGACTTGAGGTACATGCTTCTGCAACGAGCCATCACACACGTGGTCAACGAGGAGTTGCCCATAGCACATAATTTCATAGCATAGTTTAGATTTCTTGGGTAGCTCTCTATGCAACCTGATTCTGGTTTAATGATGTGAATATTAAATTCAAGCTTTAGTTAACTTTCTCCTGCATCATTCGGCAACTCGATGAAGAAGGCATCCGCAGGTGTTATTGATCGTTGCAACGAAACTACAATACATTATTACTTATTTAATAAGTTAAAATTGTGAAGGAACTAACACTCCGGTCGCAATTCCCCTTGTCATCTAATTACTCCTTTTTATTTTATTTTTAATTATCTTTTATAATTGGAGTAGTAAATTACTCCCGCTTTTACTTTTCCATTTTACAAATTTTAATTTTAAATTCCTTAAGCGTTTTTGGTAAATTATTCATCACTTAACTTGGTAATTTGTTCAAATTCCTGACACTCTTACCAACAAAAGAAAATTTTCCCACTCCCTTATCCATGAAATCGGGCACCAGGTCATGGTCGTATTTCTCCTTCGACCCACTGTTCCTAATTCTTTGACCAATATCCCTCCAAGCCCCATCACCAATATATGCCCTGTACATTCCCAGCACTCTCTTCACCCTCCTCCTTTTTTCCAATGACTTCCACTCCAGCTCCTTTATCGTATCAGTTACTGACTGGGTCCTGCGATAATCTCCACGAACAAATCAAGCAAAATGTGGGTCCTAAACTACACTACCATATTCAACCAATGGGCTGACAAAGATTTTGTAACCCAATTCCCTAACTTCTCTCATCACCCACTCAAGTAAACGATGGATTTTGTAATCTTCTCCTACCACCAGCCCAATGTGCTCTGTACAGTTAAGTTTTGTTATCAAACGTTATTACAAGTTATTACACTTCAAGCGTTCAACAAGCACTTCTGACCCCACCCTACAGCATCAAACTTATGTAATGGTAGGCATCCATGACCAGAGTGAGTTTAACTTATGACCAACATCCATCCACTGCAGCTACGTTCCTACCCCGTAGCGATGCTGGCCTATTCACGTGGACAAAAGGCGACCTTCACTGTGTGATTCTGAAGCCGGTTAGCATCAGTATTATACTGCGAGAGCTGCTCATGTTTTCCGACTATTGAAAGTTGTAAATGCTTCCACATTTAATAAAATTCAGTTAATAAGCACGTCGAATTTTTTGATAACTTCATCATTTATCTTTCATTTTAGCCTGATCATTTGTTTCAGTTAAATCCAAGTTTTCATTTCATGTAGAACTGTTATCGATTTTGGCCAAAATATTTTGCATTTGTCACGGTGCCCTACCAATTTTCACGTCTGTTCGATATTGAATTTTGCACAGATGTTGAATAAAGTCAGTGTTTTGCCAATTTTTGCATTTCTCATTTTTTTAATATCACAAATATTTAACAAATTATAATTACCACAAAATAATTAAATCAAATCTTAACGCCAGATATAATATCAGGTAAAAAAATTGGAAAAATCATATTTATTACGCCTGAGACACCAAAAAAATCATCAAGATTTATTAGGAAGACATGTTTTATCTCAGACTGGAAGCCGCTTAACTGTTGGCTACAACCAGAAATATTGAGGTCATGGGTTCGATACCTGAGGCAAGGAGCGGCTCTCATCAAAGGATTTTTGATGGAAAGCAGGCAGGCAAAACACACGCTAGAAGTGACAAAAGTCAAGCCCAGTACTATCGGAGCTTAATAAAATCAAACTGCTCTACAGACAGCTTGAAATAGGGTGTCATATCTGACCGTGGATGGCAGCACACACGCAGCTCGGCTGTCCACCATGGGTGGCCAACGGCGGCTTCAGCAGTTCCGCCGGCTACAACTAAATATATTTTAAAAAATTCACTCTACTGTGATATTCCGTACATTACAGATATCCAACACGTTTTATTCTCTTCTGATCTGTTCTACCATTTGTGTGAAACGTCCTTCTATCACTAACGTATTTGAAAATCTTTGTTTCTTTGTCTCAATTTCCAGAGTAAATTTAAGTTCTCCCCTTTAACGACTACAAGAGCGTAGCCAGGGTTAGCTTCAGGGTAGGGCAAAAACAAGAAAATTTATTAAAAATATTTATTGAAAACGATTTTACCTTAAAAAAATTAAATAGGCCTACTGATTACTAAGTCATGTAAGCACTAATCTTCTTTTTGTCAATTTTAAAAGTGGGAATTTTTATTTTCATATATTTTTCGCTTGACTACATGAGAAATGGAGCCAGGGTGGGGCAAACGCCCATGCAGTTACCTCTGAACTCCAAATATGAATTTAATTTTTCTCCTATAGACCCATCTTCATCATTAAGCCTTTTACTATGGTAAGCGGGCACTACCCTCCTGTATTTGTATCACCCTAGAAATATATCCCCAGTAGCTTTAAGATGCATGAGTGGAGTTCGAAGGTACCATATTCGAATCTTAGCGCGGCCGCTATTTTTACTGGCCTTAAAACTTACCTTCCCCTCTAGGAACACTTTGTATTGTTAATGTGAAATGCGCTAGGAGGCTGATTAATTTCCATTTCATGTTTAACTACAGATCTCCTTTCCAGAAACATTGCCGGATTAGATTAAGCGGTTATGACATGTGGATTACGCAGCCCTAGCCGGTGAGAAACTATCACTAGGTCTTTAAAACCATACGAAATTATTACTGTATACTAACTCATTACTGAAGCACATACCTGTTCCGAATAAATACAACATTAAAAAATGATATACATCATTATATAGGGAACAATAAAATTTTCTAAACAAATAAAAAAATGGATGGAATTGGACGAGCTGCTAGTTCAGATTCTATTTTACTCTGTAAAGTTTTTCCTCTTGGAAATCTTTAAGCTAAAGAGTACCGGGTGAATTACACGCTAAGATATATAAGAAAATAGAAATAATATACAATTACTGACTATTGCTGATGTGATGTATGATATTTTAAAAACTTTGTACAAATATAGCAATTAATAATGTTGGTTGGAAAACATTTTCTAATTTCTGGAACTAAAATGAGAACTTCTGTATTTGTAATTAATACGGGAAATTTTGCGTTGATTTGGAATGACAATTAGCTATTTTTTAGTCATTATTTTGCAATATGTAAAGAGCGAAAGATGTGTAACTTATTTACCTACACGTAAATGAAAAAGACACATATTCTGCAACTTGTTGACATGGTACACAAGAATTCGTATTATAAATAATAATTGTCCACTACTAAGGAGAAGCGCATGTTGCATGGACTAAAACGTTGAACTAAATCACATTTCACCTCCATCGGACACATGGAAAGAGTTTTGCTTTAAGAGTTTTTTTTAAAAAAAAAAAACTGTAAATACACCATAATAATTTGTGTATTAAAAATATGTAATGTGTAATCAAATAACTACACACTCAAACTGATACAACAATAATAATGCATTTTCAAACGCTCACAAAACTAAATCTCTCTGCTTGTTGGTGACACCTCAGTTATGGATTTCCAGTCCACAGTTACTTGAAATTCCAGATTAAAGGGCTAAAAGAAATTTCACTTCAGTACAGGTATTAAAAACGGTATTACCCACCGTTACACAGGCACAAGTATGTTTTCATAAACGACCAAAATGAAAACATCTAATCAAATCTGTATGTGAAATGAATTTCTGAGCGGATTCATGGTGATAACTCAGGATTAATCTGGATGGATGAGGAAAACATTCCATGTAACACAATCACAATGGCAGATTCACTGTAAGATTTCTACCCACCGCTTGCGTTTCTTTCAGAGTCGAGGAAGATGATCGTTAATCAAAGATAAAGGAGCGTAAGATATCTAAATTCTCTCTTTGCGTTTAATCTCAGTGAAAACAAGATAGCGTGCGTATCAGACTCTCCCAACCGGAAAGAAAGATTTACTTACATCCAGCATGCACTAATGGCTCTTCTTTAGACGCGTAGTAATCGCGAGTTCCTGAATACATTGTTAAATCAGATGCAAAGTAATTGAGCTGTTAATGTATTTCTACTGAAAACTAAGAATAGAATCTGCGTGTTGTATAATCCCCCCCTCCCTCCACCTCCTCCCCCCACCAACTAAACTGAAGCAGGAGTTCTTCAGAGGAGTCTTTTTTGACATCGTTGTTGATTATTACAATCAATGATTGTGTTAATGTTTTATAATCAGAAGTTGTGTATAAATCTGTAAGCTGCCGTTTCATAGTGATTACATGAAGGTACGAACTACCGAATCAATTTAAATTGAAATTTTACTGCAAGAAAGCTAAGGATGGAACTAAAAAACTGCGGTTTTCCTACGTGAATAGTGGAGGGAACAATAAATGATAATCTGTTCATAATCTGAACAAATAGATGTCAAAGTTCATCAAGAATAAACATTCATTTCTCCTACTGAGAAGATAATCGCCAAATATGACACTATATTAAGCACTTCAATCTTTGGATTCTTTTAATATTGTTATTGATTACTTAACTTTGTTTATTTCATCAGATTTCTGAAATATTGAACGGAAAACGTAAATCAAATCATTCAGATAGCTGATGGAATCCTCGATATATGAAATTGTCTAGGACCGTGTAAATTTCTCAGAGAAGTAAGGGTATTGAGATTCAAACGTTTTCTCCGATCACTGTTTGAATATGGTAGGTTAGTAGGATTCCGCATAGTGGGTACCGGTACATGAGTTAAAGCTGATGCAAATCTGAGCAAGTAGAGTCGTTTGTTGAAATTGTCTGCGGAATACAATCAATAACTGCTATGATTAAGGATTCACTAAAAGACAATAGGGAGGGCGAAGAAAAAGCGTTGAATGTATGAGGCACATATTTATGACGAAGACTGATGGATATTGGTAGAAGAATTCGAAGTAGTACATGATTGTAAAGAGACGACTGTAGCCATTAACTAACACTTAGTTAATGTTTTTAGGGTACGGGAAAATTTTATTTTCTATATAAAATATAATGAAAAACTCTGAACGATTTACCACAAATATCGAAAGAATTTAAAATAAAAATTGAATTGAAAATTCATGAAATTCTGTGATAAGCAGGCAGGGAAATTTCCACCATTCCAATTTAATGAATTTATTATAATTTATGGTTCTGGCACCTTCTTAATTTTTACGGCTTGTTATAAAAAAGATATTCTAAATCAAATCTGTCTGTTAAAAGTACTTAATCTTGCTTAGAGTCTTGTGTTATTATTCGAGTTGTGAGTTCTTCCCCAGATATATTACAGAAAAAGTAAAAACATTGTTATAAATGTCCGCGGATCCTGAATTTACTCTCATGTTTCTAAACTGCAATCAGGTTTGTTTCCTTTATTTCTGAACATCATCATCATCATCTAGGACAGCTTCCAGCCACTGGCCAGGTCTGCTGGGAACAAAAGCCTCGCCAGCGCTTCCTGTCTAACCACCATCTCTCTTCTTCCACTGACGCCCAATTTCCTCCTCTTTCCTCCACACATTTCTTAACACCTTTCATCCATCTGTCCCTCGGTCTTCCTCTAGGTCTCTTCCCTTTCAGCTCCATGTCCAGCATCTTCCTTGGTAGCCTCTCCTCTCCCATTCTCTTTACATGCCCGTACCACTGTAGCCTAGATTTTTCAATTCTTTGTTGTAGCGGTTCTTCCTTTATCATCTCCCTGATTCGCTCATTCCTTATTCTGTCTCTTCTTGTTACTCCCACTCTACTCCTCTGAAATTTCATTTCCACCGATTGTACCCTCCCTTTGTCTCTCTCCTTCATCACCCATGTTTCTGCTCCATATGTTAAAATTGGTACAAAATATGTTTTATATATTGCCTCCTTACTCTTTTGTGGGACATCCCTACTCCATACCAGGCTCCTAATACTTTTAAAAAATCCATCTGCACATCTTCCTCTTTCGTTTATTTCCATCCTGTTTCCTCCATTTTCTTCAATACAGCTTCCCAAATATTTAAAACATTCCACTCTATTTAGTTGCTCCCCTCTAAGTGATATGCCTATGTCCGTCCTGTTCTTCTTTCTTGTTGTTATCACCACTTCACTTTTTCTCGCAGAGAACTTCATACCATAATCAGCAACTACTCTCTCCCACACATCCAGCTGATCCTGCACCTCTCTTTCATCCTCTCCCCAAACTAATAGGTCGTCTGCAAATACCATTGCTTTCATTTTTCCTTCCCCAATGCTCTGCACCACCTTCTTCAATATTTCATCCATAGCTACAATAAATAAGAGGGGTGATAGGGCACTTCCTTGTTTTAGTCCATTTTTCAAATGGAACCATCCAGTCTTATCCGTTCCCACTTTGACACAGCTCTTACTACCCTCATACATATCCTTCACTCTTTGCACTATCTCCATTTTTACTGACTTTTTTCTCAGTCCTTCCCACACTTTGTTTCGGCTGAGGCTGTATTTCTGAACATACTTGTGTTAAATAAAAAGTATGAAACTAAAAATACTTCTACGTATTTATGAAACTTTTATTTCTCCGTATTTCGAATTTCTACATATCTAACAAATCACTTTCGATATTTTCCATCCATTCCGTTTTTATCTTATAAAAATTTCATAGTTTGTTTAAAAGAAAAATGATTGTAAGTTTATTTTATTGGACGGCTGGTGGTGGTCTCGGAATAGCATAAGAAGGTTCACGACTTTGCTACCAGATAGCTCTGGGCGCATCTTTTGCGCCAGGTCCTCCGCTGTATCGATCGCTTCATTGTTGGCACTGCAGTGGCGGAATTCGTTTAAAGCAGGTAAACAAATCTCGTAATTGAGAAAGCTTCACACGAGTGGGGCGACAATCTGTTGACCGAAAGCCAAGCTGAGTATACAAAGAAAGAGTAACTGTCTTTAAACGACTTCTGCGCTTTCCCTCTTAATGACATTAATTACGCTATTTGTTAAGAGAATTTTTAAAGAAACCAAAAATATTTTATTATCTTTAGATGGTTTATGATGTCAAAAGAAAAAGAATTACATTCGTTTTAGATATGTACACATATATGCCGACATATATACAATACAAAAACTGTAATAAGCATGGGTTGTGTTCAATAGTTTATCAAATAAATTTAAAAAAGTGCTTGATAATAAAATTGCTAATAAAATATATATTAGACAAGTTTGAGTCAAACTTCAGTTATTACATACAGATCTATATCTCAAATCTTTCTGACCTTCACTGTACTTTTTTAATGTGCAAGATGATAAATACCATAAGGTAACACGTCATAGAAACTGATGGAAATCTGGTTTAAAGATAGATCATTTATGAAATACGCCAGC
Organism: Vandiemenella viatica; assembly: GCA_031002005.1. Lineage (NCBI taxonomy): Eukaryota > Metazoa > Arthropoda > Insecta > Orthoptera > Morabidae > Vandiemenella > Vandiemenella viatica. The sequence goes on from CM061919.1 coordinate 137,786,041, forward strand.
TCAAAAACACGTTACACAAGAACAAAAAAAGCTCTTCCTCATAACTCAGGAAGAACTATAAGCAAATTGTGATTATTTATGGGCGTGGGAAATATTTTTTGAGGAAGAAGCACATCGAGATGATAGGAAAAGTTTTACTGAACGAATGATTGTTTAGTTGTTTCAATGCAGCAAATATATTAATACATTTTAATTAAATCTGTTACGTTAAAATTACTTTTCAAAATTTTAAATGCCTGAAGTGAAAGCTTTGAGTGATATGAAATTCTAATGCTCTAAGAATTTTAGTACTCTAAAATATGTCGTTAAGAAGAAATTAGAGGGAGATGAATATCAAGTTGGTGGAAACTGTTAAACGTCATCACGTGACTCTATTCAAATAGTTACAATGTCACCCATCCATAGTATATAATAAAAATGGACATGATTGTTTTGCTGGCAGAATTTGGAGTTTTTGTCTAACTGTCAGTATGTCCACGCATCGCGAAAAAAATAATGCATCGAATTCGAGGAAACCGTTCACAGTGGTAGCTTATTTCATATGGTAATATTTATGATACTTTTTCTATGTTATTAACATCCTTTCTGAAGGTACTGAGATCAAAAATGTAAATTTTGAAATTTTTGTTCGTCTTGCACAGAATTAGGAAAAAAATTACTGTTTTAAAGAAACTGCTCTAAGTGATATGTAATGAGTCAAGATAAATGGTACTTTTTGTCCCGATGAGTTATAAAGTTCAGAAAGATACCGAGTCTTTTGGTCTGCGCACCAGGCAAGAACTAAAGGTTGGATTCTAATGAAACTGCACATCCTGGTAACGTATGTCATAGTTTAATATTTGGGATTCTTTTGGTCCAGGTCAATAACATACTTTCTAATGATACACAGGCCAAAAATGTAGGTGTTAGAGTGCTAAAAAAATAGTAACAAAAAAAGAAGGCCAAAAATGTAAATTTTAAAATTTTTGTCCGCCTGAGCAAGGATCAAATAAAAATTAATTAACTGATTTTAACAAATTACCAATACTGATAGCTTGTTTCATTGGCTAACCTACATAATAACTTCAATTTAGATAAATTTCATAGCCCAAGAATTGCCTGAGAAAAGTTACAAAATCCTTTTTCTTAAAATAGTGTATATGATTTAAAGAAAAATAGCTTATAGGGAATGAATGCAAGTATTAATAAGTTCTCATGGTAATAACCAAAAATATATGCAATAAAGAATAAGATAGTGTTTTTTGCTTATATATATAATATACGAAAATGGCTAAATTATTTAACAGATGACAACATTAGCACTACATACCACTGAAAATGTGTTTATATCGTACGAACAGTAACGGATCGACTCTGTGATTCAATTAGAAATTTTATATTAGTTTATATATATAGAAGTAAAGCAATGTGTTCGTACAGATGCGAAGCTGCACTATTGCTTCAAGAGAAGCTATGTTAACAATACTGAAAGGTGCCTCTGGGTTATCCACAATCATAAATTTTTTAGAGTTAGCGTCAATTTCAAGGAGTCGTAGAAATAAATGATGCACACTAACGTGTTTAAGCCTTTTGCGTACAGCTTCAATTCTAAAGGAGAAGGAGGTCCAAGAAAGAGAAAAAGTCTAAACTTCCAACATTTATTCGATAATTCATCACCTAAGTAACAGCATAAATCTCAAATTTCACGTAGATAAAGTAGCGGGTATGTCTGATCTTAAATAAGGGTGGTGTTATGAGTTAAATTGCATTTATTTATTTATCCATATATTATCAAAAAAATAATTTACTCACATACTTTTCTTTTCACTGTACTCTTCACATTTTTTGGGTTCCTGGAGTGGAAGGAAAACCGAATATTGTATTTAAAGTTTTGTAAAACTATATTCTAATTGGTTATATAAATGCGTTTGGAATTTAGTTCCTGCCCCATCGTGTGTGGTATTTATGATTAGAGCTGGTCAAGTATAAAACAAAGATATTTATTCACCGATAAATAAGAAGTACATGTGTGGCAGACGAAGTGTACATTTTTTTGATTTTTCCATGAAACCATAAGTAAATAATAATAAATTATTATAATAATGGATCATTGTAGTTGCCAGGTCTATCTCCAGGAAGCTATTAGCTACGGAATTGAAAATTTTCCCCAATACGGACTATATATTTTGCTTCAACCACCAACACTTAAATACTTTACACTTTGTAAATTGTTAGGAAAACAAGTAAAAATGTTTATTTAAAAATATTTAGATAAATATCATTATTTTATTGAAAATAGACTTAATTCAGAGTGCATTGGTAGATAACATAAATAATAAAATAAATTTGATAATAGGTGAACGACAGCGATAGCAGCATGAGCGTCAATGTACCGCAGCGGCCTACAGTATGCGAGATTTATGTTTAAGTCGTTATAGTACCGAACCATAATTGTAAGAGGCTAGATTCATTACTACACGGGTTTACAATATACTGGCGTCATCTTTCTGGAAGTTCACACGTTCCTTGCAATGGATATATATTTTTTTTTTTTGCTTCATGTAGATAGATAGATAGATAGATAGATATGTTCACTTTGATCCCATGTGAGAATAATCTCGGGGATGTGGAACAGTACATACACTTATTAGTAATGTCAATATTACTATATAATTGATAATATTATTATATATTGACAACAAGTTAGCAACAACCCATTAGTATAACCAATATCTCCTGTAATCTACAAATACAATCCCGAGTTAATTAATACTTATTATGTGGAACAGTGTATACACTTGTTACCAGCATCTAATAAACAGTTATTTTCTTACCAACCAGTTACCATGTAAGGTTTCACTGTAATTTGTGACTACATATTATATTATGTTAGTTGCTATTTATGTGGAACAGTACACACACCTATTAGCAATATCAATTATATTACCAACAACTCATAAGCAGTCAATTACTTAAAAACCTGTTAATATGATAATTTTTCACAGCAGTTTTTGAGTGCATGCTATCCCATGTTAGTTACTATATATAAGTGAAATTTTGTAAACAGTGTAATTAGTTCATTTGTCAAGTTTCAACAGAAAGATGTGTTTCCGGATATCGAGATGGTGTTCATTTACAGTTTATTTAATCATACTTCCTCGACTACTCCTTTTATACACACCTATAACTTATAAAACATCATCACCAAACCTTCTTTAAAATTTTTCAAAAAAATTATTGATAGTTCATTTTTTATTTTGTAAAAAATTTAATAATGACGATTTTCCTGGAATTTTGACTCAATATACGCTTCAGACAACATGCATTGCAGTTGATCAATGACCGAAATTTACGGGCGACATCCTGAATAATCGAAAAACGAAGCTAAAATGCAAAATGTATAAATCCGATCGACGAAACAGATTTCCCAATACCCTGAAGGATAAGAACTTCCATGATATTGTTGGAGGAATCTCAAAAGAGTTATCGAAACGGCAACAAAAATTCCAGTAGGAACAGCTGACAAGTTGTAGGAGAATACATGGGGAGCAGAGAAAGAAAAGAAGCGAAAACGTGAAGAACTTTTGGATAAATAATGAATGAATGGTTACTTTAGAAAAGAAACGACTTAAATTAATTGTTCTGTGAAGAATCTAGCTCAGGCAATTTAGCTGAATGCGTCACAGAATGAATAGGTTTTGGAGATCAGTGTTTATGGCGAACGGATTCAAAATTTGTAGTGACGGGTTAAAATTCCGGAAGGTTTTAGGAATATTTAACGGCTTCATTTGTTCATTTGAGCTTCCTAGATTACTTGTTAAAATTTTAGGTCCAGGCACCTTGACGGAGTGCGGTCTGGTGGCTCAGTGGTTAAGGCGTCTGACTGGGGACTGAAAGGTCCCAAGTTCAAATACCTATCTCGGCATGAATTTTCATATGCCCTTAACCCTATCTTCCCCTCTGGCACAGCTTGCTGTGTAAAGTACGCCAGAACACTTCCGTGGTTCGGATTCCACGTTAAACTGTATGTCCCCGGTAGGATTTCCGGGTCAGTTTAAACCCCTACGATAGGGGCGGAATGCGCAGCCAATATAAACCCTGTTACCAGGTCATTACGACCACAAGGAATTATTATTATTATTATACCTGGACATAAGACCATACCAACGTAGTATCAGAAACCAATTTTTAGTAGCTGTGCAAGCCGTAAATAGAATGTCAACAGGATCGTAGAAACTAGATGATCACAATTTTCACCTTTTTGTTGTGCCTTCCCTGAAATAACCTTTATCTACTAAAATAAATGGTGTCAGCTGATCAGTGAAATACTTATTAATAAATCAAGTTGATGAAGTTCTTTAAAGATTTTATTTCAAACTTTTTCTGTAAAATGTAACAAATGTAACGTATAAGTTTTTTCCAGCAATAAGTCCTTTTTTTTAGTTATTCCTGCAGAGATAGTTACGACGTCACATTTTTCATATAATCAATAATTAACGTATTTATCAAGTGTATCTCAAATTGCAAACCCAGAAGCAATAGGTGACAAATTTAAAACTCACAATTCCTTCATAGCAATGTCTCAGATGCAACATTGAACACAATTACAATAATCATTAATGGAAAATCTTCAAAAATTTATTTTTAACCTTTCTGATATACACCAGGCACATTTGCGAATAGCATTCTCAACGTAAATCCAAAACAAGTGATATAATTGAAAAACTGATCATCCGCTTTTATTTTAAAGAAAACTTAAAAGAAATCTGTGTGGTTGGATTAGTAAAACTGTGCCCCGATTTAAAGAATTCTACGCCATTAGCAGCGATTAATTAAAAATAAACTGTGCGTTATGAAGAGCTTGTAATTTATCACAATATCTTGGAAGCAATTTTTCGTCATTTCGTCAAGAAACCAAGGTATCAACTCAAATTGCTAGTTCCAGCATATTTATTTCCAATAGCTGCATTGTAGCATAGATGCAACTCAAAACAAATGATGCACGAGTTTCAAATTTTCTGTGGAACAGAATTATTTTCACCTCACATTTTTATGGTAGGAGTTTTCAATTAAGCCCAATATACTTTTTTACATTTTTAAAGATCTTTCTTTCATAAATCTCTCTTTTCTGTTTTTCAGTAACGCTGACGCCTCCAGAGTCGAAGTAAAACTTCATAAGCCTGCTCTGTTGTGTTTCTTTCAAGAGAACTCCCACAAACACTTGCAAAAAACCGAGCGTGGTGGTGTAACGGATAGCGTTCTGGCCTCGTATTCGGGAGGAAGGCGGTTCGAATCCCCGGCCGGGCATCCAGATTTGGGTTTTCCATGGTTTCCCAAATCACTCCAGGTAAATGCTGGGATGCTTCCTTCAAAAGGCCATGGCCGAATTCCTTCCCATTCCTTGCCCCCATCCTTTCCCGTCTCTAAAGACCTCGCTGTTGAGAGACGTATACAAAAAAAAAAAAAAAAAAAAAAAAAAAAAAAAAAAAAAAAAAAACCCTTGCAAATTGTTGAGAACTGTGTGCTGTGCATTATAGAATAAAACCGGGTGGCTGGATTTAACAAATTTTTACTATTTCCTTTTCTCTTAATTGTATTCGCATTTTCACAATTATTACAGCTGGTTTGTCCAGTAAACAAGGTGTTCAGAAATGAAAGGTTAATCCGGTAACCGCATGTAGGCCACATTATATTCTTCTACATGACAAAATTTTATTTTATAGATATTGATTTTTATTAATTCAGTTGGGTGAGAAAATAAAAACATCTGTGGAACACATTAACCGCAAAGCTTATGCTCGCCGAATAAAAAGATCAAGTATCAAAAGATTTAGGGCATGCATAAGAGCAAACGGCGGCCATTCTGAACAATTTTTATAATTAACTAAATAAAAAATATGACTTGCATTTATTCTGTCTGTTATTTGTATGCATACCACAGCAAAAACCGTCTTTTAAATCATTATCTTCTTTTTTTTTACTACAAGTTTAAAATGCACAATGGTCTCATTAGCTGATTGGACTACCATAAAACAATCATTATAAAAGAAGTATAAAATAACTATACCATTTAAGATTTTTTATAAGGTTTTTTTAACGTATTAAGTAAAAAAGAACATTGTTTCAGATGACCAAAATATCTCTGAGAAAATTTAAAAAAACAGGGTTTAATAAGTCTTAATTTGCACAGATGGCATGGAATAAACTGAAAAAAGTCACATGTTTCGAAAAAAAAAATTAAAAAATTAAAATCTCCAAAATGGTTGACTTTTCGAAAATAAAATTTTGTCTTATAGTAGGACCTGATTTGCGGTTGCAGGAATATTCTTTCATTCCAGGGCACCCTGTATAATACGTCAAATTATTTTAGAAATAAAAACTGGTTTTGTACACTACTCCGGCGTTGTGTGCATGGATTGTCATTTAGACAGACAAACGTTGAAGCCTGTTGCTGAAATGCTCCGACACATGCAGGTTATCCAGTGATTTATGTACAGCAGCTGACACGAAATGACAAATGGAAATATTCGTTGAAAGTTTAACACCATACCATCGTTCAGTGGATCTAAATATCAGTCGTTTACACGTGGATATATCCATTTTACCAATCACTCGACAAAACTAATTCCACATTTCTTACAGTTTGTGGAACCACATTGTTTCAAGTGGAATTTTTATGGGATATCACTAAAAAATATATCTGTTTTCTTGAAATTTATTAAGAAATGGGTTTTGCGTAAATACTAATGTAAACAAACTTTAAGAGTTTTGGTCATAGCCACAGGGCGGAAACATAGCAGCTTTAATGAAAAAGAGCAAAACAAAATAAATTTATAATTCTGTTTTCTAAAGATAGTTTTAAACAAAATTAATACCTAAGCAATAGTTTATTTTTTGAATTCAGGAAGGTACCATATTGGTTTAACTTGTGGTTAATAATACGCCACCATATTGGTTTTTGGAAATAAAACTTGCGCTGCAATGATATATTTCTCGAAAGTTTACTGAGCTCTCGAGCTTTAAATATAAGAATTGTGTAAGGATCCTGTAACTAGTAATTTCTAGATACGTAGTAGATATTTCCGGATACTCAATGAACAATGATGGACAGATGCGTATGAGTCGAGATGAAACTTTGAAGCAGTTCACAGATATTTCATCACGGCCAGTCTTGATGTGTGACAGAGATTTGTACTTCCAAAGCAGTAGCTGTTGGTTAAACAACTGCCGAATAGCAACGGATAGCGGATGTTTTAGGCGCTGTGTAATTCTGATAAACGTTTAACCCGCTAAAGAAGAAGCATATTTTCGCTAGCGAACTTGCTGAATGTTGCATTAGAAAGTGTTGACGGTGTTAGATTTCAGAATCAGTAATGGGAGAAGCTCATTGACATTTCTTCTAATACTGCTCTCATAGTCACCACGTTATCAGTCTACGAACAAGGTAGAAAGCGGCAGTTTAAATAATTGGTATCATAAGATTTAATTAACTAGCGTGCTCCGTGAGCTGAAGAACTCGCTGCCAGAAGCTAACACGGATCGTCATATGTGATATAATAATTTTGGTCGATTTGTATTACAAAAAAAATACTGTTTGTTACGTATATAAATAATTTCGTGTATTTGGTTTTAGAGATATTAACTTCAAATGTTAATAGGATATTGCATGAAGAAGAATACATTTAATGCAAAGAAATCAGTCTTAATCCTTCTTCAATAAGAAGTCCATGTATCTTTTTAATTATTCTTTGGAGACGGTCCAAGTAGATGAGAATATCTTAAGTTCTCCCAGCCCTGTAATGTGGTAAGTAACAACAGCCAACGGTTAGATATCGGTAGCCAGTGATTTATGAGTTTTGTCAGCCCATGCCAAGTATAATGGAAACTAGGTCCTCAAACACGTTATTTTATTTGAGTTCCATGATCTGCTGATTTCAGAAAACTACAGAGTTAGCGCGTAGTTCCAAATAATTCAAAATTATGAAGCGGGTAGCTGGGTTTTCAATTTTCCATACTTTCTAAACTCATGGCTCATTGGAAAAATGACACGAATCCCCGGTAGTAGGCTAGAGAACGTTTTATATAGTAATAGCTGTATCCTATTTCTGAAATAATTTTCTGATACAATATTTCGAAAAGTTGTATTTTTTTAAAGTATTTTAGTTTTTTCCCCATCATCCCCTCAATTAAAGTTCTTTCCCAATGAACATGAATTTTATTACAGGTAAATTTCTTATGAAAATCACTCAAAAGTTGTTGCGTTGCGTACAAACAGAATAAAACTACAACAAAGTGTAATAAGTATTGTTTAAAAAGAACTCCAATGCAACTATTGTAGTTTATTTACTCCATGTCCCTGATAGAGCTATCATCGGCGTACACTTTTATAATTACATTTTTGTTTTGAGGTGAGGTTGTTGGCCATATGTGTCCATAACTAGTTGACTAGCAAACATATCTCAAAATAGATATATAAATAAAATAGTTTGCTTTGAAGACACGTCGACGAGAGGCTATAAAAACGTCAGAGAATAAATAAAATCCAACAACAGTTGCATTGAAGTAATTATTAAACACTACTTATTATTTTAACAGGCAACTGCAAAAGAGACGGCCTGTAATAATCTCGTATCTCTATCTATAAAACGAAAACCGGATAAATTTGAAAAATAAAAACTCGGAAGCTACGGAGCAGATTTCGATGGAATTTACACCGTTTTATAGCTCAGAATCTCAATTTAGTTGTTTGACATGTTTTATGTTTCAACGTTATGTAACGCAGGATGATTAAATGAAATTCTGCACGTATGATGACAAATCCCAAAGATGGAAGGATAAGATGTTGCATTCTTCGCAATAAACACACAACTACAAGGTCTCTGACCATAGCCTTTAATGAAAGCAGTAAGATAAGTTTAAAATAATAACTAATTTGCACAATAAACAAAACTTGAAGTATTCTTTCCTTTAATCCGGGATATTTCAATTTTTAAACGCCATAGATAGCCATAAAAACAACAGAGATTTTCTTTAAGCGCGTTCTCTGTGCAATGTCTCTGGCCATCAGCATTAGTCTTCTGTTTACGATAATATTATTCTGGACTGTTTTTATATTTTTATAAAAGGCTGAATCTGCGGAGTTAAAGTATCTGGCGTTTCGAGCAAAAAGTAAATCCGTTCACTTCGCAACTGAATAAAATGTGAGTTTCTAACTTACTTGTAATCTGGCTTTGTTCAGTAACGCAGTAATGCAATTTCTTAGCCAAATTAATGAAGCTTGTTATACCTGAATCTTTTTGGACGAATGAAAATAAACTTCAACCCACCCGTTTCTTGGTAGGGGGCGGGTGAATCTAGATTTGCTTTAATACCGAAAAAACTTGGCGCTAATTTTATGAAACTTGGTACAAAAATTTCTCACTGCGGTAGTAAAAATAGGGCACTGGTAAATCTACGCCAACTATACCGGGCAACGCCGGGAACTCCGCTAGTTCTACAGTACAATTTTTGCTGAGTTGAAGTAATAAACGGGCTCATTCAGTCGTAGAATAGGACCTCATCAACAGGGCATTCATCAATGAATTACCGTAACAGTGTAAAATGATAAATGTCCTATGGGTTAAATGGTAGGCGCCGGATTGGATTTCTCTTTTTGTTACGAACAGCCTGCTGGACGGCGCGGCGGTTCGCCGCAGATTAGTACGGACGTATGCGGTATGCTCGGGCACCCAGCTGGCTCCAGATCCCAGAGCACAGTGTGGGAGGAGTGTGGGCCCAGCTGAATCAGGTATCGAGCGACTGCGGCCGTCCCGGGATGGCCCGCCTCCATTGAGGAGCGTGTGCGGGCAGAGCCATCTGTATGCGGCCCTGTTGGCCCGTTAACTGCTACGCGGGTAGCATGCTGCCAGGGGTACTGGGCGCAACGACCTGGCCCGCCCGGGAGAGGCAGCCAAAAATAACTTCGCCGCGGCAGGCAACAGATAAACCGGGGAAGAGGGTGTCGGTAAAAACCACAGGAATTAATACCTCACACCACTGCTTCTGCACTATATCACGCAAAGGAATTCTCACTCAATTATAAAATGTTCTTTTTCCATTTGAGTAGTTCAATACACTCCTTTACTATTTAATTTTTAAAGCTATTTTACAACAGAGTTTGAAAGATAATATGCACCAATTTATAAAAAAAAAATACTTTTAATGGTAGAATGTGGAACCCTATAATTCTTTATTATTTTGAATCTCAGCGAAATAGTTCAAATTTGAATTCAATATACTGCATTTTGTGGTATACGCGACCAACATGGAAGAGAGAATGAATAAAAACGCTCATATATATATAATTACCGTAACTTATTATAATATCGCTAAAATCTGAAGAGTAGAAAGTAACCGTGATAACCTTCACATTAAAAGAGATTTATAAGATCTAAAAATCAATCCACTCTAAAACCAGCGTACACACTTGATAAATATGAAAATTGATATGAAATTATGTAATTATTATTCCAATTTTTTGCGTTCACAAAGAGTTGTCCGTTATCTACAAATAATTGATCCTAAAAGGTGTAACTGCGTCATTGAAGTCCATTACTCGTACGAAACTAGCAGCAGATTTAACCTGTGTACGTTGCTCAAATTTCTGGCGAGTTAATGAATTACAGATGCAATAAGGAGACATGAATTTCAGAATAAATTATATCAAATATTTTACTCATAAAAATATTCTTAAAAATTTATGACTGCTTGGTTTTATCGACACTCCAGGGCTCATGATAAAAATCGTAAAAGGTTTAGAAAGTTTTTGTGGTGGGAGCATATTCTCTTAGTAGTAGTTTAAAAAAAAAAAAAAAAAAAATTAAGTTCATAAATTTCGTCGAAAGTCTCTATTTGCAAACGTTTTAGAAATTATTTGTGTGTGTGTTTACCGAAATGAGTGTGTATTACAAGATAATTATGGGCTTAGATCATCAGATACTCTTGCAACGTGAGAAACATACCTCTAACAGCGATGGTTAGCGTTCTGGCCTCGCATTTAGGAGGACGGCTGTTCGAATCCCCGTCCGGGTATCCAGATTTGGGTTTTCCATGGTTTCCCAAATCACTCCAGGCAAATGCCGGGATACTTCCTTCAGAAGACCATGGCCGAATTCCTTCCCATTCCTTGCCCCCAATCCTTTCCCGTCTCTAAAGACCTCGCTGTGAAGAGACGACAAGCAGTTAAAAAAAAATAAAAAAAAACAGCGATGATCGCTGTCATCATTGCGTATAAAATATGTAAATACCAATTACACCATTTACTTTTTTATTGGATTTGCACTGTTAACGGATGTCTTTGAAGTATACACCTTCTTTCAGCTTACTGTGGAAACTCATTAGATATTATTCTCTAAAAGACTATGTGCGGAACTTTTCTTTCGGACACAATTTATTTCAGTCCGTTAATGTAAAATATTGGTTTTAGACACATTATAGGAATCTAAAACACACTTCCTCTCTTGCACTTCAAGCGAATTTTTGCTCAAACTCATTGTTTTCTGGGCAGATATTTTGGTGATTCGGTAGTTTCTAGTTTGTGTCAATATTGTTTTTTCTGAAATATGTCGCTATTGATTCTGCAGTTTTTGTCACAATTATTCAGTTTGTTTTGTTGGTTATTATACACCCAGCTATTCTCCCATAATTCATATGTTTTTCATTTACATAACCAATCACTGAACGCGATTATCGATAAAGGAAAACGCGCTTTCTATGACACTCCCTAAACCTCTTTTAAAACATACGTTTTCACTAATATAATCACTGTTACTGAATTTCGGTCACAGGCAATTCTTTCGACTGGCTCCTTTCTCACTTTTAAATGTTTACCGTATTGTTTAGCCAATTGTTTCAAACTGCCAATTTAGGTATTTAAAAAACAATCAAGGTGTCGAAGCGTGATATTTTCTTCGTATCCGTGTATCATATTTCACCCAAAATTTAGATTTATTATTTGAAATTATTCATACCATATTCTTTACAAAAAATGTTGTTAAAATTAAGGTTAGATAACCCGAAAATGTAAATTCACTTCTGTGTTTCGCTTTAATTAATAATCGACCAATTTGATTTTTTCGCTGTTAGGATTGGAGACGTTCTTCTTTTATGCCTGTAATTGTTTAATTTGAACATTAGTAAGTAAATTATTTATTAATTGAAATACGTTTGAAGATTTAATTATATTGTAGCCAGGTTGAATACAGATGAAAATGATTATCTTTAGTCATAAATCAAATAAAAACACCAGATTATTTATTATTATCCACATTTTCTAAAAATGGTTTATTTGCATCAGCAAACGTAACAAGGCATGGGTCTCTGCAGCATTTTAGGAAATAAGACTGGTCAGATATGTGATGCTAGTTAGCATACATACACGTTTTTTGAACAAAGACCCGTGAGGCGCTGGATAGACCAGGTATGCCTGAGTATGTACTCACTAAAGCGTGGAAGATCGGTACCGTCCGTTGTTACATACGCACACAAAGGAAGCAATACTCGATGCTCAATATGGTCGATCCTCCACATATATAGTAGAGTTCAACCCCCTTCTGCGACGCCCCATGTGCTGATCACCACAACCAATGCTAAATACATTCTCCTAATATTATGTTAGCCTCTATCCGATGTTATTTTCTGTAGCCTGTTCTCTTACCGTTGGTAACATGACTTCCCAAAACCACCTCCATCCATCGTTTCGGGATGACATCCGCCAATCTTCAATATTTTGCATATTTTATATGTGCATGTGCGTCGTTTACAGTGTATGATACAGAAAGCAGGAATAATTTTTGTTGCGCAAGTACGATGAGTGGACGTAGTGAATTTTGGAGTGTCGAATAAAGACTTTTCCGACAACATTCTTGAGAACTGCCGCTATCTGGTTATTAGGGGCCATAATGCTTGTATCTTTCGTTATTTTTTTCCTTTTGCTTAAGAAATAAATTGTTTGCTCTATAAACTATGTTTAATTTTAGTAAACGTTCTGAGCAGTATCAATTTTAACATCGTCCACAATAAAGCATTTCTATTCTTCTGAAAACGTTTAAAAAATCTTTAAAAACTAGATGAACCTCTATTTTACACTATTTATGTTTACCAAAAAAATTTGTTTAATTTTTTTTTTTTTTTTTTTTTTTTTTTTTTTTTTTTTTTTTTTTTTTTTTTTAGAAAAATGGGCTATATCGGTTCACCATGTTCGGGTACGTATCTCCATTAAGCTCTGCAATTCAAATTGTTAACTTTCTTGATGTCTTAAGAAACAAATTTAACAAACTTGGAAATGTTTCCATCCATTTTTTTCTCTCTCTTTTATGTGATTATAAATGTTTCCCTTATTCTAACAGTTTAGTTACTACTATCATTTCGTGACGTATAAAAGTTTGAGAGAGACAACAGTCGAGATTGAAAGAATATAAGCGTAGGGTTTTTGAATATCTGTTTTTTAATTTTAGTCAGAATCAGATTTGATTAACCTGTAAAAATATTTAACTTTGAACAATTGTTCGCTTTTTAATATTCTCTCTTCCATAGTGAAATATGCGAATCATGGATGGCAATAAAAATGCTTTATCAATTCTTTCTGCGAATGATTATCAGTTCCTTGTTTCATTCTGTACATTTATTTCACATTAAATAATAATTTGCCTTTACATCTACTCTCAACGGGAGGTTGAATCACAAGTAGAAAGAAGTAATGTGCGATCTAGATTTTTAAAATAGAAGTTGGATATAAGCCTTAAAATCTGTAGGATTTATAAAAACGTTAAAATTAAAATGTGTTGAGGATAAATTGAAAAATAGGGTTGGCATAAAATCAACATCGTTGAGAAAGGAGATTAACGTTTTGAAGAAGAGTAACAAGGGCTTTACGTAATTAAAACATTTAGTATGAAATCGAATCTATGCTTTAGCTATTTCGGAAGCTGGTGCTAAATTGATATTCTTCGGGAATTTACAAACTATCCGCAAAGTTAACCTCGTTATTGCAGAGATAGCAACAAAAGGTACAATAAATTATTTTTCAGATAACACTTCAAACTTATACAATACCTGTTTTATACGCAGCTAAATCTTTCCATCCATTAGAGTTATTAAATATTTTTTATTTATTATTACTTTCTTTACGATTGTCATTGAAGAAAGTAAAGAACGGTAAAATAATATTTTTCAGCTATGAAAAAACGTATTTCTTACACTCTGACTTCTATTACCATATGAATGTATAGCCCCAATTATCATATGAATGTATGGAACAGAATGGTTAGCTGAAAACAGTAAAATAAGTGCAATAATAACAGGTTATTTAGAATAATGATTTCTCGAATCAACGATCCGGAATTTGATTTCAAATCGTTTCACCAAATCATTCTAGGCGCATCCTGGGATAATTTCTTCATATACCTCTACGCTATGGCCGATATGCTTCTCTCTTTTCCAACCGATTCACTCGCTAATAATCACACTGCTGATAAGTCGTAAAGAACCAAAATGTATATATGAAACACACCTAATCGCCAACTAGGAAATCAATAAATGGGTCGATATGAATTTTCGCAAAAAGCAACAATACTTTTTATTTTTATTATTTTTTTTTTCGAATTTGATTCACCCGTTTGCTAGAAGTAGGATCAAAATTTCTAATTATTTCTGTTTAATTCAATTTACGTGATCACTGCCTTCACGAATTTGCTAGGAAAAGTTCTTGGGATGGTTATTTACTATTTTCTACTGTACTGAACCGATGAAGCGGACCCAACAAACAAAACGTGATCACAGTAAAGATGTTCTGGGTCCCCCAATGGAAGAGTGCATCAATTTGAAGCTATGTTTGAAACTCGGAGCGCCTATTCCATATTAAAGAATGCAGTACACTACCATTCTGTCAGAAACCGGAAGACGCAATATCTGCGACATTTTTTGAGATACTTAAGATATTAGTGGTTATGTCTCACCTTAACGAAGAGAAAATATAAGAAAAACGACCCACTCGAAGATCAGAGAGCTCATGGGTTTGAGGTAGCTAATAGAGATTCAACTTCACGTTAGATATTTTCAGTTCTTCTTCAAAAACAACCTTTGCTATGCGGATCGCCAATCACTGTCTAGAGATAATAATAAGTAGGAGAAGACTTGACAGCATTAATGTTCCAATTTCATCCAGATTTATTTAAGCAAAGCTGATTATCAACATGACAATATAGAATTCAAACAAAACAAGATACTTTAAATATAAATATTTTTATTTCAACCTCTTCATGAACAACAGCTATATGGCTTCTGTCAAATGGTGTTTTAAGAATAAGAACAAAATTTGCATTTTTCGTAAATGAATATACCAATCGTTTGTTTAGTGTGATATTTCATACGTGTAATTCATTCATGCAAGTACATCCATGCACGTTTGAACAAAGGTAATAACCAACAAGATAGGTTATACAAAGTGAACGTTTCTAATAGACATCATGTTAGTAAAATTCCACTCACTTTAACGGTAAGGCACTGCGACATTAATGTTGCTACAGCCAACGTTTTGGCATTCGACCTGGCGATCTCCTCAAGGCTATTTTGGGCTGATGTATCACCTGCTGACGGCTGATTTCACCATTTCGTCCCTCACCTGCGCACTAGGCTGATTGTTTTGGTTTTACGTCAGCGAAATTGTTGAACTTCCGCCAGCGAGTGTCAGCTGTTACAGAGATGTTATTGTCGTTGGAGATGTTGGACTCGTGGAGGAAGGAAAACAGAGTAGGCGAAATCATGGAGGAATGAAATATACGGAGACGACGCAAGAGACCTTTACCACGCATTGAAGTGACGCCTGGCGGAGGAGGAGTGGGGGGGCTAGGCCGCATGCATAAAGACACGGGGTATATGTACAAAAACCTCAAGGGGACTCTAGGATAAACGTAACGCCGCAATCTGGTGATGAATTATTATCTAACTCGAAGAGATAAATAAAAAATTAAGAGTAAAAGTTTTTGATATCCTGCCTAGTTTCCGAGATATTCTGTCTCAAATGTTTTTGGATGAAATTCAGAAGAAAAAATTAGTCAAAGTCAAATTTGTTGATGGATTCTTATTTAAAAGATGGGACAAATAAAACATAAAGAATAAAAAGTTTCGATATCTTGCCTAGTTCTCGAGATATACTGTATTAAAAGTGAGGTGTCTTGAGTTGAAATGCAGAAGAAAAATTTCGCAAAAGTCAAATTTGATGATCGATTTTTATGTAACATGACGAGACAAATCGAAAATAAATAATAAAATGTTGCGATATCTTGCTTAGTTTTCGGGATATACTGTCCCCAAATTGAGGGGATTGGGTTGATATGCGGCCTGGACCAAAAATTAATTCTGCCAAAGCCACAATGAATTACATGGTGGACATGCAGAATGGACATTTCAGTTTTATTAATACCACTTGTGGTTAGGTTGAAATACGGCCTAAACCAGAATAAAAATAGTTATCCTGTTACCATACATCGTAAGCTTAATTGGGAATAGCTAGAAGTAGTTTACATCGCGATGCACGTTTTGTCACTACCATGGTTCTCATGAAATTACTAACTACAATAGATAAATTCTTTGTCCTTATATATGCAACAACAAAACCATTCTGGCACAGACTGCATTTAGACCTAACCACAATCTCCATTAAATTGCCGCTACAGAATCAAACTATGTAGACACATCCACACACGCGTATTTGAATCGCTAACTGCATTTGGGTTAATAACATCGTTTGCTTCATCGAGATTCCTAGATGGCACAAGATGGCATTTTAAAATACTTAGACACATTAGAAAATGAAATAATCACATCATCAAACACAATGTTAACTTTGCATTTGTATGGATTCACAATATGGACGCTGCCGCCACCGCGCATGCGCAGTATCAGCCGAGAGTTTAGAGGCGGCGTCACAGATTTAACGTCACTTCTCCTCCATATATTTCCTTCCTCCATGGGCGAAATACCACTAATTCTTTGAAGCCCTCTGTAAACACTAGGCTCCTACTACGCATGAGCGGCGCCCATAATAGATTTCCAAAAAAACTGCTCTGTTTACACTGAGTTTGCTGCTGTGAATATTTCATTTTATAATATTTCAAAGTTTATATATATATATATATATACTAGACGACCCGTGCGAAAATTTCGCTAATAAACTGCGATGAATAGTGAGGTTGAATGCTTGTAATAATAATGAAAAGTAGAACCGTACTTTTGTAGCAAATATATATACATTTTAGGCGTAATAGGTACGCATCAAAATACTCACAACATATTACGAAACAGTTACGAAAATTTAAATCACTCTGCATTTACAACAAACTGTCACTGACCCTAATAGAATACAACCAACCTGCACAAAATGCACACAACATCTCAGAAATTTTTGTTGCTGTGCGAATAAAATGTTCACATTGGAATTGTATAGCAAAACGACAGTGTTTCCGTAATAATATTTTTAAAAAATCCGAAAAGCTTCTGATTGAATAAAAATCAGTGTATTTACATCTCTGTGATATCCGCTGCTGCAATCTAGGGACTTGGCTCTCAGTCTCATACGCGCTACCACCTTAAGCACCAAATTCCGAAAAATTCTATCTTAATTTATGATTTTACCTAGCTGGAGACCCTAATTTTAAAACGATATGTCATTTATCGATTTCGGCTAGATATCGAAGAAGATAAATGGCTTGTAAAAAAAAAAACACATTGTATAAATAATATTGATACTTTTGCCCTTTAAAGGTCGAATTCCAAAAAATTCCATTTATAAAAGATGGTGTGAACAAAGCAGCCACGTTAAAATGATACCTCATTTATCAATTTCGGTTAGTTATCTAGCGAGGTAAAAAAAAACTTTTGAGAAATGATGCCTCTCAAGGTTAAATTTGGAGAAAGTTTTTTCTTAAAATATGATGTGACCATAGCAGATAATTTAATATTTAAATCGATACATCATTTATTGATTTCTGTTTGGTACCAAGGGAAATAAACAGCTCGTAACAGAAAAATGCGTTGTAAAAATATTAATATTTTTGCCCTCTTAAGGTTAGAATTTTAAAAAAAAATTCTTAAAATGTGGTAATGGAACCGAAGACGTTACGAAGACTTCAGTCTTTTAAATGATACCTCGTTTATTAATTTTGTTTAATTGTCAAGGGAGATAAATGACTCGAGACACAAAAGACGCATTTTAGAAATACTGGTATTTATGCCCTTAAGAGTTCAATTCAGAAAAATTCCTTTCTTAAAACGTGATGTAACTACAGCGCAAACTTTAATTTTTATAATTATACCACATTTATCTATTTCGGTTAGATATTAATGGAGATAAACGGCTCCTGACACAAAAATGCGTTGTAGAACCAGTTATACTTTTTCCAATTAAGGGTTAAATTCCAAAAACATTCTTTCTTTATATATTATGTCACCAAAGCAGACTCATTACTCTTCTTACTCCTACTTCATTTATCGATTTTGGTTAGAAATCCAGGTGATAAAGGGCTCGAAACACAAAAAACGCATTTTAGAAAAATTGACATTTTTGCCCATTAAGGGTAGAATTACGAAAAATTCCTTTCTTAAAATATAATGTTAGCACGGCGGAGACCTTAATATTTAAAATGATACCTCTTTTATCTAAATCGTTTAGATATTAAGGGAGTTAAATGGCTCGTGACACAAAAATGCGTTATGGTAAAATTTATACTTTCTCCCTTTAAGGGCTTAACTCCAAAAATGTTTTTTCTTAAAATATGATGTCATGAAGCTGAGACATTACTCCTCATAATCTTACCTCATTTATCGATTTTCGTTAGATATCTAGGGAGATACATGGCTCGAGATACAAAAAACGGATTTTAGAAAAATTGACATTTTTGCCCTTTAAAGTTCTACTTACGAACAATCCGTTTCTTAAAATATAATTTTACCACGGCGGAAACCTTAATCTTTATTATGAAACCTCATGTATCTATATCGGTTAGATATTAAGGGAGATAAATAGCTCGTGACACAAAAATGCGTTATGGTAAAATTTATACCTTTTCCCTTTGAGGGTTGAATTCCAAGAACATTGTTTCTTAAAATATGATGTCACAAATCTGAGACATTACTCCTTATAATCATACTTCATTTATCGATTTTGGTTAGATATTCTGTCAGATAAATGGCCCAAGATTCAAAAAACGCCTTTTAGAAAAATTGACTTTTTTGCCCTTTAAGGGTCGAATTATGAAAAATTCCTTTCTTGAAACATAATGTTACCACGGCGGAGACCTTATTCTTTAATATGATACCTCATTTATCTATATTGGTTAAATATTAAGGGAGATAAATCGCTCGTGACACAAAAACACATTGCAAAAATATTGATACTTTTGCCCTTTTAAGGGTCGAATTCCGAAAAATTTCTGTCTTAATATATGACGTCACCAAAGCGGAGATCTTAATCTTTAAAACGATTTCAGATATGTATCCAGGGAGATAAATGACTCATAACAAAGAAAACAACATTTTTGAAAAAATAACATTTTTGCCCTTTAAGGGTCGAATTCCGAAAACTACATTTCTTAAAGTATGATGTGACCAAAGTGGAGACCATAAGCTTTAAAATGACACCTCATTAACTGATTTCGGTTATGTATGAAGGAAGATATAGGCTTGTGACAAAAAAATACCTTATTGAAATAATATATATATATAAGGCAGCTTGTGTTGCATACGGTTGCACAAAGTCACATTCTAACTATAGTTCTTGAAGTGTTTAGTAGGTATCTGCAAGAGTAGGGCATATCATTATAGTTTTATTCATTACTCTCAAAAGGATGACGTCGTTCTCAAATATTTCTTGGTGTAGTGTAGAAAATCAGCATATATTTAATTTAATTTAATTTAATTGCAATGGAGCACAGGCTCCGGTGGCAATTTCCCTACACAGCTATCTTCCCCCTATCCTGCACCCACCTACATTTGCCCTCTACAAATTTTTTCTTTAAATTCCTTCAAAGTTTTCGGTAAATTATTCATCGTTTCTCTTGGTAACTCATTCCAATCCCTGACACCCTTACCTAAAAAAGAGAATCTTCCTACACCCTTGTGCCTGAAATCGAGTGCCAGCTTGTGGTCATGGTCATCTTTTCCATTCCATGCACTACTTTTCATACCTACTGCAATATCTTTCCATGCCTCATCACCAGTATATGCCCTGTACACTCCCATGACCCTCCTCATCCTCCTCCTGTCTTGCAATGAATCCCATTCCAGCTCCTTTATCATATCCGTCACTGATTGCATTCTGCGATAATTTCCAGAAACAAATCTAGCAGCCCTTCTTTGCACCCTCTCCAACTCCTGTATTTGATACGTAAAATGAGGGTCCCATACTACACTACCATATTCGAGCAATGGTCTGACCAAAGTTTTGTAACCCAATTCCTTGACTTCTCTCGTACATCCCCTCATAACTCTCTCCAACAAGTGCAGAACTCTGAAACCTTTTCCTACCACCTGTCCTATGTGTCCTGCCCAGTTAAGTTTGTTATCAAAAGTAATTCCAAGATATTTGCATTTCAAGTCTTCAGCAAGCAATTCTTTCCCCACCTTATATTCATAATTAACCTTTTGTTTTTTATTTGTGTATCTAATAAGCTGACTCTTCTTTGCATTTATCTTCATTCCATGTTTACTAACCCAATTAGATATCCTGTCCAGATCACCCTGCAACTGTTTACAATCCTCTATCGTTTTGATTCTTTTATACAGCATTATGTCATCTGCAAACAATCTAATTTCAGATAGTAAACAGGCAACACAATTATTCATTAGAATAATGAATAGCAATGGTCCCAATACGCTACCCTGTGGCACACCCATTTTTACTTCCACTTCTTTTGATACTACATTTCCTACCCTAACTTTCTGTTTTCTACCTTTTAAAAATTCTTCTACCCAGCAAATCACTTTCTTTAGTACTTTCCACATAATAGGCTAGCCTTATTATAAGCGAGAGTCGAAAGTATAATTTAAGTGGGTCAGGTTTACATCGCGATACGGTGAATACAGTATTCTGCATGATTTAGTCCAGTAGCAGCTTACACTGAAAATGAATTACGATAATTTTTGCTGCGCGGACTAGGAAACGTGACGAAGCAAACGTTGTTGTTACTCGAAATATAGTTCGCAATGAATTTTATGTGTTTAGGTGGACAGCATTATCATAACCGTGACGACGCAATTCGATGATTGATTATCATATAACTCGACAAATCGAAAGTCAAGAGTAATTTTTTTTTTTTTTTTTTTTTTTTTTTTTTTTTTTTTTTTTTTTAATGGCATTCGGCAACAGAGGCCATACAGCCAGCTCGATGTGTATTTTTTCCAATGTATGGACGCCACAGGACGGACAGGACATTCACACAGACACACAACACTTAACATCCATGCCCGCGGCCGGATTCGAACCGGCGGCCTTCGGCACGCGGAGCTAGCACTCTAGCCCCTACGCTACCGAGGCCGGCAAAATTTTTTTTGGTATTTCCTTTAGTTCTCTAGGTATCGACTACCAAAAATTAGTTATAGGTATAGCTCCTTGCGCCTTTGGTGACGTTTTGACGTTTTTATTTTGATCCAGGGTGTGTTTCAACCTAACCATGGGAGTAAAAAAAAAAAAAAAAAAAAAGAGATCTTCCTACATGTCCAACTTGTAGTTCGTAGTGGCTTTGGAAAAATTATTTTTTGGTTCAGGCCGCATCCCACAACAACCATCTTAATTTGGAGATTGTATACCTCGAGAATTAAGCAAGATATATAAAAAAAAATTGTTTACTTTACATTTGTCTCGTAGTGTTACATAAGAGTTTATCATCAAATTTGACTTTTGGGAAAATGTTCTCCTGAATTTCAACCAAAAACACTTCACTTTTGAGAAAATATATTTCGAAAACTAACAAGGATTTTAAATTTTTTTATTCTTCATTTTTGATTTGTCTCGTCGAGTTACATAATAATCCGTCATCAAATTGCGGCGTCATGGTTATCGTAGAATACTATTTAGTTGTGTGTGCATATTCCGTTTTTCTAGGGAAATCCAATATGGCGACCTCCCCACCCCACTTCTATACTCGACTTCACTCCAGTGCCTGGTGAAGGTCCCTTGCGTCGCCTCCATTATTTTCCCTGCTCAATGGTTGGACTGCGTTTTTCCACGAGAGAACACTACCGCATTTGACTTAAACGGCTTTGACAGCTATAGTTTGTTAAATGTGGAACTGTGCATTCGCGGACAAACGTAGTCGAACATCTACAACGTTAAAAACATCACTAGAACATCGTACACTGCCAGTAATGTAATAGTTTCGTTGGTGCGAATCAAAACCATCAGCCTAGTGTGCAGACGAAGGACGAGGTGATTTAACCAGTCGTCAGCAAGGGATACATCAGTCCAAAATAGCCCTGATGAAGGTCCGAGATAGCGTACCGAAACGTTGGCAGTAACAACATCAGTGACGCAGTGCTAAGCCTGCAAAATACAGGGCAGCTTATTACTTTCGCACATAAAGTCAGCTAAAGAGAGGCGGTGGTGAAGGGTCAAGTTGAGGTGGCTACTCGTCTCGGCCAAGGGGCCCTTGACACTGTGCGTTGGTCCTCGGAGACAGAGAGCCAACAGGGCGCCGGAAGGTCCTCTGGGTAGTCCGATTTATGGCCTGCGGGCGGGGAGGCGTCGTCGCTTCCTCCGAGCATCCTCCGCCAAATTGCTCTCCTCTCTCATCGAGTGGCGCTCTCTCCCGGACCACTGGCGAGATGAACGGCGCCACTGCCCTCTAGTGTCCCGACAAACACGTCACGGGCCCTGTCCTTTCCATCAATCAACTCCTTGTCCTTGTTTATTACCCTATCGGCGTTATCGAACGAGTGACACAGCTCAGTTTATGTCATGTCGGTCTGTAACCGATAGCAAGAGATACTCTGTAAACAATTCACTTCGACAGTTGCAGCCTGCACGTTTCGGGAAGGGAGCAGCGGGTTGGACAAAGTTACGTAAAGTCTTATTATGAAATGGTTACTGAATCTTTCTGAGCTAATTACATATCCAGTAGCACTGTTTTAAAGTCAATAGGATTTTAACGTTGATGGTTGTAAGTTACCTGCTTTATTTTTGCTGGTATGAGCACTTTACTACAGCTCTTCTTGATGTATAATATGCCTGTCGTCAAGCTGAAATATTAGCTATTATATTATAGCACATTATATTATTTCACAGCTCAGAACAAACAATATAGGGTGTTTCAAAAAGAACTTTACAACTTTGAAAATTCATATAAATTTTATGAAACAAGATACAGAGCTGGTTTTGGTGTTGTTTTAAAGAAAAACACTTCAAGTTTTTACTCGCGTAGACCACTAGTGCCTAATCCCGCCGCACAAGCGCTAGCGGCAGTTAAAGATGGCTGCCTTCACTGGACCCGAGCGTGCTAGCTGTGTGTTTTGGTTTGAAGAATCGAGGTCTGCGACAACAGTTCAGCGTAATTTTCGTACCAAGTACGCTAAAGATCCTCCTAGTAGGTCTACAATTTATGAGTAACATAGATGTTTTGTAGAAACAGGGTGCTCAGTAAAACACATCTGATTAGGTGGTTGAGCAAGTGAGAAAAAGTTTTGTCAACAGCCTAACGAAATCGACCCGGCGTGCATCTCGTGAGCTGCAAGTCCCACATACGACGGTTTGGCATGTGTTGAGAAAACGTTTGCATTTGAAACCATACCGATATTCGCTTTTACAAGCAATTAAAGACACTGATAAGATTGCACGTAGGAACTTCTGTGTGGATATGTTAAATCGAGTGGATGATGATGAACATTTCTTGGACAACATAATCTTTTCTGACGAGTCAACTTTTCACTTAAGTGGCAAGGTTAACACACATAACTGTAGGATTTGGAGCAGTGAAAATCCACATGAAACATTGCAACATGTTCGTGAGAGACTTAAAGTGAACGTTTTTTGTGCGTTGAGCAAGAGGAAAATGTACGGCCACTTCTTTTCCAAGAAAGAACCATCAACGGGATATTGTACCTTGATATGTTGCAACAATTTTTGATAATACAGATCGATGAGAATGACCGAGAACGAAATGTTTTCTTTATGCAAGATTGCGCACCACCACACTATCTGACTGACGTCCGGGATTTTCTCAATGACCGCTTTCCAGGTCTATGGATTGGCCGTGATGCCCCAATTGCATGGTCCTCCCCGTTCCCCAGACCTGACACCGCTAGATTTTTTCTTCTGGGGTTTCATAAAAGATATGGTGTACGTACCTCCTTTGTCGGCCACTCTACCTGAACTTAGAGCAAGAATTTACGCTGCTGCTGAGCAAGTTACACCTGAAATGCTAGTGCGAGTCTGGGAAGAAATCGACTACCGATGGGATGTCTGCAGAATAACCAACGGAAGCCACATAGAACATCTTTAGTTTAAGGTAAAAAAAACTTGAAGTGTTTTCCTTTAAAACAACACCAAAACCAGCTCTGTACCTTGTTTCATAAAATTTATATGAATTTTCAAAGTTGTAAAGTCCTTTTTGAAACACCCTGTACATATATCACTACAGGATCATTTGAAAACACTCGAAAGCAATTTCATTTTTAAACACTTTGTACAGAATACACTTCTTTACAGTACACTACAGAATAAAAGACTTCTACGTTCCGTTTTTATACCACCATATGCCCTCTATAGCTTACATTCTAGCACACACTCTAGCCATTATAAAAAAAAAACTCTTTTATTTTATTTTTCATTTTTGTCCAAAGATATTAATTGTCTTAGACGGCCACTGTTCATAGATATTCCAGCACTCCAATATTCACGTAGCTTTTATTTTACACACAGCTTTAACACATTTGTATGGACAAAGCAAGAATAATATTTAATTTTAACAAACATATTCATCAAAAATTTTAAGGAACCTCGTCACACATGCTCTTGACGTCTTTCCTATATCAGGGCTGCTCTAGTGTCATTTGGAAGGAAAAATTAGAATGCATTTTCCAGCAGTGCTTCTAAGATGCCAACACTATAAAAGCGTAACGCGATATTCGCTGTGTCGAAGGTCAAAACCGTGACGACAGTCATCCCATGGTAACCACGTTCAACTGAACTGATCCGGATGCTGGCAACGCAAAATGTCTGAAGTTACAAGTTTAACCTAAACAAATACCGAATCGGTGATTTTTGTTCCAATTATGAATGAATTTGTGAAAAAATTATACCAAATTTCGAAATGCCTCTTCAGGTATGAAGAATGTACAAAATATCGATATTCAGGATAATAAGGGATCCGAAAAGGTGTGACTATTCTTCTCTAAACTACGTAATGCCTACAAGAAGTGGGAAAAAATCGCAATCTAGAGTTTCTCAATATCAGTCTGTGCGACAACGTGAAATGATAGGTTCTTTGGAAACATTTCACATTATGTATGGCACTCTTATCATACACTTGTACTACATGGACCTATGTTAAATAATGAATGTACTCAGTAAAAACAACAAATTTAATTGGAACCGGGAAAGAATTGGGAGAAAGGAGAGGGAAGATGTGTGCTAT
The DNA here is from genome assembly GCA_031002005.1 of Vandiemenella viatica. Taxonomy (NCBI): domain Eukaryota; kingdom Metazoa; phylum Arthropoda; class Insecta; order Orthoptera; family Morabidae; genus Vandiemenella; species Vandiemenella viatica. The sequence goes on from CM061919.1 coordinate 137,811,681, forward strand.
GGAATTTAGAACTACCTTCTTAGTACCTTACGCCTCGTTGACAAAGAGGTCATTATAGGCGAAAGAGGAAAGGGCCAATGAACAGGAAGGAAAAAGGCCATGGACTTGTTCTAGAGGATTCATCCTCGCATTTACTTGAAGTTATTTCGAGGAATCATGCAAAACGGAAATCTGGCTGGCCGTACAGTGTTTTGAATCGGTTGCTTCCCCAATTTCAGGTGTGAGCGTCATAGTTCAACCAAAGACCCAAGCGCTAAGTTACGACTTCTCTTGGAAATGTTTGATTGATGGTAAGACGTTTTTCACTTTTATGTTACAGGTAACGAAGCTATCTTGGCAGACAAAACACTGCCTGGTACACTGGTATCTGATTTTTGTAGAGTCGCAATTACTTAGCAATTTTAGAAAGTTATCATCAACCTTAATTAAATTATTATATTATTCGTCATTTTAACAATCGATAAATTTTTCTGTTGCTCGTTTGGCCAACAGTGATAAGTTATAACTCCATTTGCAACAAAAAATCATAGAAGAGTCCAAAAGGACAGCTATAATGTGATATCAGAAGGAAAAGCAATCAATGAAAGTAATTTCACAAAATTCCTGGGTGTATGTATAGATAACAAATTGAACTGGAAACAGCATATTCAACAACTTCTTAAAAAACTGAATTCTGCAACATTTTCACTTAGGGTAATATCTAGAATAGCTAATATAGAAACCAGAAAGTTAGTATATTTTGCATATTTTCATTCCCTGCTCACTTATGGCATCTCACTCTGGGGAAACTCGTCACAAGCACAGACGGTATTTAAATTGCAAAAGCGTGCTATAAGAACTATTTGTGGAGCAACCCCACAGACGTCGTGCAGAAATCTATTTAAAAACCTGGGTGTACTAACAATGCCAGCATAGTATGTATACTCAGTACTATCATTTGTAGTGGAAAATCCTGAACACTTCAATCTTAATGCTGACATACATAGCCATAATACTAGGAATAAATATAATATCCACAAGGATTACAAATCACTGTCAATTGTACAGAAAGGGTTAACATTTACTGGAGCTTCCTTATTCAATGTCTTACCAACAGAAATTAAATGTTATCTACAAAAACCCAACTACTTTAAGTCCAAACAGAAAGAGTTTCTGCTTCAGAATCCATTTTACTCTGTGAAAGAATTTTCTTCTTGGAATTTGGTAACTAAGAATGACTGATAAAATAGTATATATGGTGTATGGAAGGGGAAGGTGACAAAGCTGTCCACAATTACTAAAATGATATATGGTTTTTCTTTCTGTTGAAACTTTTGACAAATGAAGTAATTACACTGTTTACAAAATTTCACACATATATAGTAACTAACATGGGATAGCATGCACTCAAAAACTGCTGTAAAAAATTATGATACTAACAGGTTTTTAAGTAATTGACTGCTTATGAGTTGTGGTAACTGGTTGGTAAGAAAATAACTGGTTGTTAGATGCTGGTAACAAGCTTATTCACTGTTCCACATAATAAGTATTAACTAACTCGGGATTGTATTTGTAGATTACATGAAATATTGGTTATACTACTGGGTCGTAACTAACTTCTTGTCAATACATAATATTATCAATTATATAGTAATATTGACATTTCTAATAAGTGTATTTACTGTTCCACATCCCCGAGATTATTCTCACATGGGATCAAAGTGAACATATCTATCTATCTATCTATCTATCATAGTTTCCTGATATATATATGAAATGCTTTTTATCACTATTAAACAGCTGCTATTATTATCACTACCTGAGTTATGTTAGGTTGGAGTTGACGATGGACATAATTTGAAGATTTCACTGATGCTTTCTCAGATATATCTGCAATCTGTCTAGATGTCCTTCTAAAACATAAGATTTTCGCTCAAAGTGTTTGTTCTCCTCAGGTGATACTTGAAAATCTAAAAAAAGTGAGTTCATCTTTATTTATAGTGAGATGAAGGAGACGTACTTGAATGAGGATTTCTTTATGTTTAATTTAGGAACGATAACGGTGACCCCATATAAAGAAAAAGGTCTACAAATGACGCCAAATTCGACTTTAGGACCATAGGGGGGTATAACCGCCCATGGCAGTATGATACTAAAAAAAAAGTATCAAAAAAAGTTACGAGGTCGATTATTAGGAGGGGCAGGATCCTCCGTCAAAATCTCACGTTATTTTAGAGGAGTGGGGGGGGGGGGGGGGGCGGCTCCGACCAGATAACACGAAGACTCACCAGAGAGGTGGGAGGGAGCGGATTTCCGCAAAAACATCTCACGTCTTTAATGTCTTTTAGTGCTCTTATGACCGTAAGTGACAATTAATTATTATGTGGTAAAATTACTGGGTGGAGACAAATGGATAGCTAACAAAAATGTGTTTTATGTGAGATAACGGTTGTGGAATGGTAAGGTACGAGGAAACAGATTACTAACCCAATTAAGCATACATATTGCGACGCACGTTTATTACACCTGCTGACACAGTATACGTCGCTGCAGCTTTTAATCAAAATCTCTGTGAGCAATTAGTGAAAATACGCAGATTCAATCCAGCTGCAGGCCGAGAGGAAATTGCAGCCCTCTCTGGATACAAGTTGAATTTCGTTCCACACGTGAGGTATATGCAAGCACTTCAAACAGACCCCTGGCGATAAACATCGCTTGGTTTGAAGGGGCTGAATACCGCTCCGGCAAACACGCAGACGAGTCCACGTCAAGTGGGGAAAAGAAAAGAAATAAAAATAAAGCGAGAAGTGTAGAACATCCACAACATTTTTTGGAGCCGTTTATGCTGCATCTCCGGTAGCTACTTGTTGCTTCTCTCTCATGGATATTTACTGGCGTAAATTTGTCTTGTGAAAGTACAATACACTCAGAATTCGTATCACAGATATTTGTTTCATTAATATTTTGTCCGATAAGTGTTTCACATTATGTTAGCGTTGAGTTTTCGTCAACACATTAATTCTGCGGGTACGTTTGTCAAACTTCTAGTGGAGATACCACATCCAACAAGCGTTGTTTATAAATTTAAATAGTTCTTTTAATCTTCTTGGTTTCTGTTATGAAGAAGGCAATTACAATGAGCCAGGTTCGAGCACAAAGGCGAAGAATCTAAGTAGTTATTTGGTTTTCAACACTTTTTTTTTTATCAGGAACAATGAACCACTATTTTCACGTGGTTATTGGTGCAGTATACTTTCAGCAAACACGTTTTAAATATGTATGTTAGTGATAAATTTGGCAATTAGACTACTCTTAGTGTACCGCGAAGAATTTTCTTCTGTCATCAGTGTTCAAGCGTTTAAGTTTAAAATAATGGGCAAGAAGGAAACAACTATGTTAAAATCATTTTATTTTTCTGAACAAAAAGTTAGTGGCTTTTATATATTTTTATGTCAGTTACTGTATCTATTACCTACAATTGTCATGGGGTGGAGATTAACCTACCTTCGTAATCGTTTCACAATGGGAATTTTATAAGAACTGGAGAAACTAGGGTGTCTTGCTGTTAGTTTCCAATTAATGCAAACATATAAATGTTTTGATTAGCCACGATACCGGTAATCCCAAATACACTGGTGACCCATTCTTAAAATTATTATTTCGTTCGCACAAAAATAATAAGAGAAATTTTGGAATTAATTATTTAATTAGTGTAATAATTGAAGTAATATTCTGCATCCAAGCTGGTATTCCACCTGCCTATCACTAGTTTTTTTTTTTTTTTTTTTTTTTTTTTTTTTTGAATTTGCTACATCACGAAGTTTCTTTCGTTGCTGAACATTATTTTCTATCGTCTTTCATTGAAATGATTGCTTCTCCGTCCTGTTCACCTTCAACTGGTGGCTCAGGTCATGTTGTCCTTGCCCCGTTCCTCACCTCACCGTCCTCTCCCGTTGCCTACCCCTCCGAGCAGACCACTGTTACCAGGCAGCAGGTAAGTGGAAAATTTGTCAGCTATCGCTGTTTTCTTTCGCATGTAAGGTTAAGCGTGGCCTAGCGGGCATAAAACAAAGTGACAATGATCCGCCTCTATTAACTGAACGCACTATAAAGTAATGAAATTATCAAGGTACGGTATTTAAAAAGGTTATATATTAGTTACATGGACTGGAATAATCTACCAAATTACTTATTTTGTTTTGTGTTCACTGTGCACCTGTGAATATCTGTGTGGAGGAGGTTTTTATCTAAAACTTCATACAACATTTCTGTTGCGAATTAACATAAAATACAAGGAAATAAGTTTGTGGAAGAAGGTTACAGAAATAAGAGACAGGCTGGTAGGTCATATTTTGAGACATGCTGGACTGGTTAATTTGCTGTTGGTGGAAAGAGTCGAAGGTAAGAACTGTAGAGAAAGGCAGAAATTAAAATACATGAAGCAGATAATTGAGGACGTAGGTTGTAAGGTGTATGTAGAGATGAAGAGCCTAGCACATGAAAGGAAGGGATGGAGGATTGCATCAAACCAGTCCAAAGACCGACAACTGCAAAAATTAAATAAATAAATAAAACCTTACTTGACTTTTACAACTGAAGGCTATACTAGAAGTAAAATATCAAGTAGAACGCATTTAACTGGTCATATAAAGGGCAAAATTTGATCATGGTTAGAATTTGGTTTAATATTAGAATTTGGGAAAAAACATATATTAATGATTTGATGCTTTCTCCGTATAGTAACCGTATCAACTTTAATGTTACAGTAGTAATGGCTACAGATTTCAGTAGTTTCGAAAATATACTACTGATGAAAGACTTTATACTTGATTTCGTATCTCTGCTATTAACAATACAGTGCTCTGTTATTCAGTGAATGTTGTTTTGGAGAAGATTTCAAACAATCACACAAATCACAACCAGAAATTTTTGGACTAATTATTTGATTTTTACAATAATTGCTATAATATTCTGCAACCAAGCCAGTATTCCACCTGCCTTTTACAAGTTTTTCAAAATTCGCTATACTACGAAGTAAGCCTGTAAATAAATAAAAAAAATCAAAGATAGTAAAGGTGAAAAAAAAATATTGCTTATCAACTTGAATGTTAGAAACATAAAATTAAACACTTTTTGCATTTGAAATTATAATAAAGTAATGATACCATCAGAAAAACGACTAAGAAGCAATGATTTACTCTTTATTACACATTTATTATACATTTAGAACCAAAAAATGATCAGATGGACATGCGAAAGATTGTGAAGATGAAGAGTCCAGTCTTTCTCCAAAAATGTCACTACCTTTGATTAAAAACAGCATTGGCTATTTTCTTTCTTAGATATTTCTCTCTTAAACAGCGGTGGAACGCAGCTGAAGGAGAAATCCTCCAACAAAATCTACAATGACGCGAGAAAATAATATATTTTTTTCCTCTCCATTCAGAGGGAGTCCCCATTCATTGGCGCGAATGAACATTTCATCTGAGGCGCTGCCGTTCGTTATTGGAATGTCCTCAGATGGCGTGGGCGGCACAGAGTCCTTTATTTAAGGGACGCAGGCCGCCATTCTGCCCGAGAAGCAAATGGACGAACCCTTTGTGTGCACAGCAAGGAGTGGCACAATTCCACACCAGACGAGACATAATGTAACACAACACAAATATATGCTTTTCAGTTTAACAATGGAATTAAAGAAATGAAACTTAGAAAATACACAGATATAGCATTGGAAGGAAGTCATGTACGAGAAGACACAGTTCAATTTCCGGAAATAACTACAGGAGAAATCCAGATTTTTTTCATGATACAGTTAAAGGTACGTTCCTTCACTGCCCTAGAAAATAGCATTACTAGTGTAAGCCCGAGACCGTTTTTTGCGTATAGTTACGAGTCAAGAGTAGTTCCAGTTTCTATGGTCAAACATTATGACAGGATGACCTGGTCTGACCAAATACCAACTTGACCTGCGTTTCAGTCTTATGATGGGTAAAATCTCTTGAGCTTGAAGAGCTCAGATGTACTAGTACACGTAGGTATTAAACACGGATAGGCACGATCGCGCTATCATTTAATTGTTTGGAAGGTCTTAGACTAGAACTTGCTGAAATACAAACTTGCCTCATGTTTGAGTCTTAAAATTCACTCTGCAAAATTTTAAGAATTCCTGTTTGCTTCGAAGGCATGAAGGCATCATGATGTTTTTTTTTTTTTTTTTTTTTTTTTTTATTGAGGTTGGACAAACATTTATAATGTAATTTTAGGTCATTCTGTGACGGCCAGAGAATGCAATACAGATTATTAAAATGGTTGAGCATCTCTGAAGAAATGAATTGACAGAATACTCGATTGGGAATCATATTTTACCTGATGAATAACCTAATGAGTCACGTACAGAGAACATGAACAAAGATCACTAAAATACATAAACAGAAAATAAATCTTAATGTATAAGCTTTGGTCAAGCAAGACGATTGGCGAAAGTTTTAATTAAATTGAAATTTAGTCTAACCCGCAATAAAAATTGGCATTCATGGTTACAGCAGAGACCATGGGTAATTTAAAGTTTTTAAAAGTTTTTTTTACGTTGCTTTTATTAGCAACATGTTACTGAAAAACAGTTCCCCGATTTTTCAACAGTAAATTTTATCGATATTTTTTTAAACTATGAAATGCTACAAATATCAAACTTAATGAATGCATTATGGCAATTAATTTGGTAACAGTTGCTTAGCAATTAAATTGTGAACATAACCTCGAATTTCTTATAATGATATCTCTGGCGGCTGTTAATTTGAGAGCGAAGACTGACACGTGACACCGTTCTCCAGCCAATAGCTATCGAGGTGATTGAGTGAGGGAGTGAGCAAGGGAAATTATATAGTAGATAGTACAACCTTTTCTTTACATACACTATTTGACATTACATCAAAATGAAGATTGCGTTTGTCTTTCTTTAACTTTAAGGATAATCCTAAATGAGTACTGACGTTTACTTGCGAGAGACGTTAGGCCCTTAGCCCAATGCAGAATATGAGTGTGGATTGTACGAAAACATTTTCTTGTACACAATTGAAGTGAAAAGAGAAATACACAAATGAAACTTCTGGGTAAATCTTCGGTTTTTCCAAACTTATTTCTTACTTAAGGGCAGGCAAACAATTAGTCTCGAACGATGAAATGAACGTGTTTATAACTGGTAGCTAGAAGATTTAGTTTTTCGATTGCCACACGGTTGATTAATACCTCAACAGTATAAGGTATTTAAAATGACAAAAAATACCTACAAGTTTTCAGTTCAATAAAGAGTTATATTCTATTGAAAGTTCATTTACAAATCTCGGTACCAGTATTAAAAATTTGGAAAAGACATCGGACTATCAGTTCCATATGAAGAAAGCAGGTTATGCACATTCACTAGCAGACAAACTTTCATCTTAGCCCCCTTGCTAGGACGAGGATATTATCGGGGCATACTAACGCACGCTCCTAACACTGAACACTAAAGAGGCATTGCTCGATCCGCCGCGAAGCCAACTCGATGAAAACTAGGAAGAGACTGACTCTACATAATACAAAGAACTGTTACTAACATAAACTCACGAACGAATGGCCACCACGGAGGCATTGCTCGCCTGCCGTGAAGTGAAGTTGCTGAAAGCTGATGGATGACTGGACAAAAGTAAAGATGGCTGACTTCTATTTATCAATTCTTTAAGGTCTCTGACGACAGTTTGTACTTTCGAAATTCAATATCTAATTACGCAATTTATCTTTTGAGTTGCACCTAACCCATGTTTCTATATGTAACTTATTCTACATGTTTTGGCTTCGATTATTCCTTACAGAGGTTTCTTTAAAATTAAACATAAATTCTATCACCTCACTGCCCTTGGCCTGACGTTAATTTCCTGCTTTGATCTTATTTATTTTAGATTTTAAAAAAAATTAAAACTCATATTTATACTTTAGCTAATTTGCCAAACGTATGCTCAGAACTTCCTTATGGATGCTGACTACAGCTTGTGATAAAAGGTCTGATGTAGCTTTTTGCATTAACTAGTTATTTCAAACCCTATACTTGGCTTCCTCTAAGCGCGTGGTCTTACAACATCAAAACCGAAATATTTTCCAAACTAAATTTTCCAAGCATACACAGCTTGTGATAAAAGGTCTGATGTAGCTTTTTGCATTAACTAGTTATTTCAAACCCTATATTTGGCTTCCTCTACAACATCAAAACCGAAATATTTTCCAAACTAAATTTTCCAAGCATACATATTAAAATGATCTCGATCATGAATTCTGAAAGGGAGCATGGAGGCAACTAAATCCTTTATACCTTAAAAAACTATTCTACTGAAATTTATTTCTTTTACGAAAGGGGCTTCAAAATCGGACTGAAAGCAGCAAGTAGAAATCATTTGCTGTGCTAGTTCTATGTAACAAGTTGTGTTTCACTTTCTTAAAAGAGCTAACCTACAACTCTTTATCGCTAGTCATCTTCTCCAGGTATTGCACTGGTATGATGAGCTTGAGTTCAGTAGACTGCTAGTTCACTTAACATCGGTGTTTCCAGACACGGGGATAATTAATCTAAATAATATGCCAATAAAATTCCTTCTTCATCGTAATTTAAGTACAAGGGGATTTTGACTCAGTTATAGATGCCAGTGAGTTGGAAGGGCACTTAAATGAAAATCTGTTAAATTTCCGTCTAAGAAAAACTATCTGCTCTGCTGCGTAATTATTTTACCATCAAGGCTTGGAGAGTCCTTTGTCACCGAAGATTGTAGCTGTCACAAAATTACATGCTTCTCCCTTAAAGACACCAATTTCTGTAGGGAAACTGAATTTAACCTCTTCTCCTAAGTTATGAGGGAAGTTTTATTTTAAGCTGTTAAGGTGGTACGTCTACCTAATCTGAATCATTTCAGTCAAGTTACAAAATAAGATTTAAGAAAATTTGGTATCAGGTTTCAGAGGCTTTACAATATAGTTCAGATTTCACAACTCGAGGTACAAATTTTAATCTCGGTTTTAAAAAAATATTTTAACAGCTCTTATATAACTAGTCTGTTAGAAACCTGAACATGAATTTTCCTGGAAAAATAGCATGTGATACGTCTTATCTCTCGCTTGTACTTACATCGCGAATAAGTGTTTGGTGAAAGTATTTTGTTACTAGAGGTGGAAGATCGGATATTAAAATAAGTAAGAAAATGTTGCTTTGAATACAGTCCGTCATGCTTTTCCATGCAACGAGAGAAACATTTCGGTAGCTTACGAAATTCTACCAGAAGGAAAAAAAAAATTGTATCGGCTCGACATGCATCACGTTTTGTAGCACTTCAAAAATTTCTCCATTGGAATGGAACTACCACATCAAAGGTCATCATAGGCCTATTACTGAAAGATTTACTCTATTTATGTCAGGCGACATGTTCTCGTCATTCTACCTTTTATTCCTTCTACTATCAGGTGCTCTTCTACTTCAACTATAACACAAATGTTAAGTTTGAGATTCCTACGGCTACTACAGTTTCATGCAGGATTCACGGAGATAGAGTTCCCTATTCACATTTCAACCTTTGGTACGAAGAAAGAGAGATATAACGCGGTCAGAGAAATATACTGGGGCCGTTTTCTATCTTACTGAGAAAGAACTTCTTTGGTATTCATTGAATAGAGAGAGACATTGTCTCCGGAAGCCGATTGAAATAGATTAGTACTTGTTACGGTGCTTTAGGTACTGCTATGAACTTCGGTGCTTAGTTTCTTTTGTTAGAAAGTACATCAATATGGTAATTAATTTAAATGACACCCACAGCAAATCCATGACTAACATGAACATGTCACACGGCTGTAACACAGCACCTACTGAACAAATGAACTGTCACATAATGCGCTGTGTTTATCTAACTATCTTCAGTATTTGACAAGGTCCTGTTTTTTTTTTACTCTGGAACGAAAGTTGCGTCTACACGATTAATCTGTAACACAAATTTCGGTCTTCCGATTAACATTAATTACAGCATGCATACTTCCTGTAATTCACTTTAGAGTTTTGTGCTTGATGGTTTTTTTTTTTTTTTTTTTTTTTGGCGGTTTCAGTGTAAATATTTTATCACACAAATGGGGTACACGGAAGGAGCCTCCTCGAAGATCATGCAGAATAGTGAAATATGAAAACTAATACGATCGGGCGTACCCTGGGAAACATTAGGAATAATCCTAATGGCAGATCCTTCCACCACCAGGACAAATTTCAAAATAAACGGTTTTTTCAAAGCCAGCTCTTTGAATTATATCAATAAACATCGAAGGTATATCACCAGAGAAAGAGATTTTAATATCTGATATTTAATTGTGTTTATAGTTTAATATTTATTAATTAATGTTATTTGTTTTTTCAACTTGTTATGTCCTGGACACGAGAAATAAATAAATAAATCACACAAATTAAGTATTATTTAACTAGCTTCAATAACATTTTGAAATATAAATCTTACCTTTGAAAATGTTTCGACAGTTGGCAGAAAGAAAGCATGAATTATTGTTGTAAATTATTTAATGGTGTCGTACAGCGGATAGAAGAAGTCGAATGACGATTAGAAAAGGTTTCTTTGATTTAAATATTAATGGTTAATTTCTGGGGCTAGGGAGATATCTGATACAATCCCTATCCACCCAAAACATATGTAAATGGATTTTTAACTTTCTTCGGAATAGAGCTTTCTGCACTTCAGAAATAATATGAAATGCCCCTAGAATACAGTTAGCATTCTCTATAGGATATTATTTAAAACACTGAGTAATGTAAAGGTACAGTACATATTTGTGTTGGAATTATGAGTTAGAGTATTGCAAAGTTCTTTCGAAAATTTACCATACAATTGGTTTTAAAGCTGTTCATGCAGAATATCGTACATAACGTCATGTTAAGGTAGAATGTACAGTGTTTTGATATAAAAAAACTAGCATAGTTATTAAGATAATCTAAGCAATACAGACCCCGCTATAGTGGCTAGAGTGGGAGGTATAATAGGCACAGATTCAAATCCCGTGCCCCGAATCCCGGTCGTACTGATTGCGGGTTGTAGTTGGTGTTTTTCGGTTGTTTTTTTTTTTATGATGCTTTCACTTTATCACCTAGGTGAATGGTAAGGCGGTCTCCAACTTTCACCTTATAAACTAAACATGTTACAAAAATGTATTTATAAAAGAAGTTTTGGAGTCAGATGAAAACACAAAGCTCCTTTCGCCTCTCAATAGTTTAGGATAACCAATACGGCGTGGTGAATAAAGCTTTTCATCCATATCAATTCATGATATTTGCTTAGAACTAAAGAGGCCAAATTATTAGTTACTGAATTTGGCTGAAAATAAAAATCAATACAGATGAAAATTGTTTATGCATAATGCTCTCAACTGAGCCACTATGTTTACTCAAATTTGTTCTTGAATATGTTGGTATTTATTTGTCTGACTATTCGGTTTTTCCATTTTCGGCTCTTAAAAGTTGGAGCTCGAAATGAAAAATAAATTTTAAATAATGTATTTTGTAAATAATTCCGGCTTACGTCACATTCTAAACCAGGGTTATATAATTTTATCCACGAATAAACGTGTAAAAAGATAAGGGCGTTGAGTCGTGTCCTACGATTTTCCTTATCATTTCCGAGACACCGTATGCATTTACAAGCAGAGCACTCACAACGTATTCTGAATAACAATTGTCTCCAGGACGGAAAAACACGAACTGTTTTAGAGTCTGCGAGTGTGGCCCACCGGAAATTAATTTGGCGCTACGAGCGAGGCCATGCCAACTGCCCCTGTATGTAGGCTGCCCGGCTGCGTTCACGCGTCATTAATCTTGGCGCGGCCTCATTACGCGCTTGGCCTACCCTGAGAGCGACGCCATGTTTAAATAGCTGAACGGGGACACTGTGCGTTTGAGATGTCAGGAGATTGACAACGCTATACAGAACTCCGCCACTTTGACTTCAACGCGATAGTCATACTGTCATACTAATAATATGTCTTTATTGTAGGACACAAGTTTTATTTTTACGGGATTTTTATTTTCTTGAGCATCATTAGAATAGTATTGAAAAAGGAGTCAAGGAAATAAAAATACGAGGGGTGACCTGAAAGTAAGGTAAAAAGCGTATAGTGAAACGTGTACATTTTATTACATGCAACTAATACAGCCAACTTATAGTTCATACATTAGGTTGTTTCAAGATAATTTCCATATCGGTTTAGCCACTTGGCACTTCGTGGGATGAGTTTGAATATGCCCTTCTGGTAAAAAACGTGTACTTACGTGTTCAGCCACGCAGTCGCGAAGTGTTTCACTTCCTCGCCTGAAGCGAATCGTCGGCCTCCTACTTGCACCCTCAAGTGGGGAAAACGGTATAAGTCGCTTGGAGCGAAGTCAGGGTTATAAGCAGGGTGATGTCCCAGTAAAACAGCTTCAACTGCGATCCTCGTCGATGACGTTTTCTATACCGGCCGCAAACTTTCGACACCATTCTGCTACATGCTTACGAGACATTACAGTCTGTCCATATACCTTTATCAGCTGCAAGTGAATTTCACCTTTGGTTACATGTTTCACACACATATATCGTGTAACTGAGCGGATTTCTTCGCGAGACTAGTTTTCCAAACGAGTCGCCATTTTTGTTCACCTACAACTAGCGTTGTAGGTGGCGGTTAGCCAAAAGTCTGCACAGTGGCGAACTGCGTGTCTTTAAATTGTAACATACTACTGATTACACGAGAACGGATGACACTCCAGGAATTTTGGCCTTGTAACCATAGTTTCTGATCCCCCCTTGTAACTTTACAACGTTCTCCTCCTCCTGGTGATGAATTTATGCTATCTTGGGAAATTTAAGTATTTGTGTTGTTGACCGTAATGTGTGTGCATTCAGTACTGTAAAAAAATATAAAAAAAGACGAAAGGCGGGAGAGCATGAAAACCGGAGCCAACCCATTGAAGCCTCCTCTTCCAAAAGACTCCTTGCTGGACACCACGTCTAACATTCCCATAATCATTGGCTTCTGCCATATGCACCACAGAAAGATTTGGTATTTAATCTAGAACTTATCGTGACTAAAAATAGTGCACTCAGCAAAGTTCCGATCATAAAATTTTCTTCGACCGCTGGGGTTATTCTTCCAGGTAGTCCTATGGTAGGTGCCAGACCCCGTCATGGTGTCGCTGTAATTTGAAACAATCAGTATGGTCAAACAACTCTTCCTCTAGTAACAGAAAAATCATGATTTGTTCTTAAGCAAATTCGACAAACGATACAAATTCTAATATGGAATTTTTCTGTATATTGGATTGAAAAGTACTGTAGGAACCAGAATCAATTTATTCAATTAAATCTCATTCCCAGTCTCAGACACGCTGTGCAAACATCAACAATGTGATACAGGGAACTTGAACATATATTGACCCTGAGGAACTTAGCAAATAGTGCAGATTTATCGTGAAAAATGTAGGATTTGGATTTGACGTAATACAGAAGAGAGAGAATACGGACTTTTCGACTTACAATTAATGAGAGGTACTTAGCATCAGCTATTGTAACATTTGATAGGAGCTTCTATGAACAAAGAACGTTCATCATCTATCTGGTGTTAAGCACACACAGCATAAGTACACCACGTTACAGATAATTAAAAGCATAAGTACAACACGTTGTTACATAATAAGGAAAGTAGATGTAAGATTGTCTACTAGAAGAGTAGGTGGATCGACCATAAGAGAAGGTGCGTTGAACAGAAGCAGGAACACTTTGTAACTTGTAACTGGATAGAGAAGTTTATCCATAGTAGATTAACAATGATGCAAAAATGCTGGAAGAGCTAAATGATGGTTACAACATTTCTTTATGTACAAGGTACGTTAATAAATTATCGGACCTTCAGTAAGAAAAATACAGAAACCGTCCTTTAGACAGCACATAATTATCTCAAAAGCCTCGCTGTTGGAAGTATTACATAAATACCTCTTGAGAAATGAACCTCAACTATGACAGCGGGTTCCACTGCATCATATATATCGTGCTAAAATTGTTACTTTCATCTTGGAGAACAGTTAAAACTAGCATGGAGCCATGGACGACCGAAGAAAATTGAATCGGGGTAGGAGATCAAATGGTTTGCATTTCATTTGAACAAAAGAAACATATAAGGTGCATTATCTACACTTAGTTACACATAGGATGACTGTTAATTAATGACTCGTCTGTTCATGAGTTAGTTAGGTTATTTTCCCGTAGATAATCACTTCATATTTTATTTCAGAGGGATTAATTAAGGTGCCACATAATCTAACCAGATGGCACATATAGACCGTTTATCAAGTGCTCGTTGGATTTGAAAATGGCAGTGGAAGCTCATGACATTATCACAATCCACTTGAACAATTTTTCGTTGTTAATATTATTATAAAATTATTATTATGCTATTATTTTATTAATTATATGTATAATAATTATTTGTGTTATTGTCTGTAACCTGTTGTATATAATATATTGGTTTTCACAGATCATTGGTCTATATTGTGATCGGGATAGCATTAGTTTATAGTCTTTAAGGATTTTGTTTTGTAGTATCTTTGGCCCGCAACAGCTGGCCGCATTATTATTAGGAGTTCGCTGGTCGAGCAAGCTAGGCGGGTTGTTGCGTCACGTATATAATGTCGCGTGACATGAGTTTGAGCTTCACTGTGAGGAAGTTTAAAAGTTTATAGAATGTGTTAACAAGTTTGGTTGGATGTTATATGAATGTAAATAACTGATTCAAGCACGGATATTATAAAATCCATTGCTGTTTGCTCAGAGCAGTCTATTTTCATTTGCGACATGGTAACAATACTTCCCGTTTGTTGGTGGTTTCATAATTAACCATATTAATCAAAATTTGTTTATGATGACGGCTTGCACGTGTAGAGTGATGACAATATTGGCCTAAGTTATCCAAAAACACAACGTCATCACCGGTTAGTGCAGCAATACCAATAATTAACGTAGATGTGAGAGGGCTGTCTTGGATGATAGTGAAGCATAGAAATGTCTTACCACTTCCATACTAATTAGGTAAATGCTTATAATTGGTGAAACCTCCCAGGATATCATAGGCTCTACTGACATTTAACTCTTTGCATAATGAAAGATCGAGGGCACTTAATGGACCAGTAACTGGAGACAGCCCTTAATCAGTGCTTAAAACGAATGGATTGAGGGGAAGAAAAGAATTCTTTTATAGTTTTCACGTTGCGCGAGGCAATATGTAGGATTTATTCTTTCGTTTAAATGATTTAATAGTGCGATATCAAGAGTAACTGACATTGAAATCAAGGAATTAAAACTGTAGAAACATCTGAATAGCAAGTTCATTTTTGGTGTGATACTTCTAGTTCCAAAGACTTTTTTTTTTTACATATGGCTTTACGCCTCGTCAACGTTAAGGACATTAGAAACGGAATGGGACGGGAGACAAGGAACTGAAAGGAATTCGTCTATGACCTTTTGAAGGAATCATCCCTGTATTCGCCTGGAGTGATTTGGGGAAACCATGGAAACCCAAATCTGGATGCCCGGACGGGGATTCGAACCGGCGTCCTACCGAATGCGAGGCCAGAACGATAACCGCTACCCACCACGCTCGGTATGTATATTTCAAAGAGCTCTTACTGCTAGTGAGACTACTTTTTCTGCGAGAACCATTTGAGACGAACAAAATATTTTTCACACTTTCATTTTTCGTGTAACAACGATCACCTTTACCCTGGAAAACAAGTGGTATGAATGAATGCACGAGGAACTTGAGTCTGGTCTGAGTCTACTTCGGTAGACTTGTTTTAGGCACCGGGAAATCTTCGTTTTCCTGGAACCTGTTGCCTTGAGAGTATCATATTTTGAAACCTCTAGTCTTCAAATTTAATTTAATTTAATTTAATTGCAATGGAGCACAGGCTCCGGTGGCAATTTCCCTACACACCCATCTTCCCCCTATCCTGCACCCACCTACATTTGCCCTCTACAAATTTTATCTTTAAATTCCTTCAAAGTTTTCGGTAAATTATTCATCATTTCTCTTGGTAACTCATTCCAATCCCTGACACCCTTACCTAAAAAAGAGAATCTTCCCACACCCTTGTGCCTGGAATTGAGTGCCAGCTTGTGGTCATGGTCATCTTTTCCCTTCCATGCACTACTTTTCAAGCCTATTGCAATATCTTTCCATGCCTCATCGCCAGTATATGCCCTGTACACTCCCATGACCCTCCTCATCCTCCTCCTGTCTTGCAATGAATACCATTCCAGCTCCTTTATCATATCCGTCACTGATTGCATTCTGCGATAATTTCCAGAAACAAATCTAGCAGCCCTTCTTTGCACCCTCTCCAACTCTTGTATTTGATACGTAAAATGAGGGTCCCACACTACACTACCATATTCGAGCAATGGTCTGACCAAAGTTTTGTAACCCAATTCCTTGACTTCTCTCGTACATCCACTCATAACTCTCTCCAACAAGTGCAGAACTTTGAAACCTTTTTTTACCACCTGTCCTATGTGTCCTGCCCAGTTAAGTTTGTTATCAAAAGTAATTCCAAGATATTTGCATTTCAAGTCTTCAGCAAGCAATTCTTTCCCCACCTTATATTCATAATTAACCTTTTGTTTTTTATTTGTGTATCTAATAAGCTGACTCTTCTTTGCATTTATCTTCATTCCATGTTTACCAACCCAATTAGATATCCTGTCCAGATCACCCTGCAACTGTTTACAATCCTCTATCGTTTTGATTCTTTTATACAGCATTATGTCATCTGCAAACAATCTAATTTCAGATAGTAAACAATCAACACAATTATTCATTAGAATAATGAATAGCAATGGTCCCAATACGCTACCCTGTGGCACACCCATTTTTACTTCTACTTCTTTTGATACTACATTTCCTACCCTAACTTTCTGTTTTCTACCTTTTAAAAATTCTTCTACCCAGCAAATGACTTTCTTATGGTAATGGGTTTTACCTTATTTACTACCATTTTATGACTTACTCTGTCAAACGCTTAGACAGATCTAGTGCTACACTATCAATTTGGCCTCCCTTGTCCATTTCATCTGAAATAACTTGCATATATCCCACCAACTGAGATTCGCATGAATATCCCTGCCTGAAACCATGTTGCCTGCTTGAAAACC
Organism: Vandiemenella viatica; assembly: GCA_031002005.1. Lineage (NCBI taxonomy): Eukaryota > Metazoa > Arthropoda > Insecta > Orthoptera > Morabidae > Vandiemenella > Vandiemenella viatica. Next base: position 137,828,900 of record CM061919.1, read on the forward strand.
AATTACGTTCCTCACATATATTTCTGATGTGGTTGCATATCAATCTTTCTATTAATTTACCTACCACTGATGTCAAACTGATTGGCCTGTAATTCTCAACTCTACTTCTCACCCCTCCCTTATGTACCGGTACTACTATTGCACTTTTCCAGTCCTGTGGTAAGCAGCAAGTGTCTAGACTCAATTTAAATAATATTTCAAGATAAGGTACAATGTCACATCCGGCTGTCTTTAAGATATCTGTAGTAATATTATCTTCACCAGCCCCTTTATATTTTTTCAGCTTTCTTATTTCCTTCATTATTTCCTCAGGATAGATATCAAATCTTTTACTATCGTCATTTCTAACTGTGTTGTTAAGCTCGTTCTCCGAATTAGACCCTCCTGTTTCTGATTCATTGTCCCTAATGCTTTCACTGAACCAGTTACTTAAAATCTCTGCCTTTTTCAAATCCTCAGTAACTTCTTCTCCATCCTTATCTATAAGCATCTCTACTCACTCCCTTCCCCTCTGTTTCCTGATATAGCCATAGAAATTTCTAGATGCATCAGTCAATGGTCCCCCTGCACTGACAATACTCTTCATAAACCCATCTTTAGCCATTTTCTTTGCTGTTATTAAGTCCTTGTTTAGTTGTTTTAAATATTCCCTACTACCCTGCTGTCTCTTAACTCTGTTATGTTCTTTTCTTACCAACCTCTTTAACCTCCTCACTTCCCTATTATAGTACATAGGTTCTCTACTTCTCTTTATTTTTTGCTTTGGAATAAATTTTTCTTCCCCCTTTCTGATTATCTCCTTGAACTCTTCCCACCTTGACTCTACTGTACCTGAGCCTTCCTTCCATTTGCTGAATTGTTCTCTGAAATATCTCCTCAAATTTGAAACCTGTGCCTTTTTATAATTGTACCTATTTCGCCCTTCATTTTTGGCTGCTGGTTTACTGAATCCTCTAATATCCATCAGAACTGCTTCATGAACACTTATTCCTTCAGTTACTTGATACCTCAAAAGGTTTTCATCGGGCTTAATTAGAAATATATCCTAAATGTTTTGTCCCCTAGTGTTTTGCTCAACCACTTGTGTAAATCCTTCTTCCCTTATTAAGATATTTGCAAATCTTTGTTCCCTTGTGTTATTTATCTTATTCCCTTCCCAGTTTACACCTGGTAAATTTCAGCCATTTCATCTATTTCTTTAATATCCTTCGTTGTGTGATCACATAGCGGAGCTCTCGCATATGAGAATTGTAGGTCCTTGACAACAGTGCGCAGGATGTCGTATAGTACCTGCAGTTGCGTATATGAGATGAGGCGCGTTGGGTTGACCCTACTACCCAACTACTGACTTTTTATTATTAAAATATTTTACTTGATGTAAATCAAATGTTAGATGCAACTATTGTTCAACTTACAGCGGAACAGAATGCCTTAAATACATACATAACTTAGCAACACCTACCGTAACATTTGGTAGGAGCTTCTATGAACAAAACATGTTCATCAGCTTTGCTGATTAAGAACAGCTCCCTGTTCTAAGCGTGCTCTTGTAGTCTGCCAGATCATATTTCTACGAGTCTCTCGTACGAATCAGAGAAGTAGCTTCTCCACTTTTCTGCTGCTAAATGAAATCTCAAACTCGCATATATGACGCTCTTATTAGTTTCTCTAAGTGTCTGCCTCTTCGAAACACAAATCTCGCATCATATAAGGGCGATTTCAGTTTGAGTATCAAATACAGGAATTGGATAAGGTGCAAAGGAGGGCTGCTAGATTTGTTTCTGGAAATTATAGCAGAATGCAATCAATGACAGATATGATAAAGGAGCTGGAATGGGATTCATTGCAAGACAAGAGGAGGATGAGGAGGGTCATGGGAGTGTACAGGGCATATACTGGCGATGAGGCATGGAAAGATATTGCAGTAGGTATGAAAAGTAGTTCATGGACGGGAAAAGATGACCACGACCACAAGCTGGCACTCGATTTCAGGCACAAGGGTGTGGGAAGATTTTCTTTTTTAGGTAAGGTTGTCAGGGATTATAATGAGTTACCGAGGGGAATGATAAAAAACTTACCGAAAACGTTAAAAGAATTTAAAGTTGAAATTTGTAGAGGGCAAATGTAGGTGTGTGCAGGATATGTGGAAGTTGGGTGTGTAGGGAAATTGCCACCGGAGCGTGTGCTCCATTGAAATTAAATTAAATTAAAAAAAAGGAACCAGGACAATTTACTATCTGGATTTCCCGCCAGATAATAATATGCCAGTTGACGTCCAGTTATCATTAAAGTACGTCTTATCCACTAAAGATGAAAATGTAGCTTTATATTAGCCGCGTCCATCATGTCTGATCCAGAGTACACTCAGCCTAATATGGTCGTTAAAAGTTTTCAAAATACTGTTTCTAAATAACTATAAAACGTCGATTTTAATTAATTCGAACGCTAACAATAATAATTATTGGCACTATCTACAGCAGATTTAATTTAAGAAAAAACATATTTTTTTAAATTTGATTTCTTTTGCTACCTACTATATATACCTATACATTTACAGGGAATAAAACAGAAATTTCTTCTTCTTGAACCGACTCCTTAGAAAAGGTAACCGACCGTAATGAATAGTATTCTCTGTTATCTGTTGCTCTTATTTAGGATGTAATCTTATGGATGTCGAAACAATGCCGGAGGTTCTGAGACAAAGAAAAGCAAAGTTAATTTAAACGGTAAATATTTTTATTGGCTAGAATATTCCGTGATATCATTGAATACATATTAGATATTAATAAAAAAATAATAAAATATTTAGTTGAGCTAATGTGAGGTACAACAGAAAGTTATTGTCTTTTAATGAGTTAGAAAGAAAAGTTCTTGATTCTTTAATACCTAATTAGAAAACGAAACTACTACACATATATTTATATTTATTTTTTAGCGAATTACTTATGGATCTATAAATGAATTAAAAAACAGCATATTTATACTGTGTTTGCTATTTTCAAACAACTTACCATTTCCATTGTCTGTATATTATCTTGTATATTTTAGGTATACAGAGCAATATCTAGGAAACTGAAAGATTTTCAAGTGTAAAGGTCAGAATTAATTTAAGCTTATGTGAACAAATCAAAACGTAGGTACACAAACGGCTTAAGGCTGCAGCACTAAATTTTATGAGAATCATCTAATCCATATAACAAAGATTACAAGCTAAAACTTTCATCATTTCACTCAGACAACAGCAAAATTGTTTTTTACGTGTATCGGTTGGCTCAAATATTTATTTAAATTTCTCATTTGGTTTCAGTGTTGGTAAATAAAGGTTAGAGATTAAAAGCGATTATACTGACGATTTTAAATTTGACTGGTAAACACATACAGTAAATTACGGACAACTTTCTTAAACAGTTTCGTGTGAACCAAATTACTGAATTAATTCATCATAATCATACTCTTTCTTTCCAGCGTTAGGCCTGTTGTCATCTAAAGGTGTTTTTACACCCTTCAGGTGATCTACAAGGCATTAGTATTTTCCTGAGGAGGTAATGGAATATTATCTGCGATATTCTAATTTTTCCCATTCCTTTGACTTGTTGAAACCACATTTCTTTACGCCGCTTCATATTTCAATCGCAGAAGTTGTTTTTCAACTAGATTTTGTTTTTATTTTTTTATTCTCGCTATAACTTTATGTTTACGTCCTTCAGTTCTTCTCAGGAACTTGATTTTTAACATAGTGAGTCGTCACTCATCTTGCAACTTTACTGTCAAGTCTCCTGAAACATAAATAAGAAATTCCCTTTCCACAATTTTGTATGCCTCAAGTCTGGTGGGCATTTCAAATTTTTTCAGATTGATGATTTGGTCTATTATCCTCAGCTCCTCGTTGTAATATAGTATTTTGAAATGTTTTTTTCTTCCAAATTTGTCAGATATCATTCAAAATATTTAAATGTGTTGATTTGTTCTAAAATTTCGTTATTTAGGGCTGTTTTGGTACGGATTTGTTCCTTACCTTTAAATCCCATAATTTTTTTTATTCCAATGTAAAAAATTTCATATTAAATTTTTTGGCTCTCCAGCTCAAGAGATGTACTGAAAATTGTGGATCATCGTTATAAAAAAAAGGTAAGTGAGGCTCACACACAGATTAATAGATATCATAGTAAAAACAGTTTAAGTGATTTTCATAAGAAATTTTAGTACCTATTCGAATCTAAAAATTTGTATCTTGCAGAATTAATATAATTAAAATATTATCTCTGCTGTATTGTTTTCGGAGAGAACGTAAGTGACGAATGCTTATTGATTATTCCGTCATTAAGAACAGCTAGAAACGGCTGCTGCAGACGACGTAGTGTGGTAGAATATGCAGCGTGGGAGCGGCAACAGGTGTCTTGCCCGTCGGTAACAAGAGCTTAAGGGCCAACAAGCTTACACACTGGCTTCGCTGCAGGTTGCTAAAAGACTTTAAAACCTCCCATTCAATGAGATTTTAGAACATCCACTTCTTGCAGCTGTGGAAGTTTTCAATGAAAACCATTCAGTAAACGGCAAAAGCCAAAATTTGATTAATGATGTTTTACGAATACGTATTTTCAACGAATCGTTATAAATTGTAGCTCTTCCTCACATACTGTTCCTCGTAATAAAAAACTTGTACCGTTATATCGGATTTTTTAAAAGGACAATAGCTACTGAATGAAGTGATAATATGAACCGTTTCTTTAAGTTACACTAAAACCTAATAACTGTGAAAATTTGTTAGACATAATATTTACTTATAATCCAGAAAGTAGTATCCAAATTGTTTCAAATTTATAAAAGAAATTGCTATACGTTTTGTTTTATAATATACAGTACATTAGGAATAACTGATTTTACCTCTTCCTGCTTTATTTATTAGAAATATAAAATGAAAATAGTATGCTACTTAAAGTGGAGTTAGAAGAATTTACTACCTTACAGCTTTAAAGTAAATTCGTTGCAAATAACACAAAACTTTAACTACAATAGATAAACATGTAAGAAATGTTTGTTAATGCTAACTTACTGTTTTTTTCTAATTTAATCAAAATTATTTATATGCAGTGAGATTAAGAACATAAATTTTTAAGGAGCCATCTAGACAAAGGCTTTCATGATTTAGAGAAATCGTGGAAAAGAAGGAATGTGTTTAACTAGAACAGCATTAGAAGCGTAACCTTCGAGGTTATGGATCCTAACGGCATAGCCCTTAAGGCTATTAACTCTGTTCAAAAAGTAGACTTACCTAAATAGAACAATCGTTGTTATGGTTCATGGTCTAGGGAATCAGAAATAGGTAAAAATAACAAGGTATATGGGACACCATTCATAAACAAAAGAAAATCTCATTAAATGCAACTGCTCATAATCAATAGCATAGGTAACATCGAGGTTAGTGGAAAGATAAAGTATCGAAATCAAACCTTAAACCTTAGTACGACTTGATATTAACGGAAGATAGTGGTTGCTTTAAATCTTATTGTTAAGAATGAACTCTTGCAGTAAAAAAAAAATCGGAGTCTACGGGATCCATTGGTTTGAGTCCGTTTCTCTGTGATGGGATTATAAACGGTATTTTTGCTCTTGCTCACGAGCAGAGGTGATTGCTAAGAGATTTTAAAACTTGAATAAACTTCAAAACTCATACTGCGTGCGGCATATTTTGTGGTCCAGTGAGTATCAAAAGTCAAAGCAAATTTGTTTTACACAATTCACCTTACGTTAGGTGTGCATGTTTTTTTTAACGTGTCGTTTTACACATTCAAGTTAATTGACTTCAGCCAATTCATCTGACTGTTTTCAAAAATTGTATTATGAGTGAACATTTCTAATAATTCCAGAAATAACGCTTCGTTAGCCCTCAGTTATTCAGTATACTCATAACGTAGGTGAAACGTAAAAAGTATCATGTTACGTGTAATTTGATGTTACACATGTTGTTATATTCCAAAATATTTTCCTTTTCATTTAGAGAGCTTTTTTATTTTATGTTTTACATTACGATATAATATTGACGTCGTATCTTGAAGTGATTTCGAGGATGTGCTGGTAGGTTGCTCCATAGTCACAAGCAGGTGAATCATTGATTTCCCATTTGTGCATAAAGTACGCCATCTTTCTTGAGTACTTCTAAAGCAATTAACCTCATAGTGTTCCTCGTGCCTTAAAAATTGAAGCCTGTGAATTATTTCATGATTCACAGACAGATATTCGTTCCACATTTCCCTCAGTTTAAATTTAACATTAAAATCTGGTCAAATGTCTACGGGTTTTTCCATGATTGTAAATTTCATTTAAATTAAATCAGGGACAGAAGATGTAGATGTTCATCTAAGAATGAATTATTGTACAGCTGACACGAAGATTTTGTTTATTTCCGAATACTATTTAAATTCCAGGGACACGCCTATACGTATCCGTTATCAAGAGGTGGACTGCTAAAAATCTTTGTCTCTATATAAGTCGGTAATGGGATCTGCTGTTTGTTAAAAATGGCATCACGTAGAAATTACAGAATCTATTTTGATGAAGTTTTCACAGTACGAAAGCTCATGGTATACATTAAAATTTGCTGTGCGTCTTAAGACCCTACATCAACAAGCACGGAAACAAGAAATTATACTCTGTTCATAAACTCACAAGATATGAACCAAAGATTATTAATACAATTCAGATGTAGCATTGTGCATTAAAGATTAACTCTCCAATAGGCATTACATTCCCTAAAACAGTACGTAACTTTTTTAAGGCTACTATTCATTGTTTGTTTCTTAGAAAATTTATTTTTACATAAATTCATCAGATTAAGCTTTGGTTTTACGTAGCAACGGACTTTAAATTAAATTAAAATTGCAATAGAGTGTATGTTCTGGTTGCAGTTTCCCTACACACCCATCTTCCCCCCTTCTAGCACCCACCTACATTAGCCCTCTACAAACTTTACCTTTAAATTATTTCAACGTTTTTGGTAAATTATTCATCATTTCTATTGGTAACTTATTCCAACCCCTGAAACCTTTACCTAATAGAGAATCTTCCTACACCCTTGTGCTGAAATCGAGTGCCAGCTTGTGGTCATAGTCATCTTTTCCCTTCCATGCATTACTTTTAATTTTTTACACCAATATCTTTCCATGCCTCACCGATTTTTCTCTTCCGATTATGTGAATATTGTCTTTTACTTTTTACTATTTGTAATGTGTTAAGAACGTTATAGTTTTATATTCTTACAGCAATGTATGGGCAAAACAGTTAATGGAAAGGAGCCGATAAGATGAAAGGCAAATATTTGGTAAAGGGAACAATGCAAAAAAAAAAAAAAAAAAAAACACTTTATCGAAAAATTTACACTGTTTGCCGACAGATGGTTGGTACCAACTTCAAAAAATTTTCTTTAATTTTTCTTTGGGACAGTGAGGCTTCAGCGTATATTTAGCAAATAATTTTTATCCAGGCTGCATTTCGATACAACCAATGGTTCACATGGGCGAAGCTGACTTTAAATAATAGTTTTTTTATATTACTATCAAAATAGTTCGTAGTTATTATTTATGTTGTAAAAATTATTTTCAAGATAATGACAGGAATGAATGGGAATATTTGCCAGTTTCGTCATACAAAAAAAGGGGAGACTGCAACAATTCGCTCGCGAAATAACTTACACACTTTGAGAGAGAAAAGGTCGTTCCGTACCTTAATTGGATCCAGAAATCTATTTTTTCAATGAACGAAATTGATAGCAGCATTCGTCGCTGGAATGGGTTCGCTGAATGGCTTCATTAATCGCGTTTATGATCGACGCCCTCTTCCGACGTACAACCTGTTATCGATATCCTCTGTGCGTGGCGTGGGCAGTACGTGGAAAAAGGGCGTCGCAAATTCTGCCAGCCGCGATAATCGGTTTCAAATTTTATGGAGGCGGATGACGGATTTATCGCGCTCGAGCAGTTTATCGCGAGCGCCAGGGCTGTGCGAAATAATGAAAATAACTTAGTATAGGACGGAGGCGTAGCACACCGGAATGAAAAAGAGTTCAGTTGTGTATTCTCAGATCTGGGCTAACCGTTTTAAGAACTTTTAATTTCGCGCAGTACAGTTTTAGCGGATGCAATTAGGGTAGTATCAGAGGTATAAAATGCAATATGAAACAGTATACGTCTCTTTGAATTGCAGTGATTGTGTACCAGTGTGACGCGCAACGGAATGACATTAACGGCGCTATTAAATCGCTGTTTGCGAAACGAATGAAAATATCCGCGCATAATGTCAATAATTACGTCAGGCAAATAACGCATATTCCAACTCCAGTAGCGCTGCCTGGGGCAACTATTTGCAAATAAATTTCGCGTTGTGTTATAAACGCACACAGCATGATAGTTGAACGATTTATTGCTTTTACATCAGGAAATATATCTTATGTGTAACTATGCATTGTCAAGTTAGTACAAAACTAATTTAAATATCTGCGGTGGTGTTTAATTGTTTATAAACTTTGTATACAATATATTTAATACTAATGTGGTGGAAGCGTAAAATTTTGGCAATTAACATTCTAAATTACGTGTATAAAATTAAAACGCGCTATTAAATGAAAATTTCATTTAAATCAGAGGACTATTAAGCACTTTACCATGCGTATAAGGGTGCTTCCGAAAATAAGTGTACTGTCTGCTATTTTTATATGTAATTCCAATGGTATCTATTTTTATTTGATATATAGATACGTAATTTCGTTTCTGTCTGATGAAAGAAGGTGGCTATGTGAACCATAACATTCGTTAGCAGGGAAATAAACGATAAAATATTTTCGTAGCTGTAACAGAGTACTAAAATGCTGTATCTACTAATAATACACTTCCAAATCGACGAAGCTATCAAATAAATGGAAGAAAAATTTAGACGTTGAATCTATGTTATAATTGCTGGATATATTACATTTTTTCATTGAATAAGAATGAAGACGTAATGAATTTACTGAGAATACTATTAAAAGATCATGATGGACTAATTACAAACAAAACCCAAATAAAAATACTTAAGAGAAGCTGAAATTACAACATTAACCGCAAACTAAATGTAAAACAGATTCAATAGTACATTAAATGCTATTTAGTTATTCGAGCAATGAAATTAAAACTCATGAATCAAGCAGGGAAAATACCAAAAGAAAGTTCATGAAATTGAGCCTTCTTGAAATAGAGATTATTATGAAAATTGAAGTATGAGTAATGTTTTTAGATAAGACAGTGAAGCTGACTTGTTAGAGTGTCAAGAAAAAAATATAATTAGAAGTATTTCAAATATCGTGATAAAGAAGAACGTTATACAATGAAGTGGACCAATAACATTTTAACTATAATGTAATAGATACTACAGCTGATGACTTTACCAATCTAAGTTATATTTTCTAGCCATGTTTATATTCAGCTGGTTTGTAAAAACGGTAATAAGTTTTATAACACATCATCTTATTATATGATTTGTTATTTTTGTGCAATCTCATGAATTAAATTAAATTATTTTTAGCCATTTAATAGCTTATTTTTATGCCATTACACACCTTAATGACATGGCATAACTTCTAACGTCAATGGTCGTAATTTGCAACAAAATACCAAATCAATATCAATTTGATTTACGAATAGTTTCTAAAAAAAAGAGAACATACGCCACACCAGTGAATAATAGTAAACGGAAACGATTTCAACAGTCAAGCGTTTAGTGTCAGATCTATGAAATTGGTTAACAATTGCAAATCCGGTTATATTTGACGGGTAAGACACTGAGTTTGCTGTTTCATCCACGATCTTCAAAACTACAATGTTTGAGCATTAGCTATTGTAAGTGTTTGAGTTACATGCACAAAGGCGGCTCACAACAAACGATTACGCACTATTTTTTTTTACCTACAGCTTTACGCCTCGTTGACGTCGAGGTCATTAGAGGCGGGACGCTTAGGCAGTAATAAGGAAACATACTACCACAAAAAACAAGCTTATAGCATTAAATTTGCCAACGCATCATACTGTTTACGTGTTGTCACCGCATCAACGATCATACTTGATCTGCCTTCGTATCCAGACTTGCGTTACATTCCAGCCAAGTGCACTATGTTCTTCTAGACCACTTGCTATGCAGTCAGAAACTTCTATTTCATAGATTGCAGTTACACGAACAGGAACATAACACGTAGGGCTTCAAAGGCATTTGACAGAGTAAGCAATAAAATGGCGGTAAATCAGGTAAAAACAATTGGAGTAGATGAGATAGTGATTTTCCGGGTAGAATAATTCTTGCTAGGTAGAAAGCAGAAAGTTAGGGTAGGAAATGCAGCATCAAAAGAAGTGGAAGTGAAAATGGGAGTGCCACAGGGTAGCGTTTTAGGACCATTGCTATTCATCATTTTAAGGAATGATTGCGCTGACAGTTTACTATCAGAATTTGGGTTGTTTGGTGACACAATGATATATAATAGGATCAAAACCACAGAAGACTATGAACAGCTGCAGGGTGCTATGGACAGGATACCTAGCTGTGTTGGTCAACATGGGATGAAAATAAATGCAAAGAAGATACAGCTTATTAGGTACACAGATAAAAACCTAAGGTTGATTATGGTTATAATTGCTTGTTGAAGACTTGTAAATAGCTGGGCATAACATTTAGTAACAGGCTAAACTGTGTAGGATACATTGGACAGGTAACAGGAAAACAGTTTTCAGAATCCTACACTTATTGGAGAGAATGTTGGGAGAATCTACCAGAGAAGTAAAGGAAATGGGTTACACAACTTTAGTCAGGCCATTGTTTGAATATGGTAGTGTAGTATGCGACCCAAATTTTGGGTATCATATAGAGGAGTTGAAGGAGGTGCAAAAAAGTGCTGCTAGATTTGTAGAAATTACCGCAGAACTCAGTAACCGATATGATAAAAGAGCTGGAATGGTATTCACTGGAACACGGGAAGAGGAAGGTGAAGAGGTTCATGTTAGTGTACAAGGCGTATAATGGTAATTACGTGAGGAAAGATTTTGGTGTAAGAATTAGGAGTATTGCATGGAAGGGAAAAGATGACCATGACCATAAGCTGGCACTCGGTTTCAGACAAAAGGCTGTGGGAAGATTTTTTTTCGTAGTTAAAGGTGTCAAGAATTGGAATAAGTTACCAAGAGAAATGGTAAATAATTTACCAAAAACATTGAATGAAGTTAATACTAAAATCTGGAGAAGGCAAAAGTAGATGGGTACAGGGATGCGGAAAATGGGTGTGTAGGGAAACTGCCACCGAAGCTTGCGCTCCATTGCAATTAAATTAAAAATTTACTGTATAAGCTCCTAATGACTCCCTGTCTGTTCTGTAATAAAAGTTCTGTATTTAATATTGTCTGTGGTAAGCCTTTTCGAAAAAGAAATATTCACAACATTTAACCATATACAAACAGATTCGGTGCATTTAAATCGTACAAACTGTCACAGATTACATTGAGAATTTTATATCATAGTTTAGATATTTTTTTGCTGTCGTCACTCTCTCGACTGGTTTTGATACAATCCCTATCTCTTTCTATCTTGCGCTAACCTCTTCAGCTCAACATATCCCTTACGACCTAGCTCCTTAGTTACGTGCTTCATATATTCTAGCCTTGTCTATCTCTACAGTTCTTACTTTCGACTGTTAAGCTTAATGCACACCTAAAATTAAAGCAAACTGTTCGTACACACACCAGGCAACAGAACTTAAAGTACTTCTTCGAAAAAAGCCATAGTAATAATACTTAAGTTTGCTTGGGGATCATCCATAATCACAAAATATTCTGATGGCAATGTCGAGGGGTGGTAGAAATAAATAATGCTTGCAAAAATATCAAAAAAATTTATCTACAAATTAAATTTTGAATTAGAGGAAGATATCGAAGAAAGAAGAAACAAAACAAGGTTGCTTCTGTGCTTTTTCCTTCCCAACAAACATTTCTTTGACAGTTAGCTATGAATTAACAGAAGAAATGTCAAATTCCACGAGACGAGCACTATATTAATATTATTTGTGAATGGACTGTATCAGATCAAGCAAAGCCCCCATTCTCTTCATGTATTGCAATTAAGAATTTTTCCAGAGTTTCCACTGGATTATCAGAATCCTGGAGCAATGAGGAGCTGTTCTTGTAACTTATGTTCTCTATTATCAGTGTATTTTTATTTGTGAAATGTGTAGATTATGAGGCGGAAATTGAGGACTGTTCCAACATTCGCCATTGTGATTGCGGAAAAAGGGCCTAAAAACTGTAATCAGGACAGCTGGTACGTGAGGGCCAGGACTCTAACCGTGTCCCATTGTGATAGCGCGTTATATACTGTGTGTCATCCAAAACAATGTAATTTTTTCTTAAAACGTTAAAAAAATCTGTTTAAAAAATAATTATCATCATTTTTTAGTACATGTTTAAAATGCGCAATGGTCTCTTTAGCAGATTGAACTACCATAAAACAATCATTTTAAAAGAAGTATAAAATAATTATAGTATTTAAGATTTTTTTAACGTTTTAAGTAAAAATAAAAAACATTGTTTTGTGTGACTGAAATATCTTTGAGTGAATAAAAAAAAAAGTGTAGAAAAGTCTTAATTTGTAGAAATGACATGGGAAATGCTGAAAAAATTTACATGTTACGAAAAAATATTTAAAAAAATAAGTATCTTCAAAATGGTGACATTTTTACTAAAATAAAATTTTGTGCTATAGTAGGAAATGTTGTGACCAATCTGCGGTTGCACGATTATCCTTTCATTCCTGGATGGCATGGAATAAAATTAATAAAGACACATGTCTCGAAAAATTATGAAAAATATCAATATCTTGAAAATGATGGGACTTTTACTCAAATAAACTTTTGCCATATTGTAGGAAATGATATGATCTACCTTCTGTTGCACGATTGTCCTTTCTCTCCTGGACACCCTGTATAAGTATATACACGGTGTTACAAAAAGGTACGGCCAAACTTTCAGGAAACATTCCTCACACACAAACAAAGAAAATATGTGATGTGGACATGTGTCCGGAAACGCTTACTTTCCATGTTAGAGCTCATTTTATTACTTCTCTTCAAATCACATTAAACATGGAATTGAAACGCACAGCAACAGAATGTACCAGCGTGACTTCAAACACTTTGTTGCAGGAAATGTTCAAAATGTCCTACGTTAGCGAGGATACATGCATCCACCCTCCGTCGTATGGAATCCCTGATGCGCTGATGCAGCCCTGGAGAATGGCGTATTGTATCACAGCCGTCCACAATACGAGCACGAAGAGTCTCTACATTTGGTACCGGGATTGCGTAGACAAGGGCTTTTAAATGCCTCCATAAATGGAAGTCAAGAGGGTTGAGGTCAGGAGAGCGTACTAACATACTAACGAAACTAAAATGAGCTCTAACATGGAAAGTAAGCGTTTCCGGACACATGTCCACATAACATATTTTCTTTGTTTGTGTGTGAAGAATGTTTCCTGAAAGTTTGGCCGTACCTTTTTGTAACACCCTGTATATATATAAACAAACACTCAAATATCACTGCGAATTGTTGGAGAATATCGGCCATTGTGTTTATGCAGCAGGTACCTACTTTTGCGTAGTGCTCCTCGTTCTGACGGAGGCCGCGACCCGTCAACGTGGTGGTCGTCGACGCCCCGGGCCGCCGCCTATCGACCGGCCAGCCAGCCCAGGCCAGCAGAGCGCTGCCTCCCACGCAGCCAGCAGGTACGCCCACGCAGCGCTCCGGCGATGACGGCACAATGTAAGGAACAGGGCAGGGTGCCACGTTAAAGCGGTACCGAGTCGCCCAGCCCCTCTATGTTAAATTCACGCAGCTCGGCGTCTAACATTGTGGCATGTAGAATGCTGAATTTTTGGTACAGTTTAGGGCAGAATTTCTCAACCCCAGAACCAGTAATCTGTTAGAAATAATTCTACGAATCATTAACTTGGATGGGCACAATTTTTTTTACCTAAGTATGGGTTATAAACGAAACCTGCCAAAGCTCTCTTTGATGCGGAATGGAAACGTACTTTATTATAGCAACAATGCAGTCAATGCACTCATAACATGGAATCAACAGATTTTTGCCTGCGTTGAAATTTTCGTTATTATTACTAAATTTAATTTAGAAGCTAATGACTCTTTTACGATACTGCATCCATTATATGTGAACAATTTTCACTATCTTATATTTTGTTACGATATCTTTAATTAAATTATATCTAAATTTTTAATATTTTACCTGAAGACTACTGGTAGTCCGCGGATCAGAGGTTGAGAAACACTGGCTATATTTATGACTGTTTCTCGGGAAACTAACCAACTAACATTATTAATTATACACAATATTTCGGCGAAAAAAACTCAGTCGCCATCTTCATGTGTAGTCATAAAGACTTGAAGTTTGCATAGAGCTCGTTGTTGAAAAACTGGCATTGTTATGACATGGTTTATACCAATATTTGTTAGAACACTCTACAAAATGCGTTTTTAGTTGATTAAAACACACATGTGTTTGTTTTTTGACTTAGTAATTTTGTCTTGAAGCAAACTAGGTCATTCTATTTAATTTTTTGTAATAAAACTATGGAAAAATAGTATTATCTTAACAGTAATTTGCGGGACAATCCACGACTCTGAAAATCTCAAACGTTAGACAATGTGACTGAAAGCCGGCCTCGGTAGCGTAGGGGCTAGAGTACTGGCCCCACGTACCGAAGGTCGCCGGTTCAAGTCCGGCCGAGGGCATGGGTGTTTAAGTGTTGTGTGTTTGTGTGCTTGTTGTGTCCGTCCTGTGGTGTATGCAGAATTACTTGAAAGATATATATACACGTTGAGAAACTGAAAACCACTGGCTGTATGGCCGAAGGAAGCCAGATGCCATTAAAAAAAAAAAAAAAAAAAAAAAAAAAAAAATGTGACTGAAATATTTTTTTAAGTAAGGTCTTACGAGATTTATAAGAATAAGATATGAGATCGTTTACAAAGAAATAGAAACAACTTCCTCCTATATTATTTAATTTTTAAAACGCACAAATCTGAATACAAGAATTTGGATAAATGATTAATGTTTAACAAATATGCATAATTCAGAAACTGTTAAAACAAATGCCTTTCCAGCACAACTTTAAAAAAAATAATGCATAATTTATATCAGGGTACTCCCAAATGTTTTCCACAAGATTCAGTCTTTAGCCCATATCACTTTACCAGCTGCAAAACAAAGTTCACATTCGACTAAAACTCTTTTCTGTCAATTCAGTACTGATAATTCAGATCAATAAATCTGCTGATTGTTAAAGATTAATTTCCTCTCTGATTTATGTTAAATTAGCTTATGTACAAGACCAGAACATTTTAAATTTTTCGACATCCAACTTTTCTTGTGTGATTGGATATAGAGTATAAATATATGTATAACATTCGGAAATAACTCAGATACAGAAACATTGCATACACAATTATATTTCTCCCCGTAAATTTTAACACAGGTTTACTCCACAGAGAAAACCATACCTCGACAATTATATAGCTTTGTCTACAGTAGACTCCGACCTGACAGAAAGAATAAGGATAATTTTAAGAATCAGTTCTTTTAAAACATACCAGTTACCGTTTCTAGCACTTGCCGTGTATTACCGTAGATATTGTTTTACGACACGACAGCAGATATTATCTTTTAACTAGAATCAACTAAACTATTAATATTCAGTATGTGTTGTTACTCGCTATCCAGGCCTTTACTTGTTATACTGTGCGATAACATTCAAGAACGTGGTCAAGTGACTCATACTTTCAATAAGGTACTTAATTTTTTCATTGACATCGACTTCTCTCCCACAATGCACACACAAAGATTGTTTGTTAAAAAATCGACAGTGCCGCTTCTGTGTAGTAAGTATTTCGACGACTTATCACTGCTTTCGCAGTGCCCCTCTATATTGGGCTATAGTGAACCTTCACAAACACAACAAAGAAACCGATGGCTGATACAGAACAACAAATAATGGGCGTAGGTCAGATCAAGCAATGAGATATTATTAAAAGAATAATACCGTCAGTTTGAACATATTGAACAATTTATAATTACTCAAATTTAGTCAAAATTTGATTGTAGTCACTTGTCTATCTAATATTGCCTTTTAATTAAAATATTCAATATTAAAATCTACCAGCAATTAGTACAAACACTCATATACTCTGTAAAATGAAACAATTATTTCATGTTGGCAAAATCTTCTCGCATTCGTTCAGTCACCTTGCTCAAGAAGCCTTGCATTTAGCTAGCTACGGAAGTTGACAATAACCAATACTTACAAAATGAATGCTGAAAGAGATACGCTATTTTTGTTACACAGGAAAAAACGAAACTTATTGGAGATATTTATTCAGCTTTTCACGTATCCGCGTTAACAGTTGTTGCATGACATCTATACTATGTGTAGCTTTAACTACTTTTCTTATAGGATCTCGTAAAAACTGCTTTTCACATTCTTTGGATTGATCTTCTTAAGCCTAATAAATGCTATCATTCATATAATATATCACATCAATCTTCTATTCATATACACGTTATCAGTCTTTAATAGCTACCACAGATGAGCGTAACAAAAACTGAACTGAACATCATTACATTACTCTTTCGTCTCTCTCACGTCATCTCGCAATTCCGCTAGCTTTTGTTTTTCACATAACTTATTTAATTATGACACACCTTAGTTATACAAAGAAAATAAACCGAGGTACCTCAGGAAATACTCAAATATTTACAAGGAAACACCTAATCCAACCTGACAGCTCAGTCATACTTATATCACATATTATTAAAAACATAATTGGATCTGACATATTGATAAGATAATATTATATATCTTTAACTAATAAACCATGCTCTTCATTTACATGAAATGATTAATTAAAAAACGGCCAATCGGAAGAAACGACGTTCTGGTAACTTTACAAGTCGTAGTGGCCATCTTGGTTACTGAAATATTTAATTATAGCTAATAATACATTTCTATTAAATGATAAAACACTCCAGTACTCAGTTCTTTCTTCATATGAGGAAGATCAAGGAGAGTTTGTTGATAGAAACGTAATGGAAGTGAATTACCAGGATTGGAGCATGCAGCTAATTAGTTTCAAGTTTTTACGCAGTTTTAATCACGAAAACTTTTCATTTATTTGCATTTCATCAGGGATCTTATAGAATCTCATAATTTACATGATCTAAAACAGATGGGTTATGAGAATACACCACTAAAGCTGAAACATCACATAGAATCGATAACTTATTCACTTTACACAAAGCGTCAGTGCATTAGCCTTTTAAATGTCCATTTGATTGAGCACTGAACGTCTTATATATGTACAGGCTCTTGTAATTCAGACATGTAGATACCATCAGTGGATTCGCAAAGATCGAATATCCAACATTCCTGAACGAGTTATGTCTGCACTCACCGTCTGAGCTTTGTAGCCAACCTGCTAAATCGGTTATTAATATTGCACTCTTCCAGTTATTTAATAATATCTTTGTACATCCTTTTCTCAGTTTCTATTAACAAAACCTGTTGGCTATAAATAAACAGCGGCACCATATGTTATTACTTTAAAGCTCATGTAGACTTTTGATTTTCTTCAGTTCTAGGTCATCTCCTTAAAATCCTTCGGAACAATTCTCATGAATATAACAGATTTTGTTTCATGTATTCAGTGACTTATGTCTCAAACTCAACATTAGCGTTAACTCTGCCGACACACCAAGACTCTTAGTTACTCATTATGACCCCTTAAAAATATTTTACCATCTTTTGTAGATTTATTCCTCATACAAATAATGTATAATATACTTTATGGCGAGGGTCAGCTACCATTATTAGGCAAAGACTTCATTACAGTCTTCTTATAACACTAACGAGCATTATACAGGTATGTTACTCGTTATCAGAAATGTGTCAGGGAAGAGAGAGAACTGTCATTGACGGTTCATGGCAGTGGTTTGTTCCCGTCTATCTTGTTTGCGGCCGAGCGTTGGCTTGTAACAGCATTACAGTCAGTTCCAATTACTCCCTCAGATTCGGAGCACTGAGTCTATATCGAGTTTCGAAACAGTATTTGATGCTGACAGTGACGTGTAGGCCGCAACAAAACCGAAATGCCCGACCGATGTGAGCACCAAACATCCTTTGTATTCATTTGAGGATTTTTCAGAACCGTTTTACAATAAGAAACGAGTCGAAAAGGAAGATTCACACCAAGTCGGGTGGGCGAGTGGTAATGCGCGGGCCTGGCTTTCAGAAGAATGCTGGTTCAAATCTCCGTTCGGCCATCAAGATTTCAGTTTTCAATTGTTTCGCGAAAGTACTCCAGGCGAATAGCGGGATGGTTCTTACAAGAGGCAATGACAGAACTAATTCTAGTGAAAGCTGAAAAAGAAAACTGTAAAAACTGATAACCAGTAAATGCAAAAAAATGGCGCAAACTTACACTAGCGGAGACTGAATAATATCTGAAAATATCTTTATTGAATACGGTTGAATTATATTTATGAGATATTTGGTACATTTAAAAATAGATTACGGTTAACTACTGTGAATGTTACTGTGTGACATGTCTGGTGTAGGTTTGTAAGAACGGTTGGTACATTCTACACCGAGAAAGGGCGATCGCATAGGAACCAATAAATAGCTCCAACAATATCCTGAATTCCAGTGAACCCGGCAGATAATCTGGAATGTCAGTTTGAAAGCGTTGGCGGAAATTATGGCTCGTTAACGAAAAAGCGAATGATAGGATATGGTATCTGCAAACACAAAACACAAGGAAAATTTACAAAAAGAGGTGTTGATTCCAAGGACCTGCTGCAATTTTCATGTTCTGTCTGAGCTAAAGATATTTTTGTACAATGGTCTGCAACTTCTTGATTACTAACCAATCTAGTTTCGTATCCGGTAAATATGTGTCTGTTATTTGTTAGCTGTTCTGTGAGCTAAGCTATTAGTATAATTGGGTTAAGTTTAAATTCCAAGTTCAAATAAACGGTTCTGAATTAGTTCCACTAGTTTATAATTATTATAGAAGTAATATCATTCCTTCTGTCCTTCGTAGCTTATTAAATTTCAGTGTTTAATGTGTAATAAGATATTGTTTTTAATATGAATTATTTTCTATCACGGTAAGCGTTATCAGTAAATGATATTAACAAGTCAGGTGATCAAAATTGTTAATATCATTATTCATAAAAGAATATTTTATCTTGAATCGTTGATAATCATGAAATTCACCATAGTATCTAAGTTAATAATTTGTTATCAGTTCTTGTGGGTGTGTTGTTGTCCACATTTCGGTTTTGAATATATTTCAGAAACCTCTCCAGGTTAATGTTGACAGTGCTCCTTCATACTATATGCCGCTGGTACTTCCGTACCAAGACTATCATGACCACACTGCCGACGATTCATAAAACTTTGAACAAAACAGAAAGACGATTTCCTGAATTAGTACCAAAAGGAATGTAACTAACAGGATAAAAAAAAACAAAAAAACATTGCAAACCATATACAGTTAAAAATTTGAACTACCCTAAAGTTTTGGATGTATCTGAATAATATGAAAGTAGGATAATAATAAATTGCAAAATTTCGATTTCGAAACAGATTTTACCTCTGTTAGTGACATTTACAAACACCTGCAAAATTTATTACTAAATCACTACACACTACATACAAAACGTCTAGAGACGCTCGAAGGATGTTGGTTAGACTAAATATCATCTTTTTCACTTCAAGGATTAGAAATTAATGCCAGTTCCGTCTTCATTTTGTACTTTTACACCATGTCTACTTAGAATTACCAACATCTCTGCTGTCACTGGTTTTAACTGCATTGCCAAAAGTGGATCCCTTTCTTCGTCCATTCTTTCAATAGGCCTCCATTATTATTTGCATTAATCTATCCTGTCGTTCTTATGTGGTCTTGTTTCGTGCAGCTTTTCTCGTTCCTAATAAATCTCTTTTCTGCAGCCTACATTTTACTCTAATTTCTTACTTTAGTTATCCAAGATTCGCTTCCACACAATAAACTAGGTTTGCCTTCCTCTTGTAGAATTTTCATTTTTGTGTCTTTTCTTGTTTTGTTCTGAAGTGCTCTATTTAGTGTCCAACATACTGACTGAAATTTTCTGATATTTTTCTCTTTATATGTCTATCATAACTGATTTCACAGTCCAGGAAGTTAAAATTCATTATCTGTTCTACCACTGTGTTGTTAATTAATATTTTCTGAATGAATGGGGTGTTTACCATCATGAGTTACTTTGGTTTTCTTTTTGAATATTTGGAGATTATTTTTCCTGCTAATTGATGAAGAAGTCATATTACCTGGAAATACAGTTGAAAATTGTTGAATTTTTGATTATATGTACTCTCCGGCCAACAAATGACGTCGATACATGTAGACATTCACCCAAAAAATCTTCCACCCACCTGCGTAACTTTATACGCATCAACCCGGACAAAATAATACACCGACTTATTTAAGACATTTATGATGTCAAAAAGAAAAATTTCTTCTGGAAATTCCGATGATATTTGAAGATTCTTTTATACTTTAGTATTTCGTGTATAGCATAGGACATTTTAAAGAAGAAAAATCAGAACTGTATGTTGTTATTCGCTAAACTAATAATTCATGGATTGTTTTAGCATCATTGAAAGTTAAAATACTGCTAAAATCTAGAAAATAAATATAAACTATCTTCGTTAAAAATTTCTGACATGAACGCTGCGGATTTATGTCAAATTGTAGTGGAGCTATTAATTTACATTTCATTTTCCAAGCAATGTGATAGGACTGTTTGTTTATTCCGGTAATTACATAAATTTTCTGCCAGAAGAGTTCCTTCAAACATCAGTATGAAATATTGTACTAATATCTATCTAATTCTGAAGATTTGAAAGTTCTACCATCATAAATGCAGTCGATTTATAAAACAGTTTCTGAAAATAGTATCACTATGCCCACTTTCCCTAGTAGTTCAACTGTCATTCAGTTTACTGAGATACCAGAGGGAACAGTGCAACGTGTGACCCAATGTCACAGCACGTTTTTTACACCCTGTACATTGGGAATTGCCTTTTGGAACAACATAAATTAGATGGGCAATTCCAGTCAAGATAAAGCTTCCCTTTCCGTTTCAGCAAGTTGAATTCAGAGACATGGTGAGCTTAGCTGTGCAAAGGACAAAGAGATAGTTACAAATATACGATTAAAGTCTTCACCGGCAAAATAAGGTACTATAGATAGTAATTTTGACCTAAGTACCGGACAGACATTTTCGATACACAGATCTGAAAATGTTGCGATGTGTCCCGTTTGTCGGTTGAGGTAAACGTATTTGAAAAACAGAAAACACACCAATTACTAGTCACCTTTGGAAGTCTATCGTTCCTGATAGCTTAACGGTGTTGTGTTCATCTTTTCCATTTACATGACATTTTTTAAGAATCTAGCATAGTAAATATCTGATACGTAAAATATGTTTGTTGATTTTTTTTTCTTAACTGAACAAACCAATAACTACAGAAACTGCATAGTAAGGAAGTAGTTATGGCGAGAAGGTACACTGAATAGGAATATGTTAACCAAGAAAATACTACGATTCAACAAAGTCCATTCCTACTTCTAAACGTAGATTATGCCATAAAAAATTTGAGGTTTTTGCTGTAATTTTTTGCAGCATTTTATATTTGACTGTTTTGCTACGTTATTTGTTAATATTTTGTAGCCTTCTTTATTCGCGACTGTAGACAAGAGTTTCTTTTTTCTCCTCTGCCATCAATCTGTCCATGGTTTTGATGCAACCCTTCATATCTTCCTACTTCAAGTTAACCTTCTCATCTTAACATACCCGTTACAACCTATGTCCTAAGTTTTCTGCTTCATTTATTCCAATCTCTGTATGCCTCTAGAGTTCGTTTCTTCCAGTGTTATTTCCCCTAAAACATTAACCAACCCCACATGTCTTAAAATACGACCCATCATTGTGTCTCTTCTTTCTGCGAGACTCTTCTGCAAACTTATTTCCTTGCCTTCAAAACACGTTCTTTTCGTATTTTATTTGTCCACTTAATTTTCAACACACTTCTATAACACCACAATGTTTCAATATTCCTTCGTTCTGGTGTTTCTAACGGCCAAACTTCACTACTATAAAACACTGTGCGTTTTAGATACAATTTGGAAAACTTCTCAAAGAATCCTAGATTAATCATTGAATAGAAAAATTATGTTTTCAACAAGTTATTTTTGCTAGAAATATAAATCCTAAATAACAGATTTCAATTACTTTTCGTATTACAACTTGTTCTCATTTTTGTATCTAGTCTATTTTACTATTATTTCTGCTACAGTTCATTACTCTTCGTTAAGATTTTCCCCAAATTCTTCTCCTCAGTATTTTGTTATTGTTATTCAGTAATTACTCAATATCTCTCTTTTTTATCAAGGAAATTTCACCTGCGAATTACATATTTCTGAATGTTTCTCCATGCACAGATATCATAATTAAATTTTTAATTTGCTTCCTTTAATGCTTCCTACACATGTTGAATATTATTTATAACTGAATTTCGATCCTTGTAGAGACCTGCTTATTATATAGA
Organism: Vandiemenella viatica; assembly: GCA_031002005.1. Taxonomy (NCBI): domain Eukaryota; kingdom Metazoa; phylum Arthropoda; class Insecta; order Orthoptera; family Morabidae; genus Vandiemenella; species Vandiemenella viatica. The sequence continues at coordinate 137,851,626 of CM061919.1, forward strand.
TTATAAATTATTTTTCTATCTCGAAATGTTAGACCCCACATCTTTATTTCGATGCGCAGATTAACGATGACTAATATAATAAATAAACTGAAGTGTGAGGCACTGGAATGATTGAAAAAGGTGAGGAGATTGCTGGGTTTGTTGGAAATGAGGCCTTGATGGGTGTTTGGCGAAGATTTAGGTGTAATACGTGGGAGGGAAGATATAAACATCATCATAAATTTGCTCTTAATTGCTGGCTTAGGGGACTCTAATACCTATCTTTGGTAACAAGGAGAGTCCGGGTTTGGGTAAATTACTCAGGCAGTAGTAAAACAAGTTACATCAAACAGCGAAAGAATTGTAAGAAAAACTTTACACTTTTACAGAAAAGCATTCTCCAAAACTCTCTAAAAGTGTAAATATAGAAAACAATCCAGCACAAGCTCTCACGATACATTTTGACTTAAATTTTGTCAGCATTAAGTCAACAGGCATTTACTATAAACATAGAGAATATTCAATTAAATCGACGAGTAATTCCACATTTTCTAACAAAAGAATATTTGTAATTTACCTTTCTTTTAATAAAGTAATTGATTTTGTTTCTTTATACTGTATGTGTTATAAATGGATTTGTAGGTTCATACACTTAAACCACAGATTATAGTAATAAAGTCATCAGTTTTTTTTTTCTGGGTGGCGATAAGGCTCAGTTTTAGTACTATATATAACTGCTAGAAATACACAAAATTTAAAATCTAAAAATAGGGTTATTTATTTAGTTAATATTACCACTCACATTCTTAAATACTTTTTTAAAATAAAAATCTTAGTCATTAGAGTCCTCAGTGGTAAACGAATTTTTTGGTCTGTTTTTAGGTCTGGTATTAATTTTTGCTGGTCGGTGATGAATAAAACATGGCTGCCATGTTTGCGTCGGATGGTTTCCTTAGACAGAGGTCTCCTCTACGCCAGCGTGTTTACCTTCTGCAGCCACTGCGTGACGTCAGTGAGGCACTCTGCTGCATGCATTACTCTCTGACATGCCCCCAGAACGCTGGAACCAGTGCTGGGCTACATAACCGTGTAGACAGACCGTTCAGAACTAGTTGCTACTCCTTCTGTCTAGTTGGGTATAATCCCGATACCGTACTTTCGGTACGTCGACGAGTCTGAAATAGTTCATAGCTCTCGAATTATTACCATAAAAAGTGGCAATAAATAGACATAAGGTAATAAATCAATTATTTAGTGTAAATTGTTTTAATAATGAAATAGTAAACAACAGATTAAACAGAAATTAATAAGAAGTGAGATACAAATACGAAGGTTACTGTTAAGTAACTAAGATAATCTTGATCAAAAAATTACTTTTTGGGTTTCAGGATGGGAGGGCGTAATTTCATCAGATCTCTTTCTTCAGTTTGATCGTCGTTGGACCTGTTACGATTGATTTAAACAAAGAATCCTCTGTATAGAGTGATAAAAAAGGGAGAAAAAATCAAGTGTTTTGAAGTCACAGATCACGACTGGGTGACCTAATCTGGCCGAAATGGAAATACTATTCGTATTTGATACTAAGGGTTTGCTCTGCAAAATATGAACAATTTCCGTTAAATTTGAACCATGGTTCCGAAGTTTGAACTCTCTCGAAGGATGCATACTAAGCCTGATATCAGTGGTTGGATGTCCAGTTCCTTTCGTACTTACCAGACAGATTCCAACCCAACCCGGTAATCCTACCGGGTAAAGTGGACCTACAATTTAAGCTGGAATCAGAATCACGGATGATTTCACATTTCACAACAAGTTGTGTCAGAGGTGAAGGCCGGGTTAAGGGTCTATGAAAATCCCCGTCGAAAATCCCCGTCGAAATAGGGATTGGAACTTCAGTCAGTCGGCCAATAACCCGCTATACCTTTAAATGGAAAGTATTAAATGTGGGAGAGATCGATATCACTAAAAAGTAAGAATTATATTGCTGAAAATAAATCCCTTAGAGAACACGTATGCATTATATTGATTACAAGGACAAGTGTTTTTATTTTTTATTTTTATTTTATTTTTTATTTTTTTATTTTTTTTTATTTTTTTTTTGAGGAATTTTCGATTAGTACAAATGTGTATCTTTTTGTATAAAAAATCCTGAAATAACAAACTGCTTTGTTAAATTCAAAAGCATTGATTTTTCCTTAGTAGTACTCAACTCATCATTGCATTCCCGAAACGTTATATCGAATGCAGCGTATGCTGTCACGACAGTCTTAATGTATACGTAAGCGTTTAGTCATCTTAGATGATATAAAGTATTCCAAATTATACAGAAGATTATTTTATGATAAAAATGATGTTTTAAGCGTTTATAAAAATTACTAAAAAGTGAAAAAGATTTGATTCAACCTGGGATTGTTTTGAATACTGTCATTTTTTACATGGTATTTTACTTGAGGATCTCGAGATGATATTGGGAATGGTGTTTCGTATAAGAAATAAGGACAGCTGAGCTTCCGCCTGCCATCTTTCTTCTCTGCCTTGGGAGTGCGGCCGCTGTTAACCCCTGGCAGGCCGGCAACGCGCGTGACTGGGGCGCCACCGTTGGCCAAATCCAATTTCTTGGTGCGGTGGCTCCGTTATTGCCTGCTAGAGGCGGGACGGGCGGCCTTCTTGGCTGTGTGCTGAGAGCTGTCGGTATTGTAAGCCTCTGGCCCACCCATCAACCTCTCTTCACATTCACTGACTGGTCTTCGGAGATCAAAGGAGGAATGACTGGAAAAGATTTCCGGGACTGGTACCCACGGGGCAATCTTGCCGGCGTGTGTGAGACCGAATCACTGATGCTCACCATGAAGAATACATCGCTTCCGTCTTTTCATTCTGGCAAAGTGTTCAGACGTACAGATAATATAGTAAGACAGCTTTTGATGCTTTGCTGTGTCTCATATTCTTACGTTTATAAATAACTACCAGAGCCCCGACGATGTCGGGTCTAGTTGGCGTTTATTTGCCCATACACCATTTTTATTTACTCAATGAGAAAGGTGTATCAAGTTTCATACAATTCGCAATTCACACTATAAAACCTTTCATGTGTCTCATTATGCTGACACATCTGCCACTGGCAGCTAAAGATTTTGTTATTATTTTACTTCATCTGGCACTGGAGCACATAATTAAAATATATTCGGTGCCTGTACAGTTGAATATCAGATATTCAAAACTAAGCGAGATATGAAAACAAAATATTCTTTGCTTTCGATTAGTTTCGAGGAACTAAAAACTGCGGCGCCATTTTGTTGTGAACAGAACGCCAAAGAATTATTATTACGGCCAGAGAATAATATTCGCGGATCACATCCAAGCTGTACTGACCAGATGGCTATATAACATCCCAATAATGAATGTTAGGTAATTTTCTTCTTTTGGAGTGAAGCTTCTTTTGCTACAGTAGGTAAACATTTGTTAGCGGTACGCGTTAAATGCGCATGCGTAGTTAACGTTCTGCGCATGCTCAGTTAACGATACTTTGATGCAAGCAGCTGAGGTAGTTTCCGCTGTCAGTTAAGTTCATGTTAAACAGTGGATCATGTTAAATGTGAAACATGTATTTCCTATTTTAATTAATTTGATTACAAATGTATCTGATAAAAATCCACTAAATACAACGTAAGTATTATAATAATCACAATAGTAATATAAATTAGTAATAATAATAATAATCAACGTACTATTGGCAAATATCTATGAAATAAAATACGTTTCATTTTTTCCAAATAAATTTTTTATTTTGCTGATGTTTCTCTCATCATGCTGCTTGTAAGAACCCTTATCAGATAATTTTGTCTAGTTGTACTTCGATATAATAACTCAAAACACAAATTTCACACCAAGGTTTTATTCAATACTCAATAATCTACCATGTATGCTTTTTTTTAACTTTTTGATAAATTTCATTTGTTTACTAGAATAACTTGGACAAATCTCTTATTTACTGTACAAATGTAATAAATATAATATCGTTCGTCTACTCGAATGACAAAGTAATATTAAAAACATCAAAAATGCACAGAAAAACTGTAAGTGACCCATAGAAGTTTCATTTCTTGTGCTTGTATGGTACACACTGATACATGCAATTTAATTTTATATTGCTGAACGTTTGTAGGATCTCATTTAGTATCTCCAAGGATCCCTAAGTAATTACAAGCGTCAGAATAACTTTAGTATGACCATCGGCTAGTCCTGACATATGTAGGCACGATAATGAATTACGTGGTACAGGATAACATACTGTAAGTGCCGTAGAGAATTTATGTTGAAGCTTTTGATTCACATGTCTCCCGCTCCAAAGCTGACGAGGCCTTATTAAATTGCATCAGTTCGACTTAGAAAATGAGTCGCTCTCTCCAGTTCTAGATTCACTTAATGAGCCTAGCTAGGACTACAAATTATTGCATAACTGTGGCCTCAAACTAGCGGACTGTCTCCCACGTGCTCTTTTCAACGTCACCTCTCAGATAACATGAATGCCGAATATTGACTGCCCAGTTGCTTACTGATAGTTAAAATCAGACTGTGTTTCCGATCTAAGCCACTCCATCTGACAGTGAAAACATACTATTCTTGCCTATCCTCGAGAGTGGAACTGTCGGATTAGAGGCTTCGTCACACCATTCATTTGAGTGTGACTACCGGCTGAAAACTAAGATAAACCGCCTTTCCTGACCAGGACCGACAGCTGTTTAAAGCTTTTGGATCCTATGCCTCTAACAATATATTTGTATATAACAGAAAAAAATCCCAAAATTATACATATAATTACTAACAGTTGATGTTTGGTCGTTTGAAATCAACATAGTCTTCCCGGGTTTGCAGCCTAATATTGTCATAAAAAGATGACAACATTTCGACTACGTCCTCTGTTATCTTCATGATGAAGACACCGAGAAAATCTCCGTTCACATATTTGAAAGGATGTATCAGAAACTATAAAATACGTGTAGCCCAATTCAACAACTAAGTGATTCTGTGTTTTCTTCAATAAATAGAGTTTCAGTGAAGTAGATATTTTATAAGTGTGTAGTGATGATATCCGGTCCCAGTATTTTTCATTAGTTGGTGGTAATTATTTATATAAAACTGTGCGAGTATCCAGCTACCGTCCGTAACAGGAGTGCCTGAATGTTCTCAGTCCAAGACGTACTGGTAACAACAGAGATGCGAACACAGCGTGAATCACTGAATTACGCTAATTTACGGCTTTCTTAATCAGGATTGCAATATTATGCCAATGAATTACGCTTGTTAGATGTCTCCTTTTTATGGTCTTAAAAAATCGGCATCGATCATGGATTATTGCACTTTGTACTACTAGATAAAATTAAAGATTTCCGAATTAACTGAAACTTATGCTTAAACGATTTCATGAAATTGCCATGACTAACTGTGGAGGAAATTTGAGATATTGGCCCATTACTTGTAAAAAGTCCATGTAACAGGTTTGTGAGGACTTAAAGTAGTGAGATAATTCAAGAGTGCATACAACAATAAAATAATTGGCTTATATTATTATCTGCACAGAGAACCGCAACTGCACTAATAGACTAATTGTCCCCCCCCCCCCCCCCCCAAAAAAAAAAAACCTATCTGCTCGGGTCTTGCTCCTTGGGTCATCAAACATGACGGTTGACGTTTTGCATTTACTTGTGAGTTATAATTTACTATTGATATTTATACGAATAAATATCATACGACCTTTGAGAGGCTGTGTACTTGGTTTTAAAGCAATATGAGTCTCCGGCATTCTGATAATTAGATTAAAATTTGAACTAGTTACATGCCTTTTCTAAGGCAACTGGTGCACTATTTCTTTTATAATCTCTAAAAACGTATTTTAAAACAAATATTTCTTTCATTTGTTTTTTTTGTTTCGAGATTTATTAATATAATACTTTAAGTAAATTATTTACGTTCTTGGTCCATGTATGATGTCGTGTGACTTATATATGTCTTCCCTTTTTTTTTAAATAAAATAATTTTCAATTTTGCAACAATCTGATATAGTTAAATTAAGCTTCAAGATTGGAAATACCGTATTTGTAATGTTAAAGATTTTAAGTCATATCTGCCGTAACAGTAACTAGAGAACTATTATAAAATTATTCTCTAGTTACTCAAATATCACTCATCAAACTCCATTCCAATTAAATTAAATTAAATTAAATCAACTCTGCGCTAAATCATTTGTTAAATAACAGTCGTTAATAATTTAATACCAAAGTTCAAATTTTAATAATACAGGAAGTAATGATGTGGGAGAGACTATATGGTATAAGACTCTTCTAACCATATGTGAACCTCTGCTTACAACCTGTTTGCACGGACAAGGCTCTGACAGCTGAGCAATTCCAGATATAAGGAGACATCCTCTGCTTGCCAACTGCCAAGAGGACAGAGGAGCGGGATAAGAAACGATCTCAAAGGTCGGATGAATCATAGATGATCGATAAAATGGGATGCGGAAGGCAAAGGAAACTAAGATCCAAAGGGTATCACGAGATCATTTGTAATTCTTTCAAATATAAAATTGAATGATAACTTCTTTCTGGTTAAAATATTTCGAAGGTAATTACGGAATTACCGGCGGGGACTGCTCATAGAGGAGCCATCAAAGTGAATAGAAACATTCTACGAATCGGAGCGTGGAAAGTTAGAAGTAGATACGAATAGGGCAATCAGACTACAAAACTTAAAGAGGGTGATGGAATGTCTTAAGTTAGATGTTGTTAGTACTAGTCAGATCCAGCGGACAGAGGCACAGGAGTTCATATTCAGGGAATTTACAGTATCAGTAGAATTAGTTATGTCAGATTTGTAGTGAAAAATAGAAGAGGGGAACGGTTCAGTTATCATGAATAGTTTCATAACAGTATTATTTCTATCAGGTTAGAAACTAAGCCTGCGCCAAAAACGATAGTACAAGTGTATATGCCAACGTCTCAAGAGTCTGTATACAAAATGCAGAAAATATACGATGGAATTGAAGATTTAATCCAATATTCTAAAGGAGAGGAAAATCTAATAATCATGCGTGATTGGAATACGTTTTTGTTAAAAAGAAAGGAGGAAAACACTGTACCAACTTTGATTTACGAGATAGAAATGATCGAACCAGCAGGTTTTTAGAATTTGTAAAAACTATCAAACGGTCATAGCAAACAGACTTTTTAAGAATTATGTACGAAGTATATGCACCTGAAAACATCCAGGGGGTTTAAGTAGATGTGAGTTAGATTATTTCAAATCAGGTTATAGACTGTAAGGCATAACCTGCAGCCGATGTAGTCTCCGACCAGAATCTGGTAGTTAACCAATGAAGACTGGAATTCTCACGAATATAGAAGGGAGAGAGGCAAAACAGTATTGTAGAATCTCACATAAGAGAAAAAATTTCTAAGATTGTAGAGTTGGTTCTAAGGAAAAAACTCTGAAGTGTATTCAACGCAAGAAAAATGAAACGCACTGAAGAGAGAGATAATCAAAACTGGGAACGAAAGGGTAGGCAGCAGATGATGGGTGAAAACTTAAGACTAGAAATTTGTTGATGGGTCAGAGGCGAAGGCACAAAAATAGAAAAAAAAACCCGCAAGATCGAGAAGGAAGAGACCATTACACATATTTTAGAAATGAATTAAACATGAAATGCAAGGAAGAAAAATAAAATTGACTGCAAGAAATGTGCGGAAAGCGAAAGGGGAATGGTGGTAGATTAAGTAGATGCGGTTTATAGAAGGATCAGACAGAATTTTGGAGAAATGAGGGAAATGTATTAACATTAAAGATACTGATGGGGCTTCTCTTTTAAGGTCTGAAAACAGAGCTCAACGATGGAAAGAATACATACAGAAGCTGTCTGAGGGGCATGATTTGAACATCAGCATGATGGCAAGAGAAGACAATGTCGATACTGATAATTTTTAAGGACAGAACAGGTATGAAAGATAAGAAATCAAATAAGGCATTTCACATTGACGAAACTTCTGCAGAACTCCTATAGTCCTCAGGAGAAGAAGATTATTCAAACTGATGTCAAAAAGGTTCGAAACAGGAATCAAACTGATTTTAATAAAAGTCACACTCCAAAATAAAGCAGGTCACAAACGTGCAAATTACCGTGGTATAAGTCTAACATCACAAGCTTCAAAATTATTAACTACGATAAAAAACAGATGAATAGAAAAGACAGCAGGAAAGATACGAGCCGAAGATAACTTAGGGCTTAGGAAAAAAAGGAGTGCTGTGGAAGAAATCATTGCTTTTAAGTTTCTTTTGCGTCGTTGGCAGTTTGTGATTCAACAGAAAATGACAGATGAAATACATTTAATATACATAGGAACGTTGAAAGCAGAAAAACGGGTTTTCACTATCACCATAGTTTATTCTGTTTTCACGTGCCATTTATAACCGCCCTCTTCGTTTCAGAAGTACATTGGCGTACTCATGATTCATCACATGTTAGGGTTGGCATTAAAAATGAATTTCTTTCTGATGCAAAGCACTGTAAATGCTGTTGATACATTTCAGCCTTCAGAGTCTTCTGATTTTGCTTCGAACGTGATTGAAACGATTTTACGTGAATGTAATACATTTTTAATAATTATCCTTTGATAACCTACTTCGATTTGTGCATAGATATCGCGAATAGTTAATAGTGAGTTTTCATGAGTAACGTCTTGAATTTGTAAATTTGTGTCCTGATGATGTGTGTTACTGATAAAATTACTGTGCAATCTCCACAAAAGAAGCTATTTCTGCATTCGAGTCTTTTAAGGTGTTTCCTTACCCAAAAGTTAACGCAATCTTCATAATATTTCTGTTGTATTAACACATATATGTAGTAGGAAAGTGATAATTAAATTTTATTTAACGAGCAACTCAACTTCACATCCCTGCAACGTTATAGTAAGAAACAAACGATTGAAGAAGCAAACGTATAAAATTTAGCGGTAAACTTACATCACGTCTATTCTGATGTTATTTTAATTATCCTTAAAGTACTTATTCTCAAAGTCTCAGCCCTCATAATCTACAAGAAATAACCTTCGTGTTAGAAGCATATTGTTTCTAAAAAGTGATGTTTTAGGGCGAGCCTTTTTTCTCCCTTCTTATTTAAACAAAATCCATTTTTAAGATTAAATTCTCCACTTTAGTAACATATTTAATTATGAAAGGAATTTTTTGAAATATAACCCGTTAATGTCGAAATTACGAAGAATCGAGGTGACGGGTATGCGATAATTCAGAATCTAGTAGTTAGCCATCTCTGGCACTGATGAGGACTGATCGCATTACCGCCAGATAGCAGCCCCATATATCACGGGGATATTGATAAACAGTGTTTTCTTTTTATTCTAAAGTAAGGAACTTTTCGGATTCTGAATAGGTTCTGAAATTGAAGCAGATTATCGAAGGATTTATGCTGTTATTAAAAATGTATTACATTCGCGAAAGATCATATAAAGTGAGGTGCTAACAACGTTGGACGCAAAATCAGAAGGCTGTAAGGGTTGAAATGTGTCAATTAGCATTTAGAGCGCTTTGCATCAAAAAGGAATTTAATGCTGACTCTAACATGTGGTGAGTCATAGGTACGCCACTGTACTAGTGAAACGAAGAGCTTTTGGTTAGCGACTAAACCTCATGCGGAAAGAGTTTATCAGGAGTGTGGGGAGATTCTGGTGGTGAGCTGCGGCGTACGCACCGGAGGGACGTGGGCGTTAATTGGCCTAGCGCGGGAGCTTTTGAAACGCCGCTCGCTAATGGTCATTACGGCGGATAGCTTCCCGGAACTGGCGGTAACTCACGGTAGCCCCCGATTTGCCTGCGAATGGCTAATTACGTCGTGATGCAGGTGGCAGGCCGGCGCCGTAATCCAGTAAAGCACAGTAGGAGGGGGACACAATGTGTGGGTGGGTTCATTAAGAGAACCCTCGATGAACCTGTGGTAGGCACTTAGCAGTGTAATTCTCAGATTGAAAGAGAACGTTTAAAAAAGGCTGTATCGGGATTAACCTGAATTGGGAGTGATTGTTCGGGCGTAAGGTAGCGAACAAGAATGAAGTGACTGGCACTGGGAGAGTAGCCGTATAATTTAAAGATAGTCTGCAAGAGATAGCAATGTATAATGTGTTGTTACTAGGAAGAAAATCAAGCTGCATTACTCTGCAAGTGGAATAAAATTTCGTAGGAGGAACAGAGAGAATGACAGTGATTAGGAATGAGAATTATCAAGCAGACGGGAAGTTTTATCGATATGGTGCAAAGTAAAATAACATACCTAGCTAATTAAAAATTAATTTTTAATTGACATAAATAAAAGAAGTATGAAGACGTATATCTTTTTTCCGTGTTTTAAGTTTCCGTTCATTTCATCTGTTGAATTGTATATTTATTGCTACTTGTAGTAGATTTTCAGTTGATACTTTGCCAACTCAATGCAGGCTGACGATACTGGTCTAAATATGACCTTAATTGGTTTATTACTTTGCAACAAGCTAACATATTGAGTAAAACTTTTGGTATACTAGATATAACTCAGGTCGGCAGGATCAGCATATTATTAGAGCGAGAACAGGATTATCTACTAGCGAAATAAATCGTCCTTGGTATTTATGAATGAACCTATCGGCATTCGCCGGGAACGATTGTAAATATTCATAGACTACCCAAAACTGGATGGCCAAACTGGAAATCGATTTCTCGTTTCCCGAAAAACTAAGTCAAAACTTTTAAGTTGACACTCCAAGTCGTAAATACCAAGTTTATGCTGAAGATACTTCTCATCTTAGATTTCAGTAGCGTCCGTAGTATCATTCATTAATGAAGACTTAGGTGCACATTTGATTTCCTCTGGATCACTTCCTACGTAATATAACATATAAAAGTCTTTTAATATTTTTTCTTTAATATTTTCCAAGGTTGTTGCAAATAGTTATTGGACAGAAAAATTCTGAGATTTGTTTCCTACATATAATCCATATTTTCTTTGTATTGGGACATAAGTAGATGTAAGAAGTATGTTTTGGATCAATATGTTTATTGTACAGCGTGAAGATATGCCACTGAACATTTTTTGTGTGACGTCAATTCGTTTGCGAGTTAACTTTTGTGTAAAAGTGAAATCACTATCTGACTACCGACATAAACGGCAAAACTTCCGATCAAATGACATAAAATGGCCGAATGTCCGATATCATTGCAAAAACTGGTGGAACTTCTGGTCACATCACCACCATGTGACCGAGTGGAACATCTTTACAACATCCGAAGAACATAGTGAGGCAGGCATACAAATTTCACCTGATGATACCACAAATTTGATGGTTTTTACTGTTTAAAATATTGAATAATAGCTCAACAACCATTTGTCATCATACGAGTTCAAAACCTCTCAAATATCATCCATAATACTGTATTATGATGTTTCAACGAATTACCCAAGACCTTCCCACACTATTACGTTTAGTGGTACAGGGCTTTACAAGATCAAGAAACTGAAAGTTGATTTCTGGCTCATGTCTTCGAGTTTTCCGTCCAGATTACTAGAGAAATGCATAACTGTTGAGAAACATTTGAAACTGTGACTGTAGTTGCAATTTTCAGCTTACAAATTTGCAATAAATTCGCAGACAATGCTTAAACTTGACTAATGAAATTCTTTATTTAAGACTTTAAGAAAGCTGTCGTCCAATTAAACGTGTTAATTCGAATATTCATTCGAATTAACTAATCGTTTCCCTGACCTTGTCTATGTTCGTTATGCCGGGAGTATATTCAGCTGCTGGCTAGCAAAAATTGTTTCGCCTTTTGAACGCCGGACAACAACATCGGTCCACCAACTGACTGAGATTGCAGATTGAAGAAGTGTTTCCTGCTGTTTGAATACACAGCCAAGACTCTGTCACGCGTTTTATTATTTAGTATGCAGTGTGATGTCATCGTAAATATTACAACAGCTAACTTCAAATGCTAAAATGGGTAAAAATAACCAGAATTTTAGGCCCTATAACCTTGTTTAGTTGAAGAGATACTCATTATATCATGATTGCAAATTATTTTATTCTGATATTGTAAATAAATTTCCAAAACTCCTTTTTGAAGGTCTATGCTATTATTTCTTAAGATTAGTAACTCACCTCCATAACTACTGACAGGAGGATAGTGACGTCATTTGGTGTCCTTCGCTCGCAAATTAGCAGCTACCAGAGATGATGCTAGAATTTAGAGGTTTTTGCACAATTGCGATGAAATAAATTGCCAGAATACATTAATTAAGTTTGCTTTTCGTAAAATTCATGGTTTGGAAAAAAAATATAGCAAAACTTTGCTGCTGAAAAAAAGGTGGAACAACATTATACTCTACGATTCAATGAGGCCCTTCCCATCGTAGTCATTTTTAATCCCTACCATCACTGGTTACATACGTATTTACATTGGACATAACACGTGAGTTACATCAAACTCAAGAAATGTTATTTAAATTATGCTGAGAGAACCCTTAGAGTAATACGCAGATAAACTTCATTTTTTATGTAAACCTGTCAAAACGTTTGAACCCTAAAAAACGGAACTATTCTAGACACGTGACCATATCCAAACCCCGCACGGGCTTGCACTAGTAATAAGTGGGTATGACGTGTTTTACATATTCCACTTTTTACCATATGATACCATTGAAATAAATTACTGTTGCATGATGACTGATGTTCATTAGAAAATTATAAGTTAGTTAATTACCAAGGTAGTGTGTGGTCCAACAGCCATTGTATTACTTACTATACATGTAGTAGTAACGAAAGAAAGTATTACGCGTCTCTAAAAAACATGTTTTTGCTTGCAAATTGGAAGGATCGTCACTTGGCCTACATTTTCCTTTTTCTCCTCGTCTGCGGGGTATTAATATTCTGGCGCGACCGGTTCGTAGCAGGCGCCTAACTGATTGGTATGCGTACTGGGACGTGGAAGCGTCGCCTTAGCAACGGGTGAGATGAGCCTTGCTCGTCGCGTAGCGCACTTCCAGAAATAGCACGGCGAGGGCATGGCTGGAGAGTGCTCTGGAATTCTGCTTCCTCGTTACCTGGAATAGCTGCACAACACTGCCAGGCACTTCTTTCACGGGTCTGCGGTGCCTCCCACGCAGAGAAACTGTCCATACAATATTAACGCCCAACGAAACCTTCTCAAGAACATTGGCTTCCCAGAGTGATTAACGAAAGTGGTGCGTGAGTAAACCGGGAATATACGAAAATGTTCTCTCTCAAAATTAAGCGTCTGTTAGAAGGTCTACTTTAAAACAAGTATCACCATTCTTTAAATGGTTTATAAGTAACTTTATGTACTTATGTGGCATCCAAATGATTCTCCCAGTGGACTTCTCCAAAGATAAACATTTGCTTATATGGTTTCCCGAATTTATGAGGCAGCACTGCATTGTTAGACAGCCTGTCTGGGTTTTCCATGGTTTCCCTAGATCGCTCCAGGCGAATGCTGGGATGGTTCCTCACAATAGCCCATGGGCGCCACCTGCCATATCCCGTATATCTCTTCCAAACCATTACCTTTCCTGATAGGTGCAATGCACCCTCCGCCAAACACTTTTAGTGAATCGCGGAGTAATTGTAATAGTAATAGGTCACTCGACCGACTGATTTTTTTGTGTGTGTTTTCAAATGTAATAGTTATTAATAACATAAGAGACTCATACGCAAATAACTAGTATCTTTAAAAATAATTGAAGATTCGTCACCTAAAATTTAGTTCCGATAGTTGTTATATATAACAAAGATATTAACAAAAACAAAACCATCATTTTCTCATACGTCATATGTTCATCATCTACAGATTCTATAAGAAGTGTATTATTTCTTATTATTTAATTTTAAAACAAGACGTAAAATAACATTATGGATCATTATTAATAAAAAAAAAATCACGATCATTTATCAGTGGTTTGAAAGGTGAAAACATACAAAGAATGAAAATAAATGCTTTTATGCTGTTACTATAAAAATAATTGTTTTGTGTTTATTTCAACGTTTGTTTTACACAGTCTTTCCCGTCTCTGACTATGTCGCAAGGAGAGAATCCAGTTTTGTCAACTTTTAAACGAGTAAAGGTATTATAAATTTCGGTATTCCTGTAACTGAAATGGGCTTCCAGAATTAGAAAAATGCCGGTTTTAAATAGAAGGTTCAATTCAAACTCGAATGTGAGAAAGAACATGTTAACTTCACCATCTTGCAGGGTAGTCATGACATTGGTAAGAGAAGGATTTCTCACTAGAGCAACAAATATGAAAATTTATAATCATAAAAAACTTTAAATTAAAGGGAATTTCTTTGAAGAAGAAACTTCGCAATTAACTATCTTTGGGTAGCGATAAATTACTCTAACGTTCTTCTTGTTGAATTTAATTAAAGTTACACAAAAATTCTTACTATCATTGCACTTGTAAACTGGTGTTTTATAAACACTTTACAAAAATAAGAGTCTACATTGTCACTACAGGAGCAAGTTTTTCAGTTTTGTAACACGTTTAGTATACTGTAAAGGCCGCACTGAACCGCCTGTGCCGGACCTTACGTTGTCAAGAGGCCTGTGTGGATGGGGGGGGGGGGGGGGGGTGAATTTGTGGGCTTGTGGTGGAAGCAGACTTTAGGGTGGACGTTTACTGACCTTTGGGACATTTACTAAGTCTTCTATTCCTCTTGCGCTGTCTTCACTCTGAGTGTCTTCTGATGATCTAAGCAAAGACTTGTGGGTTATAGTAAGATGTTAACTGATGTTAATTGTCAGAAATCATGACACCACTCCATTAGTTACAGTTGGAGAACCGATTTAGGCAGGGAAAGGCCAGGGCAAAGTGATAACCTAGCTGAGAATCTACCCTTTTACTAACCACCGAAGACTGTATAATACAGTTGAGAGCGCGATCTGTAAGGATAACTCCCGATAGCCTTACAAATAATAATTATTGTCTGAGCCGCATATCGGCTGCGCAAACTAACTGTTAGAGAATGTTAACTTCTTGACTGAATGGCGAATTGACACGATAGATGCATGGTGGCGAGGCAAGCTAACGAGACACGGCCTAGCTAAGAATTAGCCCATACTGACTGGTTGGTGATGATCGACAAAGTGAGAGCGAGTTTGGCTCGCTGTGGTCGCTCGTAAGTTCGGTTTTGCGTCACCGAACAGAGCGATGCCCTCTTAGTCAGCCGTCAGCGTTTTACCATAAACAGCACCTGCTGACACTCGCGCTTGCATTCTGTTCTGTCTTCAGGCTCCACTAACTAAATATTCCATATCACTAAAATTCTCACTTTCGAATAAATATATATGTCGAAAACGACCATCACAATACTAGATGATTCGTATCATCAAGACTTCAGAATTGGTTGCTTATCATTTTTTCATCTTTTGAAGGAACTATTTCAGTTAATAGTTCCTGAAAGTTACGCTAGTATGCGACTTCATTCTAAGAAGAATCTGACGGCTTTAGTAGCAGGTTTTCCTTCTTTTAGAGTGATCAAGACGGATACCTATATCCTATGCTGGAACAGATCCTATTTTCCCCCTCTCCACCAATTCGATTTTATTTCTGAACTCTGTTCCTTATTTGCGACAAAGCGTAACGTGGGAACACATACGTATTATTTAGATAGTGTATTTGCAATATCCGTTATTTTATTAAGCTTCATACGGACTGTCGATTATATGTTATAACGTATTCTATTCTTTGGCTGGATTAGCTATTCAAAATTCACATACAATTTATTCTAGTTTTTCTGATGGTCTATAGTAAAGTCATTATTACCTGTAAGAGAGTGGGAATTCGGCCATAGCTTTTCTAAGGAACCATTCCGGAATTTGGGAGGAGAGATTTCGAAAAAGGATGGAAAACAGAAAATCTTAGTGATAAGATAGGGGATGGAAGTCACCTCTTTCTAATACCCGGTCGGTACATTGGTCGGGTGTAGCTTCTTTCTCACAAACCTCTTTCTCTTTCCTGTCAGATGATTTGGTGTCTACCAAGTGACCTACGATACATTTCTTTCTGATTCGTTAAATTTCGTGTAAAGCCTGAAGCTGCTAAGATCTCAACGCCAATCAGCTAGAAGTTCAGAAATCTGGTAACGTCTCTAGTGGACTTAGCTTTTCTCTCCTGCACCAAACCGATCAACTTCAGCAGTCAGTGTTAAAGCTTTCCGAGAACCAAGATAATCAAATGACGTCAGAGATTTCCTGTAAGTATTAATTAACTCCATACTCAGCTAAACCCTCGGTGATTGTATTGCAGTAATTTTTAAATGGTCTGGTCTCAGAATAAAGCAATACGGACATTGGTCATCGGGATATTACAAAACAACTCGTATAACTTATTGTTTGTTGTATATGAGTCTACAATGCCTTCGACGCTGGTAGTGATAGTTAATTTCTGTTCGTTTAAATACTAATAGATATTATACCGACTATATGTAAAAGACAAGTAGGTTAAAAGAAGAAGTACTAGACAGTGAGGTTTTTCCTAATGGTTACAGAGGGTACCGCAGAGATAGAGGAGCAATTGGTGGAGTAGTTTTCATACTAGTTAGCGAAAACTACCACAGTTCACTGGCGTTCGTAGATCAAGACCATGAATTACTTGGGG
Organism: Vandiemenella viatica; assembly: GCA_031002005.1. Taxonomy (NCBI): domain Eukaryota; kingdom Metazoa; phylum Arthropoda; class Insecta; order Orthoptera; family Morabidae; genus Vandiemenella; species Vandiemenella viatica. The sequence goes on from CM061919.1 coordinate 137,868,313, forward strand.
TAGATTTCTGGTGTAATAAAAAGAAAAAATCAGAGTGTTGGCTGTTTACCGCAGTGGAAGAATGACAGAAGAAGATGAAGCTCTTGGGGGAAAATTAAATTCATACTCAGATTTCAGAGGTGAGAATAGAATTATCATCATTGGTGGGGATTTAAATTTACCACGTGTAAACTGGAAAGGAAATAAGATAAATAACACAAGGGAACAAAGATTTGCAAATATCTTTATAAGAGAAGGAGGATTTACACAAGTGGTCGAGCAAAACACTAGGGGACAAAATATATTCGATATTTTTCTAATTAAGCCCGATGAAAACCTTGTGGGGTGTCAAGTAACTGAAGGAACAATTGATCATGACGCAGTTATGATGGATATTAGAGGATTCAGCAAACCAGCAGCCAAAATTGAAGGGGGAAATAGGTACAATTATAAAAAGGTACAGGTTTCAAATTTGATGAGATATTTCAGAGAACAATTCAGTAAGTGGAAGGAAGACACAAGTACAGTAGAGTCAAGGTGGGAAGAGTTCAAAGAGATAATAAAAAAGGGGGAAGAAAAATTTATTCCACGGCAGAAAATAAAGAGAAGTAGAGAACCTGTGTACTATAATAGGGAAGTAAAGAGGTCAAAGAGGTTGGTAAGAAGAGAACATAACAGAGTTCAGAGACAGCAGGGTAGTAGGGAATATTTAAAACAACTAAACAAGGACTTAATAACAGCAACGAAAGTGGCTAAAGATGGGTTTATGAAGAGTATTTTCAGTGCAGGAGGACCACAGACTGATGCATCTAGAAATTTCTATGGCTGCATCAGGAAACAGAGGGGAAGGGAGTGAGTAGAGATGCTTATAGATAAGGATGGAGAAGAAGTTACTGAGGATTTAAAAAAGGCAGAGATTTTAAGAAACTGGTTTAGTGAAAGCATTAGGGACAATGAATCAGAAACGGGAGGGTCTAATTCGGAGAACGAGCTTAACAACACAATTAGAAATGAAGATAATAAAAAATTTGAAATTCACCCTGAGGAAATCATGAAGGAAGTAAGAAAGCTGAAAAAACGTAAAGGGACTGCTGTAGATTGTATTACTACATATATCTTAAAGATAGCCGGATGTGACATTGTACCTTATCTTCAAATATTATTTAAATTGAGTCTGGATACTTGCTGCTTACCACAGGACTGGAAAAAAGCAATAGTAGTACCATTACATAAAGGAGGGAGGAGAAATATAGTTGAGAATTACAGGTCAATCAGTTTGACATCAGTGGTAGGTAAATTAATGGAAAGGTTGATATGTAATCACATCAGAAATATACTGTATGTAAGGTACGTAAGTGGTTTTCAAGCCGACAACATGGGTTCAGGCAAGGATATTCATGCGAATCTCAGTTGGTGGGGTATATGCAAGATATTTCAAATGAAATGGACAAGGGAGACCAAATTAATAATGTAGCACTAGATCTGTCAAAGGCGTTTGACAGAGTGAGCCATAAAATGGTAGTAAATAAGGTAAAAACTGTTGGAGTGGATGAGAAAGTGTTTTGCTGGGTAGAAGAATTTTTAAAAGGTAGAAAACAGAAAGTTAGGGTAGGAAATGTAGGATCAAAAGAAGTGGAACTAAAAATTGGAATGCCACCGGGAAGTGTATTAGGACCATTGCTATTACTTATTCTAATGAATAATTGTGTTGATTGTTTACTATCTGAAATTAGATTGTTTGCAGATGACATAATGCTGTATAAAAGAATCAATTAGACAGAGGATTGTAAACAGTTGCACGGTAATCTGGACAGGATATCTAGTTGGGTTGGTAAACATGGGATGAAGATAAATGCAAAGAAGAATCAGCTTATTAGATACACAAATAAAAAACGAAAGGTTAATTATGAATATAAGGTGGGGAAATAATTGCTTGCTGAAGACTTGAAATGTATATATCTTAGCATTACATTTGATAACAAGCTTAAACTGGGCAGGACACATTGGACAGGTAGCAGGAAAAGTAGAATTTTGAATTCTACACTTGTTGGAGAGAGTGATGAGAGGATGTACGAGAGAAGTAAAGGAACTGGGTTAAAAAACTTTGGTCAGGCCTTTGCTCGAATAAGGTAGTGTAGTATGGGACCCTAATTTTGCCTATCAAATACAGGAATTGGAGAGGGTGCAAAAAAAGTCTGCTAGATTTTCTTCTGGAAATTATCGCAAAATGGAATCAGTAACGGATATGATAAAGGAACTGGAATGGGATTCATTGCAAGACAGGAGTAGGATGAGGAGGGTCATGGTAGTGTACAGGGCGTATACTGGCGATGAGGCATGGAAAGATATTGCAGTAGGTATGAAAAGTAGTTCATGGAAGGGAAAAGATGACCATGACCACAAGCTGGCACTCGATTTCAGGCACAAGGGTGTGGGAAGATTCTCATTTTTAGGTAAGGGTGTCAGGGATTGGAATGAGCTACCAAGAGAAATGATGAATAATTTACCGAAAACGTTGAAAGAATTTAAAGATAAAATTTTTAGAGGGCAAATGTAGGTGGGTGCAGGATATGGGGAAGATTGGGGTGTAGGGAAATTGCCACCGGAGCAATTAAATTAAATTAAATTATATTAAATATGAACATCAAGATGCATTTCTTTGAAGTCATTTTGATCGCTTTCCTGGAAATCTTGGAAATGTAAGCGAAGAACAAGGGTAATGATTCCATCAGAACATCAAGTAGATGAAAAGCCGATATCAAGGACTTTAGGATATTGTGATGATAGGAGAATTGCTGGTGTTTAAATCGAGATAATTTTAATGCTCAACATCCATGGCCGGCAAAGAAGCGTAAATTTATTCCTTGAATTTTCTGACCAACGCTTTTGTATTTTCAATTTTGATGTATGTTTTTGTTTTGTTTATGAGTCAGGCAAACTTAATCGCTTAGTATTAATTGCCTCTTATGTAAATAAAATAAAGTTTCTTAAAAAAAAGATGGAAATATGTTTTAAAATGAAATGGATCCAAATGGAGATGAGTACAGTAAAACAACTTGACCTTATAGAGAATGTATCAGCCAAAATTACCTAAGAATTCGTAAAAATATTCCAGGCAGCAGCCAAATAACGTTTCTTGATTTTCTGCGTTATTTATGAAAAACGCCAAAAAAAAATAATTTAAAAGCAACATTCGTGGAGGGCAAAAGAAGGTGAGTACAAGAAAGGGAAAAAATGTGGGTGTGTTTAGGGAAATTTACACCAGGGTGTGCAAGCCATCGCAATAAAATAAATTAAACTAAGATACGCGAGAAATTTCCATCTGCGTTAATGTGGTGTGTAATTCGGTAATTTATGTTATGAGTAAATTTTATTGCTAAAGTGGCGAGATTAGTAATCAAATTAATTATTTTTTATTGAAATTACGTAGATTTCATGTAGCAATTAACTAAGAATATCAGCTCTTCATACTTAATACTGATTTCTTTTCTCATTTGACTTGGTAGACGAGAGGGAAACGAACAACTTTGTGTAAAATAATTGTTCACAGACACATCTGAAAAAAAAAAAAACTTTTATTGTCACATTATTTTGTTATTAATACCAACTGTCGTGCCTAAAGAATTTTTAGTCTTAATCTGTATGAATTTATTTGTAAATGTTGTTAATGTGAATGGTTTTTTCTCATCTGTTTACAAGAAATACGATCACAGTTTGCTGTTCCAATAATACCAAAACGAGTTCACATCTTTCTGATTTGCGACCTGGGATGTTGTTGCCACAAACCAGTATACAAGGTTCATCTCTGTATTTGTTCTGATGAATGATTGTTTACAGAGTGAAATTAAGTTGTTTGATGATGACATATCTATGCATTTTTATTATTATTATTTCCCGGTTAGAATTATGGGAGCCACTCTAACCCCAGCTGCTTGTTTCGAGGGGTGAAGGAGGGCTGGAAGCACAACATGTCAGGAATCTGATTTGTTAGGACTTGTAACGAGATTGCTTTGTCAGACTCGTACAACGTTTCAAATAGTAACAATAATTCATGTTTAAAGGAGGGTAGGAATATTTTCTCGAGAGTGCCAGAGCAGGACGGTACTTTTGCTTTAAGCCTGGAGGGAGACACCTGTAACGGTGGATGCGACCCCTTTCATACCTGGGCTGAGTGGCAACATATTTCACAATAGGGAGTGAAGGCCCGCTAATCTCCGGCAGGTACCGGCCTAACTGACCCCTTTCCGGTCAAGTGAATAATTCGGCTGGACAATCTATTGTGCCGCGAGATTAGAGATCCCCGCACCTAACGAAAAAGTATGGCAGATCGAGTTTGAATCACGTGACTATGAACTCCCAATCAACATGAACGTTACAAAATAACAACAAGCCCTTTGGTGTGTTCTGGGTCCACATGTCTTACAAGCCCACGGATTGGATTTCGACGGAGTTGGAAGGGATTCCGATCCGACATCGAGAAAGAGGGACGATTTCCAGAGGTCTTCCAGTGGTGACAAGGAGAAAAGGAGGTCTTGCGGTGGTGACTAGCGGAGAGCGTGGTCACGGCATCGCCGGTCTTCGATTACGATAAGACTTATAACAGTACAGTTTGAGCCACATAAGGCTTGCGGTACCTGTTGCTGTTGTCTGATGGAAGTGTGAGTGTTACCATCAGAGGTGCCGACGCAACGGCGCTGCTGCATAAACGGTAAAGACATTCAGCCATTAAAAAGAATTCAGTGTTGCGTGTTTCCTCGACCCGTCAACGGCTCTGAGCAGAGTACCACTCTCCGACAATGTTTCTGAGCATGTTAGTAGCCGTGAGCAACGTGATTTGATACGGGAAGACTGTCATAAATTCCTAACAATCAGAAAATATTATTTTATTTTAAGTCCAAGACTTAATGGCGCCCTGTTTGAATTACGATACACAAATTTATTTCTATAAGCTTGTATTTGTGAACATCTTTATAAATCAGTAGAAAGAATTTTCATGTTAGAAAAAAATCAATCTTGATATAGTGCTTAAATGTCAAATAAAATACACAGACGGAAAAAAAAATCCCAACACCAAGAAAAAATTATTGTAGAGTAATGAAATTTGGACAATGCATTTGTCAAGTTAACATGTTTAATTGATTAAATTTTCAAGATCACAGGTTAATTTAAGCTCAAGAAAATGCATTTCAAATGTGAAATACTGTTAAATTAATAGCCGGTGTAACCTCCAGAATTTTGAATGCAAGCCTGCAAACGTGAATGCATTGTGTCATACAGGTTTCGAATGTCACTTTGTGGTATGGAGTTCCATGCTTGTTGTACTTGTGCTGTCAATACTGGGACGGTCAGTGCTGGCTGTGGATGATGCTGGAGTTGTCGTCCAATGATATCCCATACGTGTTCAATTGGAGACAGATCTGGTGATCTCGCAGGCCAAGGTAACATGTCGACACTCTGTAGAGCACGTTGCGAGACAACAGCGGTATGAGGGCGAGCGTTATCCTGTTGAAAAACTCCCCCTTGAATGCTGTTCATGAATGGCAGCACTACAGATTGAATTACCAGACTGACGTACAAATTTGCAGTCAGTGTGTTTGGTATAACCACAAGAGTGCTCCTGCTGTCATAGGAAATTGCTCCCCAGACCATGACTCCAGGTGTAGGTCCAGTGTGTCTAGGCCGCAGACAGTTTGGTTGCAGGCGTTCCCCTGGCCTCCTTCTGACCAACACTCGGCCATCACTGGCACCAAGGCAGAACCTGCTTTCATCAGAAAACACAACAGATCTCCAGTGTTGGTCAGAAGGAGGCCAGGGGAACGCCTGCAACCAAACTTTCTGCGGCCTAGACACACTGGACCTACACCTGGAGTCATGGTCTGGGGAGCAATTTCCTATGACAGCACGAGCACTCTTGTGGTTATACCAAACACACTGACTGCAAATTTGTACGTCAGTCTGGTAATTCAACCTGTAGTGCTGCCATTCATGAACAGCATTCAAGGGGGAGTTTTTCAACAGGATAACGCTCGCCCTCATACCGCTGTTGTCTCGCAACGTGCTCTACAGAGTGTCGACATGTTACCTTGGCCCGCGAGATCACCAGATCTGTCTCCAATTGAACACGTATGGGATATCATTGGACGACAACTCCAGCATCATCCACAGCCAGCACTGACCGTCCCAGTATTGACAGCACAAGTACAACAAGCATGGAACTCCATACCACAAAGTGACATTTGAAACCTGTATGACACAATGCATTCACGTTTGCAGGCTTGCATTCAAAATTCTGGAGGTTACACCGGCTATTAATTTAACAGTATTTCACATTTGAAATGCATTTTCTTGAGCTTAAATTAAGCTGTGATCTTGAAAATTTAATCAATTAAACATGTTAACTTGACAAATGCATTGTCCAAATTTCATTACTCTACAATAATTTTTTCTTGGTGTTGGGATTTTTTTTTCCGTCTGTGTATGTCACTGTTGTTTGCTTAGAATTAACGGCTTATGCCTCACGTTGTAAGACTCGTTGTTAATTTTGTTTAAACCCTTGATTTACATGTATCATATTAATTGTAAAGTTTATTGACGTCTTTAGGCATTCAATGGTAAATTTGAATAACTCTGTCAGGTTATATAAAATTAATAATATGGTAAATGGAATGCAAATAAATATAATTACACAGCAAACCCCTTCTATTACCACAGACTGGAGCATTAGAGGAGAAAGGTTTGTGTTGCCATGTATTTGACAAACGTGTAACTTGAACTCTGTGTGATAATTGTATTTTTGAGTGTAAAATGTATTGTTTATTATGCGTGGACTGGAAACCATTGTGGGAAGTCGTTTAAAATAGCAATTGGCACTAGGCATCCACACCCAATGTTTCCACCTTAGCGATTTTGTCGCTAGATTTAGTGAATTTTGAAGCTCGAAAGCGATATTTTTAAATATGTTATCGCTAAAAAAATATTTGGTGATTTTTAGTGATATTCAACCTTGCACAGTTTCGAAAAACTTTATTGGAATTGCGGTAGGTAAAGCCTCTGTCATGACTCGTATAAATAATGGCGTACACAATATATTGAAAACGGAATATGACTTACCCAGTACAAGAATGCTGCTGGAATAAATACCTTTTTGGTGTTATCTAATTTAGCCATATCCTATCACTTTGTTACTAGAATGCCGCAGTAGAAAGAATATTCAGTACAATGAACATTCTTAAGAACAACTGAAAGCTGTAAATAGCCAATTCTTTTTATAAGGAATCGGTTAAAGATTGTGAAAAACCTCCTGCAGTTACGAGCTTCCGGCTGATGTGATTGCTGCAACTGGTAAAGATGCTAAACTTTTAAATCTAAGACTGACGATTCATCTCATCGTTCCACATATGCAAGTTCTGCAACTCTAACTATAGACCAAGATGATGAAGAAAAAATATCGATTGAAGAAATTTGATGATGATTTTTAATAGAATGTTATGTTTAATTTAATGAAAATACTAATTATTAAGATATTTTTATATTTATTTCCTTACATCTTTTCTTTATTTTATTTAGCGATTTCTAGCGAATCTCTTAGTTCTAAATATCCCGCAATCTAGGGACTTTTGAGACCCGGTCAAGCGACTT